>CM021107.1:277234931-277340440 GCA_007115665.2 Sequoiadendron giganteum
AATAATATTTAAATATTATACGTTTAAACATATATTATATATTAAATACATAATTCGGTAAGAGATTACCATAAATTGTATATTAAATATATTACATTATAAACTTTATTGGATATTATATATATTAAATTATAAACTTAATTGCATTTTTAAATAATATATTAAAGATTGTATAAATTGTTTTAAAACTGATCTAAAAGATATCATATATCGAATTCAAATCCGATATCAGATTCAAATCGGATATCCGATATTCTGACACAAAATTTAATGCCTTGGTATTAGGCTCGGGATTTGGTTCGGACCTGCCAATCCTAAAAGTCAACACGTAAAACGTGTTTAACAACTTACCTTGTTTTTCCAGACTTCGCCCATGTGGCTGACGACTTTTATTTTACCTAAAATTGATAAAACGAAAAGGGTTTGTAAAGGAGCTTCTCAGCTTTCTACCAGTATAAATTATATTTTCTTTAGAATCTAATAAATAATAATTATTTATTTTTTATTAGAATTACGACTAAAGTCCTGATTGATAGTCTGATAGAAAAACATCTATAACTTTCAAACGGTATCACATTTTTTGAATCCAAAACATGCGTCACATTCTATGCTTCGCATACTATAGGATTAAAAAAAAAAATGAATTCCATTAAGTTTTGACCAAGTTAAGGTGGTCAGACATACGAGTTTTAATATTTTTAAAAAGTTGTAATAACAAATTCATAATTAATTATTTATTTGAAAAAAAATTACAAAAAAAAATGCATCACATCCGGACATGAGTCCTCTACTTATATATAAAATTTTATTAAAAAAATATTATGATTTTATGATGGTTAGGTGGTCAGACAGACACCTACTTTTTATTTTTTCCTTGAAATTTTAGTACTACTACATTGAAATTTCAAATTTTCACCATTTTTTACAAAAATTAACCTAGTAGTTTAGAAACTACATTCAATTTTCCACAGATTCTATTCTCACATATTTTTGAAATAATATAGATAACTTATTTAAATTTTTATGTCAAGTTGCCCAACTCTGATTTTCTGAATTTTCATTGCCACTTAAGGACCTATTTTTTCCATGATGATCCTACACATACCCAACTATAGGAACTAAAATCAAGAATCAAGGAGGTTCCATGAAGGATGAAGATATAATTGAGAAGATCTTCATGACCTTACCAGACAATTATAGTGACAAAGTATCTTCTCTTGAAGAATAGTATGATCCAGAGACATTTATTAAGGAACATCTATTTGGAGTCTTGATTTCATTTGAGATGAGAAAATTTGTAAGAGATAAGGAGAAGACTGAAACAACCTTTAAATACATGAAGATAGAATATGATGATGATGATAATGATGTAGAAGATTTGGAAAAAAAATTCACAAGGATATTGAGGAAAGGTACTAGTAAATACAAAGATAAGTTTCCCTTTAAGTGTTTCAGTTGTGGAAATATTGGTCATTATGCATCAAGATTTCCTAATAGAGCTACACAAAAGAAGAATAAGGATAATAACAATAATTACAAGGATAAGAAGGATAGGAAATTCAATAATTTGTACTATGTCAAAGAAGATGCAAGAATTTTTTATGATGAATCTAGCCTTGAGGATGAAAAAGATGAATGTTTTTTTCTAGCCCTGGAAAAGAAATGTGGAAAGGAATCTAGTCTATAGAATAAGAAGGATGAAACAAAAGGTATTCTGGTGACTACTTTTCATGCCAGACAGGATGAATTTTGGGTGATTGGTAGTTGATGTTCAAATCATATGACTAGAGATAAGAGTAAGTTTACTAACTTGAGAAGTATGATGGAGGCATAGTCATGTTTGGAGATGATTCTGGTGCTAAGATTTTTGGTAAAGGAACAATTAGATTTTATGGAAAACATAACACTGATGATGTTTATTATGTAAAGGGTTTAAGGCATAATCTCTTAAGTGTTGGAAAAATGTGCAGCAAAGGTTTTAAGCTTGTGTTTCAGGATAACACTTGTCAGATTAGAAAAGGATCTGGAAGTGTGGTTGCAACTGGAAGAAGAAATCATTGAAACATCTATCAACTTAAAGGTGGTGATATTCAGTGTTTTGTTTCTTAGATTAGTGAGAATTGGATTTGTTACTAGAGGATGATACATGTGAATTTTGATAATCTAGTTAGGATCAGTTCTAGAGAATTTATGAGAGATCTGCCTAGAATCACAAAGCCTTCAAATTCAATTTGTAGAAGTTGTCAGATGGCAAAACAAACAAGAACTAGTTTTAAAGGAAAATATCAATCTTCTACCGGAATGCTTGAATTAATCCACATAGACCGAGTTGTGGTCCTACAAGAATAGAAAGCCTGAATGGTGATAGGTACTTTATTATTTTAATTGATGATTACTCTAGGATGAAATGGGTTAGATTTCTTAGAGAAAAATTTTAGGCTCTTGATAGATTCAAGGTGTTTGATGAAAGAGTAAAAAATGAGGCAAACTTGAGAATTAAATTCTTAAGATCTAATAGAGGTGGAGATTTTACATCTGGTGAGTTCAATACATTCTATGAAGAGCATGGCATAAAAATAAAATTTTCTATTCCTAGAACCTCACAGTAGAATGGAGTTGTAGAAAGAGAGAACTAGACTATGTAGGAGGATGCTAGAACCATCATGAAAGAATCAAATATTCTTGATGTGTATTGGAGAGAAGCTATTCACACTAATGTTTACATTCTTAATAGAGTTCAAATCAGAGGTAACAACACTAAGACTCCTTATGAGTTATGGAATGGTAAGAATCTTTATGTAAAATACTTTAAGGTATTTGGTAGTAGATGTTACATTAGAAGAGATGAGAAAAATCTTGGAAAGTTTGATGCTAGATGTGATGAAGGTATTTTCCTTGATTATTATAATAACAACAAGGCTTACAGATGCTTTAATAAAAGAAAAAAAAATCATTGAAAGTACTAATGTGAAGGTTGATGAAGCTATGTATAGACCAATGGAAATAACTAAAGTTGAACCTAATGAGCCTATCCATGTACAAATACAAGAAGAAAAGGAAGATAAAGAACAAAGTGAAGAAGAAGAAGAGACTTCAGAACCTACACCTAAGACTCCTAAATATGTTCAGATAAATCACCCAGAGGAACAAATAATTGGAGACAAAAGTGAAGGAAGATAAGAATCAAAGTGGTTGAGGTAAACTTTTGTATACTTTCTAAGATTGAACCAAATACTGTGAATGAAGTATGTAATGATGAGAGATGGATGAGATCAATGAAATAATAACTATAATAGATAGAAAATAATAAGACATGGGAATTGGTCTCTAGACTTGTAAACACGAATATAATTGGTTTGAAATGGGTATACAAAAACAAATTGAATGAAGATGGTGAAGTAATAAGGAATAAAGAAAGACTTGTATGTAAATGAAATGATACTCAAAGGTTGAAGGCATATATTTTGAAGAAAATTTTGCACCTGCAGTGAGAGACCATTTGGATGTTATTGGCATTTACATCTCATAAATATTTTGAGGTATATCAGATGGATGTCAAGTCTACATTTTTGAATGGGGGACTGGAAGAAGAAGTATATATGGAGAAATCATAAGGTTTTTCACTATTAGAAAAAAACTAGACATGGTTTGTAAGTTAAAGAAAGCATTATATGGACGAAGCAAGCTCCTAGAGCTTCATTTGCTAGATTAGATAGATACTTGACAAATCAGGGATTCAAAAAAGGGTTCATAGATAGAAATCTCTACTTCAAGGTTGAGAAAGACAAGATACTGATAGTTGTGGTATATGTTGATGACATCATTTTTGGTGGAAATGAAGGTATGTGCAAAAATATTTCTAAAGAGATACAAAAATAATTTGAAATGTCCTTGATTGGTGAGTTGAATTTCTTCCTTGGACTTCAAGTTAATCAAATTAATAAAGGTATATTCATTTCATAATCTAAGTATGTTAAGGAATTGTTAAAGAAGTTCAGAATGGATGACTCTAAACTGGTATGTACCCCTATGGTAACTGGATGCAAGATGAGTAAGGATGATGGATCTACTAAAGTTGATTAGAGAAAGTACAGATCCATGATTGGTGGATTGTTGTATCTTATTACTACTATACCAGACATTATGCATGCAGTATGTTTAGTTGCAAGATTTCAAGAAAATACGAAGGAAGCACATGTTACAACTGTGAAGAGGATATTCAAATATCTTAAAGGAACTTCAGACTATGGACTATGGTATCTGAAGGACAATGATTTCACTTTGAATTCCTAAACCGGTGCTTATTGGGCTGGATGTGTAGATGACAAGAAGATTACAAGTGGAGGAGCATTCTTTCTTGGAGGAAGATTAGTCTCATGGTTGAGAAACAAGCAAGAGTCAGTTTCTTTATCCACTACAAAAGAAGAGTATATTGTAGTAGCATCCTACTGTACACAGGTATTTTGGATGAAGAAAAAATTGATGGATATAGGTGTGGTGAGTGATGAGCCTACTTCTATCTTTCATGGCAATACAAGTGCTATAAAAATTTCAAAGAATCTAGTGATGCATTCTAGAACAAAGCATATATCTATCAAGTATCACTTCTTGAGGGAGAAGGTATTGAGGAATGAAGTAAGACTTAAATATGTACCTACCAAAGAACAAAATATAGACATATTCACTAAGGCCCTTCCAAAGGATACTTTTGAGCATCTCAAAGGGAAGTTAGGGGTGTCTACCCATCCTTCTTTGAACTAAGTGCACATGGAGGTGCATCAGTCTAGTGGATTCACACTCTTTTGTTTTGGACTGATGATTGAGGTCTACTCCTTAGGGGGAGTAGAGAAGTGCCTTGTTACAATATGTGATGTGGATTTACTCCTTAGGGGGAGTGAACAAAGCTTTATATGTTAAGAATTTTCTTTGTCATTGATGTCAAAGGGGGAAAGAGAATCATGTGAAAATTTTATGCTTGGTAGGTTTTTTCTTATGAGAATCATGTATGTTGTCTTTAATGGTATTTCACATCATGTGTTGCCATAAATTAAAAAGGGGGAGATTGTTGCAAGTATGGATGTGTTTTTTGGTGTTTTCATTAATGTGTTCATTGATGTCAACACTTTACAAGTTGAGTAAGTTATGTATTTTACAAGTGCTTTTGAGAAGATTGAGAAATAATGAAAGTTGTGTTGAAGTTGTGTTCTGAGCATGCTCTGGTAATGTGATCTTCATTTTATTTGTGTTGATCCAATGCCTATGCAGATCTGAAGGTGTGTTCATGAGCTTAAATTGATTGTATATTCTAAGTTTCAACATCTAGTTTGATGGAGAGTAAAAGTTATGTTCACCAGTGTGTGACTAGTTTGTTAGAGTTATCTCATTGTTGATTGGGAGAAATGTTTTGGCTTTGTGGTACTCTAGTATTTGGCTTCAGATCTTGTGGATTTTGGATATTATTCTTTTTGATGGTTTCTATGTTCTGAAAAAAAATTGTGTAGTTTGGCACTTCAAAAAACCTACTCTAGAGCTCCTTTCTTTTTCTGGTTGTCCTGGTTGAACTAGTGAAGTGCTTTGCGAATGAAGTTTTTTGAAGGTTTTGCAAATGTATCTAATTTTTTATCAGAGATGGTAAAATGACTGGTGAATCATGTTGAGAAATTCATGTGTTATTATCTTGTTGGTGATGCATTTACTTGAAAGATCATCAATGTTTTCATTAGGTTTAGCTGACCTGGTTTCTATAGGGTACATTATGCTTCTACATCGATTTAATAAAGTGAGTACATGATCCAAGATGTTGTTTGGGTCCTAATTTAAATATGTATTTGGTCCCTCACATTATTATCCACCAAAAGAATGTTGAGTAGTCTACCTAGTTTGAATTTGTAATTTTAAATTGTATAGACAACCTTGCTTAATGTTTCTAAGGTTGAAGATGGTATAAAAGAAAGCTAAGTTGTGGTAAATTGCATATCCATCCATCATTCAATTGGAGAAAGAGAAGAGTGTGTGAACAAGTGGGAAAAGAATAATGTGGAAGAGTGAATTGTGGAAATTGTACTTCATTTTATTCATAATCATTTGATTAGGTTGCAAAGTGTGTGGAACTCCTAGTGGTGGATCTTTATCTATTTCTTTGTATTTTTTGTAGGTAGTGAGCCTCTCTTTCTAGAAAATGGGTCCTAAGGTAGTGAGCCCTTAATCTGGGTAGTGAGCCTTTGTATCTAGGTAGTGAGCCTTTTGTATCTGGTATTGCATTACTACTATATTTTGAGTTAATCCTCACTGTGGTTTTTCCCTCATTAGGGTTTTCCATGTAAATTTGGTGTCTCTGATATTATGCTTCTATTATTTTCTTTCATGTTCATACTTAATAATAGATAAAAGTTAAAGTGGAATCGATTAAGTTAAGAAGTAAATAATTTCATATAATTGATTCACCCACTCTCTCAGTTGTCTTGTGCATTTAAAAAAAACCCTTAATCCTATACTTAAGCCCAAGTCTATCAATCCTCAACCCTATACCTTAAACATTGAACCCTACATCCTGAACCCTCATCCATATGCCTTATACCCTCAACATTTACCCCGAACCCTTAACATTCTCTCTTAATAATATACTTAAACCCTAAACCATACACTCTCAACCTTGCACCTTATGCCTTAAACCCTCAATCCCTCAACCCTCAACCCTATACCCTCACCCTTATACCCTAAACCTTGAATATTGTCCCTCAACCCTATACTTAAACCCTAAACCATACACTTTCAACCCCTCTCCTTATGTATTGTACCGTCAATGCAAACCATGAACCCTATACTCAATATTTGATACCCTAATTCCTATACCCTATACATTTAACATTAGAAACTCAACCTTGAACATTATCCCTCTATTGTAAACCCTCAATCCTATACTTAAGCCATAGTCCCTCAAAACTCAACACTATACTTAAGCCATAGTCCCTCAAACCTCAACCATATACCTTAAACCCTAAACCCTACAACCTCAACCCTATACCTTAAACCCTAAACCGCACAACCTTAACCCTCATCCCTATATCCTATAGCGTCAACACTATACTTAAACCCTAAGCCATACACTCTCAATCCTTCACCCTATGCCTTATTCCCTCTATTGTGTGGTCTCACAACATGCCCCATTTCACTCCTTGGAAAAATGTGGACCCCTCTTTTCTATTCCTACTTCTTCCCTTTTCTTTTTCTCTCTGCAATGTGCTACTTTCAGAGCAAATGGTAAAATGCAATTTTTTAAGCCTACCTAGTCATTTCTTTAATTCTCTATCTTTCCCAAATTAAAGGTTTCATGGTTTTATTTACTGAGTTTTATCAATTTTCTAGACCTTGGAGTCCCAAAGTTACACGTTTCTGTCAAAGATCATGTATCTTTGTCTGGTCCTAAGTTTCTACCCAGTGGATGAGTCATCTTGGTGCACATAAGTCTTTTTCTTCATCATTTGTTCTAATAGTTTCTTTTTGTTTCTTTAGCCAGAGGTTAAAAATTGGAAGTTCCATTACAAATGTGTTCATATCATTTTTAAGTTATGCTCGAACCTAGTCCCCTATTTCTCTCTTTACACCTAGTCCCCATGGACCCAGAAGGTAGTTGTTCCCAGTTCTCGATAATCTTTCTAAGGTCCAGAACTAGATGATTCAAATATTTTGATCATCAAAGGTCACATATTTCAAAAGGATTTTTCCTCATAAGAATCAAGGTGGCATGTAAGAGTTTCATGTAAGTTTCCACATCATCTTTTTCTCTAGTGGTAGGCCTGCACAAAAACCAAGGTGTTCATGATTTTAACCCTAATCTGCCATGATTGCACCTTTATTTGAGAAAATTAATGCTTTGTAATAGGTAATTAATGAAGGTGGAAAATTGCACACATACTTGGCACCACCTCTAGCATGCAGTTACTTTTGAACTTTACCTCGTGCCATCTAATAATTGCAAGGATGTTGCAAAATCAAGACTCATATTTTAGCGTGCAAAGAAAGGTAAACCTCAAGAAACCAAGAACACAACTATAGAGGTTTTCAAAGTTACATTCTAAAAGTGATATTGTTTATCATCAGTGAAACCATGTATGTCTTGAATAAATGAGAATTATGTTAGTTATCTTATGCATGCATGTCTCGAGATAATGTTATTTCTCCTGGTAATTGAGATTATTGATTTTATTGAAGTGAATTTAACCAAATGGTAGATTGAAATTTATATAAATTGTTGAAGATAACTAGTTATAATTTAACCCTTACTCACACAAAAGGCACATATCTATAAAAATTCAAGATACATAGATGAAAATGAGCACTTTTTTAGCAAGTCTAGAAAACAAGTTTAAATATTTTGCTTCACAAGCTATACCAGTGGGTGGGATAATAACTGATACCCATCTGGGATGGTTTTTTATGTCGAATTCATTTCACAAGCCTGACAAGAGAATGTCTCTTAGTGTACAAATAATTTTATAGCAAGTGGGTTTCTACCAATAATGGAGACCCCTAAATTGGTTATGCAATGCTTGAATTATTACGACCCAGATAAGAGAGTTGTTGAAAAGGAAGGAAGAATCTATGCAAATATTTACATGAAAGTAGTTTTATATATATTTGGGCTCCTCATATATCCTCAGATGAACATGGTGGATGTGATAATGATGGCTAGAACTTACCTAGGTTTTGAAGAACATAATAGGGAAATTATGAACACACAATGGTGCCAAGAGAAAATTACAAAGAAAAAAAAGACAATTCTAAGATCTATGTTCAACCCAACTATTCAAGATGTTAATACTATGTTAAGCAAGATAGTTGGAATTAAGGATGCCAAAAAATTCTAACCATAAATGTTCATAATCATATCCAAATTAATGGAGGGCCATGTGCAGATGTATTGGGGAGGTTTTATCAGCAACAGGCTATATGATTAGATGAAGGAATTCCCATAGTTAGGATGGTTTTATATGTCCTCATATATGGTTTATTCCTTTTTCATAAGGGAAAATAAACAAGGGTTCAATCGATTTGGTACCCTGGGCAGAGAAGCGGGGAATAATCTGATATGTGCTCATTTACCCCAAATCACTATCCATGAATACAAGGGGCATGATTAGAGAGTCAATGATGTGCTTTCCATGAAGCTGGTACAAATAATAAATGGTGACAAAACTAAAAGGTTGTCTCTAGAAGTACAAAATCTTATCAAGCTGGTTGGAGGCTAGTACATTCAATTTCCTACTTTCACCTATATCAGGGTGGAAGGGTTTGAAGGATATCCTTTCATGATGCCCAGGTACCCAATATATAAATTTTGGTTATTGGAATTGGTAAGACAGATGAAGCCATCCCATTCTCTATTCAGTGTGGCTCATAAGAGAAGTTATGCTAGATTTCCCATTATAATGGGAAATTATAAGTGCAATGCAACTGAGATAGATTACTTGTGTGAAGAGGAATTAAGGATGTATAGGTTGGAGTTCTTTACACTTTAAATAATTAATTATGATGGGAATATTTCCAAGGGGATATCTAGAAAGCATGATCATGCTTATAATTTAGAAGACTTCTAGCTCAATTGTGATGATGATCACATAATAAGGAAAATATCATATCAAAGATGTTATTAAAATCAACGCAAATTCTTGAACTCCATGATATTCTAGATTGGTTGGATGAAGATGATGGAGATTTGTTAGAATTAGCTATGTTTGCCAAGATCTTGAGGCTAGATGCAAAGAACAAGAGAGAGAATATGCATATGCAAATATGATTCAATTGATATGAAAAATGTAGTAGAAACCCCTTGGTTATATAGCCAAGGTGAGATACAAGGTGTCATAGGACTATGAAAAGTGTCTTAATCATATGACATGAGACAACTAGTCACAACTACCTAGATTTGCATGTAGTAGTTTTCAAAATATAAGATAACAAATAATGACAACTAACACCTTCTAGAAAGATTCCTTCCTAGGACCTAAGTAAACTTAACTTATGTAAATAAGTCCCCTAGTAATGAATTAACTAGGTACAAGATATTATTTACACCAACACCCCCCCTTAATTAATACTTAGGGAGTAGTAGATTATTATGCAAATGAATCAAAGATGCAAGAATGGGTCCCAACTACTTGGCCCTATTAGGTACCCATGTGTCAACCTCCTATAATGATCTCAATAAATTATCTCTTACTACCATGATTCAAAGATTGGACATCTAACCTGAATAGCCATCTTAATCACCACAAAGGTACATTTAAATTGTCAACCCAGGGATGTGACCTTGAAATGGGTCAGCATAGTATGTCCACTAGGAATTCCAGAGTGGTAATTTTCATTCTATATTTAGGGGAGACTTAAAACTAAAATCAAAGTGTAGGAAAGGAAACAAATTAAGTGTTGAACATTAATCAAGAAAATCTAAACTAATTATGCATAATAGGAAGGAAAGACTAATAATTCAATAGAAAACTACTCTGCTAGCCTTGGTTGTAGGAACAGTCACAAAACAAAGTTCTAGTGGCTACAGGAATATTCAATGCCAAGAATTTAACTAAGTGCAAAAACAAAGAATAACACTAATCTATCTAAACTAAAACATAGATTACTCACCAAGTGGAGCCCATTGGATGAGTATCCTCTAAACTACTATAAATCTTGGATACTCAACTCAAAATCTCATGTTATTAATCAAAAAATGCAATTACATAAATATGGCTGGTAATCAGCTTGTACAAGAATATGGTGATCAACTCATAATTCTCTCTCCTTTTAGAAAGGAGGATTGATCCTTATTTATCAACTAAATAGGGTCATCCACTCCCACTAACTAGGAGAATGCCATTTAGGGAAAGAGAGAGAGAGAGGAAGGAGTGGTTACACATGTAGGGGACTCTGTTGGACATGCAATCCCAAACGTGGACTCAACCACTGCAGTAGTGCCCACGATGTTCAATGTAATTGAGGATTGGTGTAGAGCAATTACATGTGGCTGACGTAGAATATTTTGTTGGCATCCTAGGTTTGACCTTCGCATGTCTCCACAACCTGACTGACTGGAAGTTGCATTTCTCAACTTAGCATATCAATCATGTCTATAGAATAATGTCAATACACATAATAATCACATAATCATAATCATCTTAAGAACATTCATCAATCACATGCAAGATTAATATATATGGTCCACATAATGGGTATATATATCATTAAAACCGAAAAAGGGGAAATTAGTCCAAATGTCATATGTCTAAGAGAACTATATGAAAATATCAGCATATAATATCAAAGTCTTATGGTAATCCAAGAAATAGAAAGATATTATATCCCTCTAGCTAGGCTAAATTCTAGGCTCATCACTCCCCCCAACCTAACGTTTTGCTGGTCCTCTAGTAGGGGAAGAGTTATGCTTCTACTTTGTTAAGGCCCTAAATTCTATGACTGATAGTTGTCCAATTTCAGTGTCTGCAGTAGGTGAATCGAGATTCCAATAAAACCCACCTAGCTTATCAATCCTTCTCCATCTCTGCTACTCTTCATATCTATAGAATCTAAAGTTAGGCATACGCCATAGGAGGATGGGTGGCTAGAAAGTTAGGGGAAGCCATTCATGCTCTTTTGTTCTTCCAAGCTAGATATATTTTTCAATTCTTTTCAGTGTAGTAGCATAATTGTGAATATACTCTTGCTTGACCTACTTTAGCTCATCGGTCAAAAAGTTCCAACATTGGGATAGATATCCCCTCATAGAATCCTCTTTTGCATAAAATTTCACTTCATACTCACTGTACATAGCCTTAATCCAAGGCATAATTCAGTCACCATAGCTTGGCCTAAAGAGCAACCTATTCCAATTGATATAAATTTCTTTGGGGCTCTTAGATTCAGCCCTGATGGCTAGGGGAATACTGGATTCTTTCTTCTTATGAGAATTGTATCGTTCACCCCAACTAATCTCATTTCCGGCACCTAGGACATAAATTCTCTCAGTTGTATGTCTCTAACATAAGGTAGTGGGTTCCAATCTTTATCTTTTGGGACAACAAAATTGTGTAAATAGAATAAACATAAAAAATATTTCACTTCAGGGGAAGCAATTTTGTAGGCATGTAAAAATTCAGCAAGGGTTTCAATGGAGGGGTTTAGGCATGAGATGATTCTTGAAATTTTGAAGGAAAGGTATTTCTCCTTTAGGAGAAAAGCATAAAGCCTTGGAGGGGTCCTACACTCCAAAATTTGTGGCACCAGAGTTGAAATGCCACTTATTCTTTCCTTCAGAAAAAATATTCCTCATTCTTTTCTTTGATCATCTCATCCCTCATCTAAATTTCCTTTTTCAATATTTTCTTTTCTTCCTTCCACTCATCCTCTCTTCTTTGTATTTCTTTCCATAGATTTAAAATATTTGTATGTACTAAAAAATTAGGAGGGTTGTGGATTCCTACCATAATCTTTGTAGACAGTTGCTTCCCCTAGAGGACTATTTACATAGATTCGGGAGGTCTTAATGATTCAGGTTGTTGAGGGATGATTCCTCTTTCCTCGCTATGTTGTAGGACCTCTTTCTCCTCTTATGGTGGTGGTTGTAGGGGCTCCTGATCTATTTCCTGAATTTTCTATAGGAAGTCCCACTATTGGTCTTGTTGCAGGAAGTCCTCATTTTCTTCATTTTGTTGAGTTTCAACTTCTTCAGCGATGGCAATAAGTTCCACCAGGGTCATTTTTGCTACCTCTTCGAACACATATTTTTCTTGTCCCTTCTTCTACTCCATTGGAGCATTTGTATTTTCATCTATTGTCCTACCAAGATTAGGGTCAACCGGCTTTGATTTATTGAGAGGGATTTTTCATTTCTCTTTGGTTGCAGGATGAACAATGCTAGCCTTCCTTTTCTTAGGGCTTGGTACCTTTTCCTATTCAGATTGAATTATTCTTCTCCTTGCTTTTGCCTCTCTCTTTTTTTCTCTTTTCTTTATCACCATTTTTAATGGGACATCATCATCATCAGAACCTGATGATGAATTTTCTCTTTCACTCTCATGGTTAGAGGAATTAACATTTATGGCCTTTTCTTCAATGGGGGAATCCATACCAACACTAGAGTTTGAGGCATGAGTGGTGCCTTTAGCTGTGCCCAATATTTTGTTAGACCTACGTGAATGAGAGGAAACCAAAGGCTCAGAGGGCTTAGGTCTAGACTGCTCAATTTTCACAAAATCATCCTAGGCCATTACAGGGTTTGTATCATGTAAAGATCTCATAGCCAACAATTTAATTAAATAGTGGGGGGATACAGAGGTTCCTTTACCTTTTTGTTTTTCTACTACCATAATATAGAGATGGTTTTATAGTACATTAGGCACATTCAACTTCCTCTTGTGTCAAATATGACTCAACAATTTGAAATGTACTAAATGAAGGTTTGATAACCGACCTTCGCAAGTAATGGACTCAATGATATACACAACAACCTGCTTCCATGGCACGGGTAGAGAGAGACTCTTGGCACCTTGCTTGTTGATTGTGAGTGGAGGGTCCCCATGCATTGTAAATATGGCTTTGGCTGTCCTGACATCCTTAGAAATAGGGTATGGTTCACCATCAGTTGGCAACCCTAAAACTTCAGCAATTCGCTCTTCAATCGCTATGACCTCCATTCCTTTCACCATGGCCTTTTTGTTTGAGAATTTTTGGGTGAACTACAATGCAATACCCTCATTCAAACCATCCAACTTTAGAAAATAGTCTAGTCACCCGCAATTCTATAATTCAGCCAAGCATACTACATCCTGTAATAAGGCATCATGAGTTGATGGCTCATTTTGAATGAGTCTGCCTCCAATTTTTTCTGCTCAACTTGTCACCCTACAAAATTTCTTATGTATTTTTTCAAATTTTTCCTGTCTACTTTATTGGGTGATTCTATCAATTGAATTTCCTTTTTTCCCTATTTTTAGCAACTTAGCACTTGCATTTCAAAATCATGGCAGAGTTAAGAATAGAAAAAATGGTAATAAAAGGGATCATAATGAAAGGGAATGGTATTGATAGTTTAGTGTCACATCACACATGCGAGCCGCCATTCATTTTAAATTTTGAATCAGCACAGCAATATTTTCTGATGCAAACAATCATATATCGACATATGGAAAAAAATTGTATCTTGCTTACCCCTCCCCAGTACCTAAATTTGGACATGTTTCCACACATGCAAAATGGAAAGATTGATTTTACAAGGGATTTAAAGATAATTATGTGAACATCTATCTTATCGTATAGTGATTAAATAAAATTCTCTAAGGATAATTAAGAATTCAATTAATGTGAACGTGCCTGAGTCTATGCAAATATGATGGTGGAGAAATCATTACATCAATCAAGAAGAAAATACCGCTTGCATTGCTAAACAATAATTGAGCAATTAATGGTGGTGGAATGGGGTGAGGTGAAATGAAATAATGGAAGAGAGAGAAAGGTGGTACGGATGGGCGTATGGGTGGATGGGTGAATAAATTGATTTTTACAAAAGTAGAAATATTTATTATGAAAAATATGTACCTCATTTAACCAGAAGGAGGGATACTAGGTTTGCTTCCTTCGATTGTAGGAACCGTGTTTAGGCTCTGTGTGTTGGACAAATTGCTACAGGAACTCTTCTTTTAACACTGGTCTATGAAATAATCTAAGATGGTGTCCATTCACCAGTAGTTTTAATTTCACAGGATCAATGGTTGTGAGTTGCACAAATCCATTGGGAAAGAATTTTGTAAATTCATATGGCCCTAGCCACCTTGTTTGCAATTTTCTTGCATTATCCTTGTACCTAGAATCATAAAGCAATGCCTAGTCGCCTAGCTGAAATTTCTTTTCTTTGATAAATCGGTTGTGCCATTTGACTGTCTGATTTTGCACAAGCTTAGTATGATGTAATTCTATTTTCCTTATCTCATCCATATCATTTAGCTACATGATTCATTCCTTTTGTGTCTTATAAATATCCATCCCCAATTCTAAAGTATTTCTGAGAGTCTTGTGCTCAAATTCTATAGGCATCATGGTTGTTTTCCCATATAGTAGTTTCAATGGGGTGAAACCTGTAGTTGTCTTCCAAGTGGTCCTATAAGCCCAAACTACTTTTGATAATCTACTTTCCCAATCTTTTCTATGAATATGCACTATTTTAGTGAGGATGGCCTCAATCTCTTTGTTTGTCACCTCAACTTGTCCATTTTCTTGAGGGTGATAAGGGGTGGATTTCCTGTGGTGGATATCATATTCATTGATCAATGCTATAATAAGGGATGATGTAAACTGAGTGCCTTGATCAGTTACTAGTTCTCTTGGTACTCCATATATTGTGACAATTTCTTCATAAAGGAACTATGCAACCTTATTGTCTCTTACATGTTTCATAGCTTTGACTTCAACCCATTTTTTTATATAATCAGTGCACACTAGTATGTAGGACTTACCATTTGATGGAGGATCAATGGGTCCCACAAAATCCAAACCCCATTTTCCAAATGGTGTGACTACCACTTGTGGACAGAGTGGAATTTCATTTGACTTTGTTGGCCTGCCCATCCTTGGGCATCTATCACATTTCCTTGTGTGTCTTCCTGCATATTTGTGCAGTGTAGGCCAATAGTATCCTGTGTTCAAAATTTTCATTGCTGTCCTTTTTTCTGCAAAGTGGCCTCCATAGGGCTCATCATGGCATGTATGAAAAATGTCATAGGTTTCATCTTCCCTTACACATCTTCTCATAACGTGATCTAGTCTAGTATAGAATAGGCATCCAACTATCAAATAAAAAGGAAATGACTTTTCAATCAACACTCTTCTCTCCTTTGGGGAGAAGTGAGGAGGAACTCTCTCTGTCACAAGGTAATTGACTATGTCATCATACCAGGGTGTCTGCACATGTATAGAGGATAGATTCTCATCTAGAAATGAGTCATCTATGGATTGAGTATCTTCTTATGATGTCAACCTTGAGAGGAAATCTGCAACCATGTTTCCCTTCCCTGGTTTATCCACAATAGTTATGTCAAACTCATGCATTCTTATCAACCATCTAGCTAATCTTCTTGAGATTAGAGGTTTGTTCATGAGGTATTTAATGTCTACATGATTAGTGTGTACAAAATTTTGGTAACCTGTGATATAGTTCCTAAATTTATTCAAGGCGTAGATTACTGCTAGCATTTCTTTCCCTGTGACTATGTAATTGAGTTCTTTTGCCTACAAGTTTTTACTGACAAAATAGATGGAATTTTCAACAACATTTTATTTTTGTCCTAAGAATTATCCTATGGCATAGTCTGAGGCATTAGTATGTATGTGGAAAGCGATTTCCCAATTTGGTCCTTTAAGTACAAGAGCATGAGTTAGAGCTATCTTTAAATCAGAAAATGCTTTGTCACAACCTTTTGTCCATTGAAACTCAACATCTTTGGTTAGAAGACTATATAATGGGGTGACTATTTTACTAAAATCCTTGATGAAATGTCTGTAATAGCTTGCATGTCCTAAAAAACTCCTAACATCCTTTTGTTTTGTAGGTATAGGCAGATTATTTATTACCTCAATTTTTGCTAGATCAACTTGAATGCCAAGGTGTGAAATGTAGTGGCCAAGGACTACACTATTTTGCATCATCATGAAGCACTTTTCACTGTTTAAGGAAAAATTCTGATCCTCAAATCTTTGGATTACTTTCTTTAGGTTCTACAGTGATTCATCAAAGGTGGCACCATAGGTAGTAAAATTGTCCATATAGATCTCCATGTAGTCAAGGTAGATGTTTGAAAAATATACTGATGACAACTCTCTGAAAAGTGGTAGGGGTGTTGCATAGCCCAAAGGGAAGCACAAAATATACGTGTCCCATAAGGACATGTAAATTTAGTCTTCTCTTGGTCTTCTGGTGCAATTTGAATCTGATTGTATCCACTAAATCCATCAAGAAAGGAGAAGTATTGTTTTCCTGCAAGATAGTCTAGGACTTGGTCTACAAAAGGTAGGGAAAAGTGATATTTCTTAGTTGTGGCATTGAGATCCCTATAGTCAACAAAAAATCTCCATTTCCATCCCCTTTTGGGCATAATTACCAATGGGGACACCCTTTGGCTATGTGAAATAGAGTAGATAAATCTTGCGTCTAGTAGCTTTTGTAGTTTTATATTGAGAATTTCTCTCAAGGCAGGGTTGATTCTCCATTGTGGTTGTCTTATAGGGGTACATCCATCGTTGATATAGATTGTGTGAGTGTAAAGTTTTGAATCTAATCCTTTCATGTCATGATAATCCTAGGCAAAAAATTTTGATGTGCTTTCAAAAAAATTCTAATATCAACTGTTGTCCTTCATTTAATTTACTATTGATATTTAGAGATTGTCCCTCAGACACTTGTACTTGTGTGACTAGCTCTATCATAGTTGCTTCATTAATACAAGGTAGCTTAAGTTTAGGTGGAAAAATTGTGTGAAACATACCTATGGTTGTAGGAATTTTGTCTGTGAGAATAGTGGTTGCAAGAAGTCTATTTGTAGAGATAGTTTCTGTAGGAAGAGTTGTTGCAGGAAGATCATACAAAGCAGATAAAAGTCTTTGTGCAATGTTTGTGGAATCGGATGATGTTTCTTCTATTTGATATTGGTTTTGAATGATACTAGATAAAATTTCATCTTAATCTTGAAGCTGTAGGAAATGAATTCTTCCAAGCATCATAAGTTGTGCCATAGAGTCGACTTCTTCATCTTTTTCACTAATATGTGGCCATATTGATATTTCTACATTTTGGGATGGCTGAGCTGGAGGATATAGAATAAATTTTTTAGTGTTCGTGCTATTTGAAATGGTCATATCACCTAAGCAACATCCAATATAAGTGTTTATAGTTTCTAAACATGTTTGACCAAGGATAAGTGGATATCCTCCTATTGTGGCTTTAGATGAGAGAACCATGAAGTTGGCTGGATACTCCCATGAATCTAGGATCACCACCAGGTTTTCTACTATGCCATCTGGCATCACAGTGGAGCTATCAGCAAGCTGCAGGATTGTAGGAGTGGATCTCATATTTTCAATATTCAGTTGTTGTATGATTTCCTTAGTCATCACATTGATTTATGCACCTAAGTCAATCGAGGCATTCTTTATGTTCATTCCATTTATAAAAACCTCAACTATAGAACTACCTGGATCACTGTACTTGGGAAGAGTTACTTTTCCAAGCATGATGTCAGTAAGCTACCCTACTACATGGACTGTAGTGGGGTCCTTCTTTTTCCTGCATGGTTTCTTGATGCATGCTTCCTTGATTTCCTTTCCATAGATAGGGACATCTTTTATAGCTTGAAACAGGGGTATCTGAACACATATATTCTTTAGTTGATCTAGGATATCAAAGCTAGTTTCCTTCTTATCTTATTTTTATTTGGTAGCTTCTAATCTCTAAGGAAACGATGGTTCTTATGC
This sequence comes from Sequoiadendron giganteum, assembly GCA_007115665.2. Classification (NCBI taxonomy): domain Eukaryota; kingdom Viridiplantae; phylum Streptophyta; class Pinopsida; order Cupressales; family Cupressaceae; genus Sequoiadendron; species Sequoiadendron giganteum. Next base: position 277,253,439 of record CM021107.1, read on the forward strand.
TATTTGGTTTGTTGGAGTTGGCTCTGGAGATTTAAGTGCACTAGGCTGAATGGGATCATTCAAGGATTCTTCTTGCTCTTCCATAGGTAGCTCAGTGATTATGGGGGCGGAAGGAGCTTACAAGGTTGTTCCTGAATGCAAACGTATGTCACTTAAATTCACAATATATGCAGGAAATTGATTTGGATCAACATAATATACAAGTTGTTGTTGTGGTTTATTATTTGGGTTGGGTGTGGGTTGGGCTGATAATTGGGTAGACTTAGATATATTGGCACTAGGATTAGGAGGAGGGGGAATTATAGTAGGTTTTTGGGTTTGAGAAGATGGCTACATGTAGCTAGTGGATTGGTTTGGCCATTGCTATCCACCTCTCCATTGAGATGTTTGTTACCAGTTTCCTGGGGGTGGTTGCCAAGGTCCCTAAAACTATTGCCAATTCCCCTGAGGTTTCTGCCACAGAGATGAGGTATTTTGATAGTTGGACCAAGTATTGGGTGGGTTATTTCAAGACTGGGGTGGGTATTCTCCATAGTTGGATGGATAGGGTGGGTGCCATTGGTTACCACATGAATAATAGTTAAAATATGGTCCAACAAAAGATAGTGGGTCTAGTGGCATACCTTATCTTGAAGCCCATGGCATCTTCTTTGCAACAAAGTAGACTTGGTCTTCCTTAGTCTGGATTGGTTTGAACTCAGGTGGAATCTACTTACTATCAATGTTGGCTATCACCTCACATCTATAGTCTCTCTTCTTTTGTCTACACTGGGGGAAATATTCTGTCAGTATTTCCTCTGCCTCCTCATGTTTCTTTTTAGCTTGAAGTGTATCCAGCTGAGTAGCTAGATTGTTAATTATATCTTGCTTGAAATCTTCCAATAAATTAGTAATCTCCATCCTTGAGACTCCACTATTGGATGATTTACCCATAGAGGATTGATAGGCTCTTCCTTTCCTTAAATCTTCCCTAGAATAGTTTTGACATATCTTCTTGATATCATCCTAGGGGACTTGAGTGATATCTACTCCTCCCATTAAGTCCAAGGCATCAGTGCTTCTTTCATTAATTCCTCTCAGAAAAAGTAATTTTTGTGAGTCTTCATTAAGTGTATGATGTGGAGATTTGTGCAGACAAAACATGAACCTTGAAATGAAGTCTTCTAAGCTCTCATCTTCTTTTTTCTACATTCTAAAAATGTCTTCTCCTCTCATGTCACTACCCCTGCAATATTATTTGTATTTCTCAAGAAAAAATGTCTTCACATCTTCCTAAGTTCTTATAGTATTTCTACCAAGGCTCATAAACCATCTTAATGTAGCTTCTTTCAAAGTATTAGGAAATAGCTTGAGTTTGTGGGTATCAGTGGTATAGTCATAGCTTCTATAGAGTATATCAAACTCAAATAGGAAGGCATCAAGATCTTCTATGACAAGCCCATAGAATTTAGGAAGGACTGAGGTAGGGATATTATTGAGGTTGTCAACTTCATTTTGTTTAGCAATGGGAAAGAGGAAAACTGGTTGGTTTTTCCCATTGGGCCTATCTCCATTTGCATCAGCCATGTCTTGATGAAATTCTAGAAAAAAGGGTTCTTCAACAAGATTTTGATCTTCAAGGGAAACTTCAGAGTTGGTCAAATTGGGGAATACATCAACAAAGAGTTGTGGCTCTTCGTCTTCGTCTCTAGGGAGATTTGGAAGTTCTACTGGCTAAAATGGCTCAATATGATTATTAGGAAGAAATCTCCCAAAAGTATCTCTTCTTCTTCTATGCATGTGGTACCAACTCACACAAAGAATGGATGGGGAAAAATAGTGGATCATACTTCTAATACTAAGAGAAAACTTCTAAAATACTAAAGCAGGAAAACTATCAATGACTCCAAAAGATTTCCTAGTTTGACACCATCCTCAATAGTGGTGCCAAAAATGTCAGCCTCCTATAATGATCTCAATAACTAAGCTCTTACTACCATGATTCAAAGATTGGAAATCTAATCTGAATAGCCATCTTAATCACCACAAAGGTACATTTAAATTTTCAATCTAGGGACGTGACCTTGAAATGGGTCAGCATAGTATGTGCAGTAGGAATTCTAGAGTGGTCATCTTCATTCTATATCTAAGGGAGACTTAAAACTAGAAGTAAATTGTAGGAAAGGAAAAAAAGTAAGTGTTGAACATTACTCAAGAAAATCTAAATTGATTATGCATAACAGGAAGGAAATACTAAGAATTCAACATAAAACTACTTTGCCAGCCTTGGCTACAGGAACAGTGATAGAACATAGTTCCAGTGGCTATAGGAACAATCAATGCCAAGATTTTAACTAATTACTCAAACAGAGACTAACACTAATCTATCTAAACTAAAAAATGGATTACTCACCAAGTGGGCCCCCTTGGATGAGTATCCTCTAAACTACTATAAAATTTGGATACTCAACTTAGAGTCTCATGTTATTTATCAAAAAATGCAATTATAAAAATATGGCTAGTAATCAACTTGTACAAGAATATGGCGATCAACTCATAATTCACTCTTCTTTCAGATAGGAGGATCAAGCCTTATTTATCAACTAAATAGGGCCATCCACTCCCACTAACTAGGAGGATGCCATTTTGGGAAAGCGAGAGAGAGAGGAAGCAACAGTTACACATGTAGGGGAATCCATTGGACATGCAAGCCCAATTGTGGAATCAACCACTGCATTAGTGCCTGTGATGCTCACTGTCATTGAAGATTAGTGTAGAGTGGTTACATGCGATTGACATGGAATATTTTGTTGGCATTCTAAGTTTGACCTTCGCATGTCTCCCCAACCTAACCGACTGGCGGATGCATTTCTCAACTTAGCATATCAATCATGTCTGCAGAATAATGTCAGTACACATAATAATCACATAATCATAATCATCTTAAGAACATTCATCAATCACATGCAAGATAAATATAGATGGTCCACATAATGGGTATATATATCATTAAAAGTGGTAGAAGTGAAATTAGTCCAAATGTCATATGTCTAAGTGAACTATATGAAAATATCAACATATAATATCAAATTCTTATGGTAATCTAGGAAATAGAAATATATTATATCCCTCTAGCTAGGATAAATTCTAGGCTCATCACCATGTACATGTGCAAATAAAATAATAAGGAAATATCTCACAAATAGAGAAAAGGAGAAAACCTAGTGGAAAAAAATCCTCCCCAAAAGGGAGATGAAAGACAAAATAGAAATTCTCTCAATGATGCATGAGAAGGTTGAAACCCTATGTGAGGAAAAATACCCCCCCCCATAAGAGAAAAGAAGAAGAGAGACAAGGAAGCCCCCCCTCAGTGTTGAGTCTACTGCAAGGATGGTAGAAGCTCAACATTAAATGTTGAAAATGGTCAAAAAGTGCCAAACAACGTTCCTCCCATTAGGAAGAAACAAAACTATGGATGCATGTAGGATGTCAGGAATATGGATGATGGATGATGTTTGTAGATACTGAAAACTAGTCTAGGCCTACGATTACCACTTTCAACATAATTTTCTATTATCCATGGCCATGATTAAATAATGTTAATTATTTAATTACCTTTCTAACACATCTTTCCTCTATTAATTAAATACCCCTTTTTAATTAATTCATTAATTCATAATGACCTTTATTCAACTTGATTAATTAAATAAATCATGTTTATTTAATTATGTCGCTAACTAATTAATTCTTCCTTCTTAATTAGATAATTTATTATTTAATTACCCCTTTGTCATATTTCAACTATAATTAAATATTTATTATTTAATTATTCAATTTAACCGTTTCAACTATAGTTAAATATTTACTATTTAATTATTCAATTCCACCTTTTCAATAGTCAAATTAAATAAATTATCTTTATTTATTTGATTTAATTCATTTCAATTTCGAATGTTGAATTAAATTGGCATTTAATTCATTATTAATTCTTTATGTCACACTTCTCTATCATTTAGTTTACTAATCATTCACTCACCTTCTGACTCTAGATCTATTTTAAAATGGCTAGTTATCTTTGGGTTCGATATCTGATCGTCTTTGTGAGAGGACTCTCTGTCACAACTAGTCAGTTAATTAGTTCTAACTCATATGCATGAATGTGTTTATTAATTAAATAATTCATGTGTGCATTCGAGCGGATTATTCTTTGAGTTCTAACTTTGTCTTTGTCATTCAAAGTCTATTTCTTCTATTTTCGAAGACTCTTGACTCAAGATTAAATTGATTGTTTAATCTAGAACTCATGTTCTTTCTATTTTTGAACAGTCTTGACACAAGATTAAGTTATCATTCTAATTTAATCTTTATCTTGCAGAATTTTCTAGCTCATGTTCTATCTGACACAAAACTCACATTGAATGAAATTCATCAATCTAGTCCATTGATCTCTCTTTGAATCTGAGCCAATCGTTCGCAAACCCAAAATCTATAAAATGGCCTGTCATTATCATTATTCCTCCTCCCAAAATCAATACTTTTGAGAAGAAACTTAATCTTCGATATTTTTCTTAGACATTCATCAATATTATGCTCACATCATATTGAAAAAAAAGAGGGCAAGAATACTGATATAACAAAATGGAGAAGGACAATCAAGATAATTTAGAGAAGTGGATGCATATTTAGTGAGATCTTTTCAGTTATTTGTTTTGATTTTTTTATGTTCATTTACTCATTCTTTGTTGATTTCATTTAGATTATTTGTTAGATTTTATCATCTTCATCAGTTTGCAGAACATCTCCAAAAAATCTACATTACATTTGGTGAACCCGACATGAACACACTTCAAATTCACGCAACATCTTTTTCGTCTTTCCATTTTTTATTTTGTAGGAATCGTATGGCACACCACATCTACTCAAATAAATGACACATCCATATTCATGAACTACATCTAATCCATTATGCGACGCATCTTCCATTATGCACTGCATCAGACTGTCAACTTTTCGCGCTGCGTCCAACTGTCAACACAAATCGCATCTGCTTGTCAACATCGCGCCGCATCTGCCTAGTAATAGATTTTTCACTTTTTTATTCACTTCCGTACATTCACATTTTCATTTTTCATTTTTTGTGTTGTTTCATTTTTTTGCTAATGTTTATTTGCACGTATGTTTAAAGGAGTAACTTAGTTTTTGCAGGATGAAGCATAGAAGACCAAATAAAAACCAAAAACAATATTTTCTGCAAGACGAAAGCCAAAGACACAAAAATGAACTACTAATCAATTTGCATATAGGACCTAATGACTTTGTTAATTTTATTTGGAAAGATTTTTGTTTAGTAGATAAATAATTGTCATTTGGATTAAAAAGAATCAGTGTTTGCTTTGTCTAGTGTGAAAGGACATTTTATAACCCTTTACGATTCAGTATATTGAAGTATCCTCTCCCCTTGTGTAGTCATGTGATCCTAGGTGTAAGAGAAATAGTTACTGACTCTAGAACTTGGGCCTATCTTGGTGGGAAAAAGTACTTACCCCAAGATGACTTAGATCGGTAACACGCTTTAGCCAGTGACTTCTACCTAGTATATAAAAATGGATTTTTGGGAGAAACCCCAGAAATCACACTCATTTTTCTGATGAGAAGGGAAAAAATGGTCTCTCTCCGTACTGGATGGTGCCCCACAAATAGAATTCTCTTACTAAAAACCATGTTGTATTTTTGCCAAAATCCTATCTATTTGCTGGTGCAGGAAGTTTAGACCTATGAAGCCATCTGACATTCTTACGATTCATGTTGTGGAGATGAGATGTATACCATGGGAGTTTCATGGGTAGAGTAGCTTGGTTGCTCCGTATAAGTGAGTGTCGTGGAGGGGAGCCAGTGGGGTCAAGCTACTAGTCATCCACCTTGAATATGCATAGCTAGATTTATCCAAGTAAGAACTTAGTAAATATTGTCCAAAATGCCTAGGTTGTAAATGTTCTCTAGTTTTAACAGATCTATCACTACAAAACTGAAAACACATTGATTTTTGTTCTTGTTTTTAGTGTATTCATCAAAAAAAAACTTGATCAACAAAATGAAGTTAGTCAAAACACAATCTTTAGAAAACTGCAACTGTCAAATTGGGTTGCAACTATCATTTTTAACACCGCATCTCTCCTAGAGAATCACAATTGTTAGGTTGAATGCCGCATGGGTCTATCAACAAAGTCCACTTTTACATAGTTTAGATATTATGAGCCACAACAGTCAAAATTTGAGTCGCATGTGTATATGCAAGCCGCATCTGTCAAACGGAAAACCGCAACTATCTATCAATAAGTTTATGTTCAGAAAATTCATATTACGAGTCAAAACTATTAATGTGAGTCATAGCTATCAAAACATAAACCACATCTATCACAAGTTAAAATTACCAGTTGACATTTGAAACCTATTTTTAGTCAAATCACCACATCTGCAACTAAAAAACACATCTGTAAAAAATTCAACCGCATATGATAGGTGAACCACATTTTACTGTCAACAAAAAGCTAAGAAAAATGCAAATCGAGTCCGAAAGCATAACTGTCATTTTCTCTTTTGTTTCTTAAGATCAACCTTGGACAAAAACTGAATTTTTTTTCTCAAAACCCTGCATCATTAGGTGTCATATACATCTTAGTCATAGTCATCCCAAGTTGCATGCATTTAGACACTTCCTAGGAAATTTCCTATCATAGAATAGATAACTTTCCTCATCATTGGATACGTTAATGTTCCGATTTGTCCTCATCATTGAACCTAGTCACTTTGGTCCTATTTGTGAATCTTTCCACCTCAATAGTCTAGTTTGGGAAATTCACCTTGTCAACTGTCTTTGTCCTACAATCAGGTTCCTTGGTCAACTCAAATCATTGCATGCATTTATTCCATAGGTGGTAGGTCATACCCATTTTAGAATCATTTACCATCATAGTCTACTCAAGATTTTGCATATTGTCCGTCCTATCATACATCATCTTAGCATACATCATTTTAGAAATCTTTAGAACCATCCTTTATTGTCAAAAAAATCCAAAAAAATAGTAATAGGACATCTCAGTTTTTAGACATAGTTTGCATTACCCCATTTTGAGAAACTTTTCATTGTCGAAACAAGGTCTCAAAAGAAAAAAACAGCAATGTCGGACCCTAATGATTTTTTCAATCCTTTCGCAAATCAACCATCAGGGAAAGAAACACCACACAAACCTTTGCTTGAAAAACATGTCACTAGAGACACACATGGACAAATTTATATTGAACACATAGACATTGTCATGTAAGATCCTTAATTTGCATCCTTTATGGATGAGTGTTTGGAAAATGATCCCCAATGATATCTAGCAAAGTTTCTAGTAGAAGGTGCCACACTACCACCAGGATTTGATATTCATACTTTGAAAATACCATCTATTCAACCAACACAAACTGTGATGTCAAGTGTTTCTATTCCCCAAATCACCATAGTAATACCAACTGGCATACCAAATCAAACATCATCAATTATAAACACAGCCCCATTCAACATAACAGAAGGTTTACAATTTACTACGGGAGCAACTTCATCAAACCCCTTTGGTACCAACATGATTGGTAAGAGATCTAAATTTAGCATGAATATTCCTATACCAAATCAGAACATTCAAATAGGAAATATTCCTATATCAAACTAGAACATTCAGACAGGGAAAATTCCTATACCAAATCAAAACATTCAGATAGAAAATATCCCCAATCTGAATCAGAACATTCTAACGAGATACATTCCCTCACTAAATCATAGCCCGTCATAGAACACGATATTTCATAACACCTACATTGATCCAAACAATGCAAACAACATGTCCTTGAAACAAGTAGATGTTCTTCAAAACCAAATTAAAATGCTTCAACAATAGATGGACAACATGTCTATGTCAGGCAAACAAACTATCTTAGTGCAAGATCTATGTCCATGTCCCTTTGAAAAAGCACTTTACATGACACCATTCCCCCATGGATACATCATAACGAATTTTCTTGAGTATAATGGGAGGAAGAATCCTTTGGAACACATTCAAGAATTCTCAATGTCATGCATGGACATATCATATGACCCCACATACTTGATGAGACTATTTCTGTGAACCCTTATCAGGATAGGGTGAATTAGCTGAGAAGTTTTTTGAACACTTTGCCTTTAACATAGACAATGAAGTAACAATAGCTACCTTATGCCACATAACACAAGAAGATGAAGACAATTTCACCACTTTCTTCTAGAGATGGAAAAGTCTAGCTAGAAGATGTCTAATTGATATACCAAAAAAATAGAAAGTCATGATATTCCTTGAAAACATCAATCAAAAACTGATAGGTGATTTAAATGTACATTGTTGTACTTCATTCCTAGACTCGGTGCAAAATGGCATCATCCCTGAAAATGGCCTTATTGACAAAGGAGAATTAAAAGTACTAGGCAAAAACCTGGTTGTTCAACATCAAAACACACCCAATGATAGAAACAAATTCTAGTCTAGAAACAAAAATGTTACAAATGACGGAATTGTTGATGCTAAAAGCATACATACGGGACCGTTTATCACACTTAGAGGTTACAACCCCAATCAAGACATGATGAATAGTCCAAATCAAACAACAAATTTTGTCCAAAATTCATAACAACAATGACCACAAAGGAGATTTCCTACACTTGAATTTACCCCTTTGGGGCAACCAATTGAGACAATTTTCAAAGAGTTAATTAAAAAAGATCTACTTAAACCTTTGGAACCAAGAGAGTATGATCCTATACAATTTAAACCTTCATGGTGGGAAGAAACCTACAAAAATGTCAACAATTGAAGAATATTATACAAGACTTTGTTGAAAATAGAACCATAGAGGTCAATGAGCAGAAAAATACCAAGAACAATGATCATAAGGTCTTCATAGACCCATTACATGGCCACAAAAGAGTAAAAGCCTCTAGTTCAGGAACCAAGAATAATCCATCAGTGAATTATAACAATACCAAATATGACTATGGAAAAGGAATGATCATAAATCACCTCAGAGCTGCGAATGAAAATCTCCATACCATCATCATTAAGAAGCATCTAGAATGTGTTGTAAACACATACAAAACTAAGATAATTCTTCTAGGTCCTTCTTTTGAGCCACCCACATAGTCCTCCAAGTTTAAGTACAATCTCCTTGATCAATTGAGTAAAACCCCCACACAAATATCCATTTTGGAATTGTTGACTTTATCACCTAAGCATCAAGCCATTCTCGACAAAGCTTTACAAAACACGATTGTTCCTACAGACTTAGATGACAATAATTTTGAAGAAATGGTGGGATATTTAACCAACTCACATCATGCCACATTTTCCCAACAAGATTACTCAAAAAAAAAGACTGATCATAATGACCCATTACATCTTGAAGTCCTAGTCCATCAAACCAAAGTCAAACGATTCTTGGTAGACAAAGGAGCGGGTTTGAACTTGTGTACCCTAAAATTGGTTAAGGCATTAGGATTCTCAGAAGAATGTGTAGACACCTCTAAAATTATAGTCATCAAGGCTTATGATGATGAGGAAAGATCATCCAAAGGAGTTGTCACACTCCCTATCAGAATTGGCTGAATAATTATGAACACCAGCTTCCAAGTCTTGGATCTCACCCTTTCGTATAACCCATTATTAGGTAGACCTTGGATACATGCAATGAAAGATGTACCTTCAAAATATAACCAATGTCTTAAATTCTCATATAATGGCACTGAGATCATGATTTATGGTGATCCAGATAATTTTCAATATTGTACAAGCCTAAGGGAAATTCTACAATGACAGGTACTAGTTAACCAAGAAGCGTCATCACCCACTTTATCCCTATATGTTGATCCATCACATCTTACCAAGTCCATTTCATTCAAACCACCATCATCCATTCCTAAGGTCAAGATCCAAGAAAAGGGATGTGCAGAATACTACATGAAGGCATCACACTGTGTCAATTAGCTGGTTCCACCTAAGGCATAAGGTCTACCCATGTCGGATAGAAGATAGTCAGTAGTCACATTTCATGTTCCCCCTATAATGACATTGACCAAATGGGGAGAGTTAAGACAATGAATACCCCTCATCATCTATTCAAAATAGCTAAGGATCAATATGGAAAATGCTTTAAGATAATGCAAAGCGAAGGCTATGATGGGCATAGTGGGTTAGGACTACATCAAAATGGAAGGATGAAACCGGTCACTATCTCACCATGACTGAAATACCTAGGGCTAGGGTTTCAACTGCTTAGAATTAGGTTTCCTAGTACTTCATCACCATTTCAAGAGGAAGTGAGTGCTTGTGAAAACATCGAGATACCTCCTGAACCACCTCCCTCAGTTTATGATGAGTCTCCCAACTCAAGCAATTGTGAATGGGATTCCCTTTCCTCTACCACTACCATGAACATAGATACTCTATTTCAAGAATTGGACCTAATGATAAAACCCTTTCCAAAACCATCTAGTCCCCGTCATAGGAAGCACTTTTCCAAAGAAGAATGGCATAAGCACTATTAATAGGAAACCCTTGATCATGCATCTTGGGCACTTGACAAACCATCTTCTGACGACTCAGCCCTTACAATAGTCCCACATTAGAGTTTACCTACCCATAGGAAAAAGAACAATAAGGAGTTAGTCCAAAAATTCTGTGACCATGCCAACCACTCTATATTCACCTTGTCATCTTCCACCTTTAATAACTTCGATGATGATATGCCTCTCATATATCTTGAACTTATCGACTGGGATCAACAACATACACCCATCATAGACACATTCGAGAATGACGAAGCAATAGCTGAGTTCATGGGACTTCATGAAGGCATAACAAGAGGGGATCATAAAGATGGTTTTACCATAGACTTGGATGACAAATCATATTTTGGGGAGTCTATTTACACCTCTAGTCACAAAAATGAAAATAAAATAAAAATGATGAAAATGAGAAAAATGACAATTCCCTAGGTGAAAACCGAAAGACACCTTTGGACGAAGAAAAAGTCAAAATAAAGGACATATCCAAGGGAAAGAACCTATCTGAGGTACCCAAGGATGGAGGTTTAAATATTCTCCCAATTGAACAATAAAAGTCACCAATTCTAGTAGAAGAGTCTATTGAAGTCAACATAAACACAAAAGAACACCCTCGGCAAATATACTTTGCAGCATCATTAACAGAAGCAGAACAACCTGAGTTTAAGGACTTCTTCGCAAAGAGATAGATAAAATTTGCATGGTCATATGGTGACATGCCTAGGCTGGATCCAGACCTTATATTACAACATCTACCATTATAGCTAGGTATTAAGCCAGTCAAACATAAGTTAAGGAAAATGCATCCATAGATTGCTCTACTGGACAAAGCAAAACTTAAGAAACTCTTGGATGTTGGATTTATAAGAACCATAGACTATGCATACTGGATATCAAATCTTGTACCAGTAACTAAACCAACTGGGGGCATCTTCATTTACACAGAATTTAGAAAAATCAACAAGGCATGTCCTAAGGATGACTTCCCTTTGCCGAACATAGACATGATAGTAGATCATACAATAGGATACGAGATGCTATCCCTCATGGATGGTTTCTCTGGATATAACCAAATCAAAATCATAGCTAAAGAACAACACAAGACAACTTTCACATGTCCATGGGGCACATACTATTGGAATGTTATGCCTTTTGGGCTTAAGAACGTAGGAGCTACCTATCAACGAGCAATGAATATGATTTTACATGACTTTTTCCATACTCTCATGGAAGATTATGTAGATGAAATTATAGCTAAATTAGAAACAAGGGTAGATCATTTGAAGGTTCTAGACAAGATATTCCAGAGGCTAGAGAATTACAATGTCAGACTAAATCCAAAGAAATGTGTCTTTGGAGTGAAATTAGGGAAACTTCTAGGGTATATCATTTCTAGAAGAGGCATTGAAGTAGATCTAGAGAAGGTAAGATCTATCATAGAAATTCCTCCTCTAGTTAGCATTGGTCAACTAAGAACACTACAGGGAAGATTATATTCCATCAGGCATTTCATTGTACAACTAGTAGACAAAATACACCCATTTCAACATTTAATCAAGAAAGGAGTACCATTTGTGTGGACACCTAAATTTCAAGAAGCTTTCCAACAAATAAAGGATTTTTTTCTCACTCCGCTTGTCTTAATTCCACCTATAGATGGAAAACCATTGACACTATACATTTCAGCAACTTAGTCAACATTAGGAGCTCTTCTCGCACAAAACGATGATCAAGGTCATGAAAGAGCAGTGTATTACATCAGTCGTACCTTGGTAGGATATGAATTAAATTACAATAAAATAGAATGTTCAAAACTTGCAGTAGTCTTCGCTACTCAAAAACTTCGGCACTATATGCTCAATCACCAAACAATATTGGTCATAAAGATTGATCCCCTCAAATATCTCCTAAGTAAGGCAGCATTAATAGGCTGATTAGCTAAATGGGTTATGATACTTAGCGAGTATGACATCCAATATGTGGAGAGGAAGGATATAAAAGGACAGGTGATTGCAGATCAATTAGTAGATGCACCCATGAAGGCAGACCATCCTTTAGTGGCAAATTTTCTTGATGAATTTATCTTCACAATTGACACTAGAAAAAAATGGAAATTATACTTTGAGGGGTCACATACAAATTGTGGTTCAAGAGTAGGTATCTTATTTGTTACACCTCAAGGAGATACCATTCCTAAATCATTCAATATTCCTTTCCCTTGCACCAACAACATAGTAGAGTATCAAGCCTTAGTGACATGATTAAGAATGGTAGCCCAATGGAAGATTAAGAGTCTACATGTTGGTGATTCTCAGCTTATAGTCTGACAAGTAAATGATGATTATGAGACTAAGGATGAGAAAATTTCCCCCTAACAGTGCACGACCAACAATTTCAAGTAGTAATTTGATGAGATTATCTTTCAACAAATACCACGTATTCAGAATAGGGCTACAGATGCTATGGAAACCATGGGTTCTTTATTGGATATTCTGAGCAACATGCCTAAGTTCGAGTTTTTGGTATCTAGATTTTTCAAGTTTTTGGTTGAATAGTTGTTGGTCCCCGCCTATGATGTCCCCAATTCTGCAATGGTGTGTACAATTTTTGGTCCTACTTCTCCTTGGTATAAAGATGTATTCGACTATCTAAATGACCAAACTTTATGATTAGACCTGTCAAATAACCAACACAGAACCTTTATCCGTAAGTCAACTAAATACACCATCATCAGAGATACCCTATATAGACATACCTTAGATAGAACCGTATTGAGATGTCTCTATGCTAAAGAAGCACAAACAACCTTGCGAGCGGTATATGAGGGTATATGTGGATCCCATTCGAGTGGTCCTACTTTAGCCCATAGAGATTAGGTTATTATTGGCCTACAATGGAAAAAGACTAATATATCTTTGTAAATAAATGTAGACAATGTCAAATACATAGAGATTTGATAAGAGCACCAACACAGGACCTTCGTCTGATTACATCACCATGGCCCTTTGCCCAATGGGGACTTGACCTTATAGGTAAGATACACTCTCCATCATCCAACAATCATAAATTCATCATAACCACCATAGAATACTTCACCAAATGGATCGAAGCTTTTCCCATGACCTACATCACCAGCACACAAATATCCAAGTTTATCTTAAATTATATCATTTTTCAGTATAGTGTACCCCAATCCATTATCACAGACAATGGCTGCCCATTCAAAAACCAAGAAATATGCCATCTATGTGAAGATTTCCATATCAAACATCATTTTTCCACCCCATATTACCCATAAGGTAATGGCCAAACCGAGGCATCTAATAAAACCATTGTTAGAATCCTAAAGAAGACTATCAATGATGTTGGTCATGACTGACACCTACAGCTAAATCCCACCTTACGGGCTTACCACACAAGCATCTATACTCCCATTGGTCACTCCATACTCCCTCTTATTCGGATTCGAAGCTATCTTACCTATTGAGGTTGAAATTCCTTCCCTGAGGGTATCCTTGAAAGGTCACATTGATGATGAAGAATACCGTGTATCCAGATTACAAGAGTTAGAATTATTGGATGAATAAAGACAGAAAGAACTAGATCATTTGCAAGCATATCAGAATCATCTTCGTTGAAGCTATAATAGGAAAGTTCTAAACAAAAACTTTGACATTGGTGACCTCATTTTAATGGAGAATCCCAAGAATCAAGCTGAATGAGAAAATTCAGGTAAGTTTGAACCTAACTGGTTAGGGCCTTATATTGTCACATAAACTTTTGGATTAGGAGTGTGCCAACTCTCTACCTCTAAAGGAGATCCACTTTTGTCACCAATCAACAACCTGCATTTGAAGAGGTTCTATAAGTAGCTTCTGAGAGTCTTTGTCTTAATCAAAAAAAAAAAAAAATGGTTACCTTGATGAAAACTTGGCAAACAAGCATCTTTGTAACACCAAAAAAATTGAAAAATCAACAAAAAAAATAGTAAAGAGAAATAATCCATCCAATAGTGAAAACCTGGCAAAAACGTGCCATGTGTAGTCAACCTCACTCTTTCGTCTACCATTATTCCAATCAAACTTTTTCACCATCCCTCATAATAAATGGTTGTTCTATCCATTATTTGGAATGATTGACATCAAGTCCATTCCATCACATTCCCCACTCCATCTCACGTGTCTTATTCTTGACTAAGGGAAAATCCTTATTTTGTGCCATGAGGACCTTGTACATAGCATTACACCATCGGAAAATGTCTTGAAAAAAATCCAAAAACATTAGAAAACTTCAAAAAGACAAAAAAATCAAAACATGTCAAAAAATCCCAAAAACAAAGTCAGAGTCAGTCATGTTAAGTCAGTTGTAGACATAGTCGAACTACGTTGCCTCTATGAGTGGACATAGGTAAGGCCATCAATTGATGTGCCCTTGAGGCATTAGGTCTGTTTGTCTAGGTTTGTCATATATCACACACATTTAAATCATGACTCTTTGTACATTCAATGCCATTGGTCATGTTGAACTAGGAGGTCTCTACGTGTACAATGTAGGCAAGGCTAATCAATCCATGAGCCCTTGAGATTGCACTAGGTTAGTCCAATAGGGTTTATCACATTCATATTCACTATCACACACATTCCATATCATTAGCTTAAGTACATATATTTAGTCAGTTATGTCAGTTAAAGTTTGGTCGAACTATAAGGTCTCTACATGTACAACATAGGCAAGGCTAATCAATCGATGAGAACCTGAGGGCACATTAGGTCAGTCCTTTAGGGTATCATCTCAGGTCATACATGGTCAATACACACACACTTTTAATTAGTCAAAGAATCAAAACAATTCATACACCAACAAGGAAACATCTCAAAATAGTCATCAAGTTAATATCAAACACATTGTCAAAGTGATCAACTTATGTCTTAGCAAAATATGTCTTTCTTGTCAATAGATGGCATCAAATTGTCATTGCCTCATGTAGCCTGTCCCATCAACATCATCAGGCTCCAATGTCTTATATGGCACATGTCTTTCTAAAACTAGGATTTGCATGCCTTACACAGATAGTCACCAAGTCGAAACCAAACTCAATGTCTTATGTGGTATGTGTCATCCCTCACATTATGCTATGTCAAACATCAAACAATCAAACAATCCCACAAGATCAAATCTTGGCGAATAATTTTATTTGGATTTATGAATTTATATCTTATTTTGTCTTATCTGTCTATCGATTTGTGAATAAGTCCAGTTAGTAGCTTTCTCAAGGATGTCCCTTGAAGGATTTAGAGAAGCAAGGATGTCTTAGGACACTTTTTTTCTTTGGTTGTTGTCTATGAACTATCTTTTTAACTTTGTTTTTTGAGTCATGTTACTAGTTTTCTCAAGGATTTCCTATCAAGGATTTAGAGGAGCAATGACGTCTCATGACCCGTCTTTTATTTGTTTGTTGTCTATGGTTTGTCTCGACAAAATAACTAGGGCAATCTTGTCCTTAGTATGAATTAAGACACTCCTTGTCTACAAACATTTGTTTTTCATAGATGGATAAATTTTTACACTATGGTCTATCTCATATCATGTTGTGTACTATCCATTTGTGTCATGTCCCACCCAATTATGATAAAAAGCAAGCATAGCATATCTGGAAAAATATCGAAGATCATATGTTTTTCAATCAACCACCTTCGTTATTTCTTACTAACATTATGAATTCAGTCATGCTAACATTTATTTTTTTCGACATAATGATAAATTCTTATGACATAAAAAAAAATTAGATAATTTGCATTTTCATACATTCTATAAACATTTCATATAGTTACATTGCATTTCATATGAATAGGAGCATTAACATCTTCATTACATATTTAAGAAATTATTACATAATAGGAATTCCATCATCATAAGGTACATAATAGAAACATTACATACATTTCACCATCATATATAAATAACATCATATAGAACATAACATCCATTATCATAAGTAAATAAAGACATCCATAACATCATAGACTACATAAACTCATCAAATGTAGAAACATTCATTCATAACACATATACATACATCATCTAGGAAACATAATCATATAGAATCAATGCATCACCATAAAATAGAACTACATATCATATAGAAGCTACCAAAATCATATATATATCACTCAAAATATCGTGTCACATTACAATATCAAAGTGTGTCCATAAATAAAAATGAGCTCATAGGCTCTCTGATCAAAATACCTATCTACATATATAACAATATCAATGTGTCCCACTACCACTACTATCACATGGTGAAGGTGGCAGAAATTGCCTCAAAGGAACTCTGTGTGAGGTGGAAGGCCTATCATACGGACTTGTCCTCGGTGGTCCTGCAACACCATATGTACTTTGTGTCCTGGTTTGACTCTTGCTTTGTGACCTCTGGCTACGAACCTCTGAAAAGCTAGGAGCTCATCTCTCTACTGACACCACTGACTCATATAGATCCCTATAATAAGTAGCCCTCTCTACTGACCTAACTAACTCGTAAACCATACCATCAGATGAAGTGCCACTACAAAGGCATCTAAGCTCTGTAAACTGCTACTCTATCTCCTATCTCTGAGCTATGGCCTGATCTCTCTCCATAAAAGCATGGTCTCTCTCTATCCGTATGGCATCTAGCTCTGCTATGACTAGTCTCAATCTCTCCTCCAAAACCTCCTTGTCACTATCTCTAGGAGCCTCCTCATCCCATCTCCCCTCAACAATCCAATCCTGAAGCTCTCTCTCCTGCTCCTCCATAGGTATCTCCTCCTCAATATAATCCTCCCCATAACTTGCCAGAATACCAAGAGGATCAATATCCATGTCTGCCTCCTCATCCTCTGCAATGTCCTCTCCACCAATCTCTACCTATGCATGCTCCTCTAATACTACCTAATCAACAACATGCTCATCTCCAACCTATGCCTCTACTCCACCTTTGAGGTCCATCATCGGTACATCCTCCGCCTATACCTCTCAAATAGGTGATAGTCCACCTACTTGTCCACCTCTTCGACCTCTACGTCCTTGCCTACCACCACCACCTCTGCCATCATCACCACCACCCCTACCACCACCTCTACCACCACCTCTCCCTCTACACCATCCTCTCAGCCCTATGCCTCATCTCTCAACTGGTGCTAGATGATCCAGATCTATATAAAAAATCAGATGATACTCTGCCCACCATGTGTCATAAAAAGTTGTAGTACCATGATCCACTACTCCATCTCTCCAACCCCACAATACAGGTTGTAGTGCCTGAATCTCTGCCTCCATAGTATCAACTAGAATCATAGGCCCCTAGTGTGGAAACTCTTTGGATGAACGAGCAAACTCAACACTACCTAGAGAATCATCCTGATCCTCTCTGAACTATCTCAAAACCTGGTTTGTCAGGTGTCTCTCAATGATATGTACGCTCGAAACAGTCCTCCCAATCAGGTACTGTGTCTGCCTGCAAAAATTCAAATGCTCATCCTCATCTGACCATATCTCACAATCCATTTATGGCCTCCAAGTAAACTGATCTAATATATCTAGTGCATGTTTCCAATATCTTGTATTTCTCACATGGCTCTGAGTAATTTTTCCCGTATACCGGAAAACATAAGGAGATCTAGCCTCTCGCTCTATAGTAATCAGAGGATGAAACAAAACTATCCTCTCCCACACCCAAACCATTAGAAGAGTAGTCCCATAGCTCATCGACTGTGCATCTCTATACACTATGTCATGTAAGTGGAAGTATAACATGCCCAATAAGCATGGACCCTAGGCATACAGAGTCTCTCTCTCCAATATCCCCACTAGCATCTCTCCCCACCCAACAGGAAAACCATGACCTCACCGATCTAAAAGTACTATACCCCCTATCAATGTGAATAGGATACAGTTGATCCTCTCATATTTGTCAGCCAACACTTGCCATATGATCTCATAATGCTCAATACCTAGCCTACTAATATCATCATATTGATAAAATATGGCAATCTCGCTAAATCCATGTTGGGTATCATACATCACCTGCTCTCCTTTGATAGGAATTCTCATTATCCTATAGAAATCCTCTAAAGTAACCATCGCCTCCCCAGTCAGAAAATGAAATGATGAAGTCTCAGAATGCCATCGCTCACATAAACCTGCCAACATTCCTCTATTTGCCCAAATCGTGGCATAGTTAGCACATGTTGTAGACCTAGTCTCTATAGTAAACAAGTCTCCCCACTAACTAATCAAGATCTCAACTCAAAGGTATCTGGATGTGTCTCTCATGTATAGATTGGATCTAACACAACCTGCATTTCAACCATGATGTCAAGTTTTTCAAGCTTTTACTTAGAATTTTTTTCAAAAACTTTTCCAATCAAATGTGGCTCACTATAACAAATGCGGTGCATTATCCTACATGTGTTTAACCTAAATGCATATGCGACTCATAGATACAAGTGCGGTGCATTTTGATTTATATGCATTGAATACCTAAATAGCCTAAATTAGCCTAAGGAATATTTTTCCAAATGCGTCATTCCGCAGACACATGTGTTGCACACAAACACATATGCGTTGAATGCAAATTAAACTTTAGGTGCCTAAAACTACATGCAAAACAAAATTTCAAAAGCTCATTTTAGGGTGCATACCAGTGGTCCTGCATCGGCTAGCCATTTGAAGGTTTGGATCCGATAACCTCAATGTGAAGCGTATGGAATGGGAGCCATCTTCTTCCAATGCTTAGAGAAACTTTCTCAATTCTTCAACTCTTTCAGGTGCAAATGAATTGGTTTTCAATCTAATTCCTATTCATACCTAGGGTTTGGGTGGCATTTCTTCTGACCTTGTCTATTGGCCACTTAACCTTCCAACTTCAATTGACCCGTACATGTCCATAACACTTCCAAATTCAATTCCATCAACTCCATAGCATTTCTGACCATCAAATTGACTTATCGGGAATATTTCCTGATTTTTTTTACAAAATTTTCAAAAAATTGTCAATTTTCCCGAGGGGGCATACCCTAACCTATTTCATATTGGGGCATGATAGGGGCATATTTTATTTGACACAACGCCAACACGACATTGTATCAAAGAGGGGAAAACTATAGATACGAAAAATTAGTCTAGGCCTACAAGTACCACTTTCGACATAATTTTCTGTTATCCATGGTCATGATTAAATAATGTTAATTATTTAATTACCTTTCTAACACATCTTTCCTCTATTAATTAAATACCCCTTTTTAATTAATTCATTAGTTTATAATGACCTTTATTCAACTTGATCAATTAAATAAATCATGTTTATTTAATTATGTTGCTAACTAATTAAATCTTCCTTCTTAATTAAATAATTTATTATTTAATTACCCCTTTGTCATATTTCAACTATAATTAAATATTTATTATTTAATTATTCAATTTAACCTTTTCAATTATAGTTAAATATTTATTATTTAATTATTCAATTCCACCTTTTCAAACAATCAAATTAAATAAATTATCTTTATTTATTTAGTTTAATTCATTTAAATTTTGAATGTTGAATTAAACCGACATTTAATTCATTATTAATTCTTTATGTCACATTCTTCTATCATTCAGTTGACTAATCATTCACTCACCTTTTGACTCTAGATCTATTTTAAAACTGCTAGTTATCTCTGGGTTCGATATCTGATCATCTCTACAAGAGGACTCTCTGTCACAACTAGTCAGTTAATTAGTTCTAAATCATATGCATGAATGTGTTTATTAATTAAATATATTTAATTAATTAATTAATTCATGTGTGAATTTGAGCGGATTATTCTTCAAGTTCTAACTTTGTCTTTGTCATTCAAAGTCTATTTCTTCTATTTTCAAAGACTCTTAACTCAAGATTAAATTGATTATTTAATCTGGAACTCATGTTCTTTCTATTTTAGAATAGTCTTGACACAAGATTAAGTTATCATTCTAATTTAATCTTTATCTTGTAGAATTTTCTAACTCACATTCTATCTGACACAAAACTCACATCACATGACATTCATCAATCTCGTTCGTCGATCTCTCTTTGAATCTAAGCCGATTGTTTAAAAACCCAAAATCTATAAAATGTCCTGTCATTATCATTATTCCTCCTCCCAAAATCAGTACTTTTGAGAAGAAACTTAATCTTCGATATTTTTCTTAGAAATTCAACAAGATTATGCTTGCATCAATATTGAAAATATGAGGGCAAGAATACTGATACAAAAAAATGGAGAAGGACAATCAAGATAATTCGGAGAAGTGGATGCATATTCAGTGAGATCTTTTCAGTTATTTGTTTTGATTGTTTTATGTTCATTTACTTGTTCTTTGTTTTTTTATTTAGATTATTTGTTAGATTTGATCATCTTGACCAGTTTATAGAACATCTCTAGAAAATATACGTTACAATGTCTTTGAATTATACTCGAGTATCTCCATGTTGATGTCGAAAGTTGTTACACTCCAAACAGGCATTCTAGGCCACACTGCTAAAAATTTCAATCTAGAATTTAGTAGAGATGAATGTAGAAAAAAGTCCAAAGACAAGAATATCCCCTCTAAATATAAAGAAGTATCCTTTAATTTTTTTCCAAAAGTATCCACAGTCACATCAAACTACAAAGAATGATCATGTAGAGATTGAACAAGAGGGTCAAGGTGTTCCCTCACAACAACTGAAGAAGGATCTTTGCCATCAAAGAAAAGATGAATGTCATAAATGATGTCCCCCAAATTTATAATATGAGACTCCACAAACAAGTTTGAAATAGCTATCAAGAAGCCATCACAAGTAGCCAAATATGAAAGACAATGAGTATGTATGTCCTGTTGCACTGAATCACAAGGAACCAAAACTGTTGAATCATAAGCATCATTAACTACAACAATAGATGGAGGATATGAAATGCATGAATCAAGAACTGAATCAGATGTGAGAACTCCCAAGTTCAAGAAGCCAAATGTCTCCTTTGAATCATGGTTCATATGATCAATAGTCTAAGGAACAATTTCATCATCATAAGTAAAATCTAAAAAGGTATACAACCACGATGAATGATCAACCAGCCTAGTAGCAATGATCTCTCTACTCTCCAGGTCTTGAATGATGAATAAATCAGGTATGATCCACAGTCCTCCCATATCCACCATGTGTAATCTAATATATGGAAATAATATTGTTCATCAAATGAGGAACACACAAAACATCCTAGAAAGTATTATTCCCAAAACTAATAGATCCCTTCCCAATTACACTCATGGATGTATTGTTTCCCATCAAGATAGGAGACATAGTACAAGGTCAAAAATAAGAGAATATAGATTGTGAAGATTCCATATGATGAGATGCTCTTGAATCTAGAAGTCATATCCCTGATCCATGACTTGGAAAAGCACAAAGAGCTTGATCTTTATTTCCTGATGTAGAAGCTTGACCTTTGTCCTTTCTAGACTGTTTTAAAGAAGAAGGAGAAGAAGGTTAAAACATTCTAGAAGGAAAATCAATGTGATTCCTTTTGAGAAGATTTTTCAACTCATCAATATCCTTCTTGTAACAATAGTGTTCTTCATGTCCATCCTTCTTGCAATATGCACAAGTAGGCATCTCCTTCTTAGATGATTCCCCTTTAGAAGAGGATTTTTTATTGCTTGATCTGAATGTTGATTATTCTTTTCTTCCTTCTATTTCTTATATGATTTTGATTCTTTCACCTAACTTACCAACAATTCTTGAGATTTAGAAGTCTTGATGAGACCCATTGAGATAAGATTGTGTTGCTCATGTATCAACATCTCAAAAAATGATGCAAATGAAGGTGTAGTATATGCAGACCCCATAGTTAATCTACGAGTATGAAAGCTTAAAAAAAAAAAAACATAATTAGGACCAATTTTTTTCATTGCATTGTAGACCAATTGGATGTCCTTATCAATTCCACATGCTTTACATTTCTCTCTTAAATCATTGACATTAGTGATGTAGTCTTGAATGTTGTCAAAGTTCTTAGGATCAAGGATCATCATTTCATTATCAATTTAATAGCCTCTTACTTCATCTGTAGTACCATACAATGTTTTCAATTTGTCCCAAGCTTCATGATATTTTTCCATGATTCATTTTGAAACAAGAAATCTTGAGAAAATAATCTACGAAGACATCCAAGAGCTTTGGTATGTTTAATCATCCATTTTAACTTTGTATTTGCATCTGTAGGTTTAGGTAACTTATCTTAAACATATAGAGAGTGACCTTGTATCATTAGAATACTCCATGCATCTTGATGCCATATTGAATAATTATATGATGTGAGCAAAGGAACCCTAGAATGATCCATGAAAATGAGAGAGCACAAACAAGTAGATCAAAGAAATGCACAAGGAGACCCCCCTAAATCACTCAATCAGAAAACTCCCCAAGCAATATCTTATTTGGAGCTTTATAATTAATGCGTTTATAGTTGCCACTTTCCAAAATAACAAAGTGGACTTTGATCTTAGTGCTTATAGATGCCAAAATAGGCCACATAATTAGGTACAATTTTTGGTACAAAATGAGATCAATCTAATCATACCACTGAAAATTACACAAAAACTTATGCATTTTTAAAAATATTGCACCCAAAAATGTTACCATAGGAGGAAGATATGAGCTCCCGAAGCTCTCAAAATGAGGAAGAAGCAACAAAACCTATGAGAATCTGAAATTTTTAGGAAAACCAGGCACCAAAACCCAAAACTAATTGCACCACTATGAAGAGTGTGAAAAATTAGCTCAAATAAAAAAAATTGCTTGAAAAAGGAAATCAAAATGACCAAGATATGAGGCTTTAAAGTCGGACTACAAAATCTAAAAGCCCAATGGTGAGGAGGGGAAATTTTAGCCTACTGACATCATCATTGACATGATGCTGATTTCAACACTCCAAGCAATTAAAATTGATGGTCTTCCCACCATTAAAAGAGAATATTCTTTATCCCAAATAGAATATTCCCAGTGCTCAACCAATGATAGAATATGCCAAGGAATCTTTGGTTGAAGGAATCGACGCAAAATATTCTCGAAGAATCTTTTCAAATGCTTGGATTTTTCTATTCACCCCCGAATATTTTCATTGTAGTTTTTTAATAGACTTGTTAGATTTTATAAAAACCTTGACTGGTAGAGTGAGTTTACTACTATAAATTTGTGTGTCCACATGGTCGCATGAGGGTGGTGGGGGTGGTAGATATAGACCCATAGTACTATATGTACCATAGATAATAAAAAATTGTTCGTAGACTATTTTTTGTTTTGATTTTTAAAACAAAAAATTTCCAAAACAAACTTTAATTGGTATAAAAAACATTTATACAAGAAAAATTCACAAAATTTTTAAACCAATTAAAATATTGATTTTTTGAAAAATCATACTCAATTGTAATTATGATGACTTGGGGGGCTGTACAGCTGCTTGGGAAAATTTGTTTTGCCTCACCAGACAACAACTCAAAATTCAACAAATTCACAATCGATCTTAGGGTTTTTGGCCCTTCTGGACGTGATGACAAGGTTGGATTTGACCCAAAATGCTCAAAAAATGTAGCTACCTTCTAGATATGGAAACCACTCTTCAGCTTCAAACCCTCTTAGATTTGGCCTTGTATGTCCGATTTAGACAAAACAAAATGAAAAATCAACTTTCTCGAACCTTTCAGATGCAATGAGCTTCTATTTTCACCAACAAGCTCTTATTTACCATCTCTCTTCAAAAAAATACTCTCCATTGGCACCCAACCTGCTTTGATACCATGTTAGAATTAGTTATGGCTGCCAAGATCTTGAGGCCAAATGGAAAGCATAAGAGAGAGAATATGCATATGTAAATATGATTCAATTGATATGAAAAATATATTATAAACCCCTTTGTTATATAGCCAAGGTGAGATACAAGATGTCATAGGATTATGAAAAGTGTCTTAATCATATGACATGAGACAACTAATCACAACTACCTAGGTTCACATGAAGTAGTTGTCAAAAGATAAGATAACAACTAATGACAACTAACACCTTACAAAAAGATTCCTTCCTAGGACCTAAGTAAACCTAACTTGTGTAAATAAGTTCACTAGTAATGAATTAAATAGGTACAAGACTTTATTTACACCAACAAGATGTTTTGAATATAGTTTATAATTCAACCAAGGTCTATGATGAACCCATTCAACATCCAAATTATGAAAATAGAAAGATAGTGACCTTTGAGGAAATTTTTGAACAAGTTTTGGTGTAGACTCAATGATGGATTGATGAATTTTGTAGAAAATTAAGAAAAGTTGGAGTCAGACCCACATGCTAACTCAATATAAAGAAGAAGCAAAGAGAAGAAGATAATTTTGAGTATGAGGAGCCCGCTAAAAAGAAGAGAAAATCTAGTAAGGAAAATACAGTGGTGCATATTGAGGAGAGAACTCTTAATTCCCCAAGCAAGAGAGTTTCATTGGTGTCAGCTAGCTAGCATAAAGAAATTGGACCAAGTAAGGTCAAGAAGCCTAAAGTGACATCTTCTTCCATGGAAAATCTGAAGATTCAGCCAATGAATGATGAGGAGGTGAAAATGAAAAATAATACTTGTGCTCAAAAAAGGTCTTCATTCTAGAGGGTTGCATAATTATTTACTTCACCCACTTTAGTCAATACAAATATAGTAAAGAAAACACTAGGAAAGACTCATAATGCTTTAGATGAGAGCTCTAAACTAAATGAAGATCAAATTAGGGAACATATGGAGAAATTAGGTGCCATGATGGAGCAAGTAAAAATAAATAAATAAGGAGAATCCCATGGTACAAATAGTGATGGAAGAAATACATAATGTAGGGTCAATTCCTATGAATACTAAAGAGGAAGAATTTATAAGAGAAACACTCGCTCCAAAGGAAGGAAACCCTGAAATAATTGTTGAAAAAGAAACAAGGGAAAATGTAGGAAAGATTCCCATTCATAATATTTTTATTGAAGACACAATTGATTCCCAGCTTCTATTAGGGGATGTTGAACAACCACAATTTTTTGAAGAGAGAAGAGAAGACCAAGTTGAAGTTGAAGAAATAGATCCTTCACAAACTTTGGATGGTGGGATGATGAATAAGGAGAATCCTGATATAATAGGACATGAACAAGGTGATTCCTCGAAGATTGATATCAAACACATGGCTAGACAGGAAAATATAATTCCTAGAAATGAAGAGACAATGGTGAATCCTAGTAATCTATAATCCAAGGCAGTGAATACTAAAAATTTTCCCATCTCAGAGAATGTGACAGATGAGGTTGAGAATATAAGAGGAGAAGTTCCTGAGGGTACTAAAAACTAGGAACAAATAAATGTCACAAAGGTAGAAAGTAATGAAGATTCACTCAATTGGTTAATCAAAGAACTAGCTTCCCCATTGGAAGTAGAATTAGTACCCCTAGATTTCAAGAGCTTAATGCAGGAAGTGGAAACTCCTAAACCTAGGCAAAGAGGAAAAACAAAACATGATATGTAGAAAAATGTAGATGGAGGGAGAAAACACCATATAGCTACTCAGGTAATAGAAAAAAGAGGACATGAAATAACACCTAAGGAGTACAAAGTATTAAGAATAAATATTGGACATTCATCCTAGGGATAAGAATTCGAAGAGATGAAGGTCAATTTAGAGACAATTGTCGTGAAGGTGCAAAAAAGTAAACAAAAGAAAAGAGAGCTGAAAGAATGGATTGCCCATCTAGAAAATTTTATAGTATCATTAGCCTAATCTAGCCAAGTATAGGCCAAGTTGTCTCAGAATCTAGTACTGATGTCACAAGAGCAAGTGGATGATATAGCAACACTTTCCCATAAAATGAGTGTGTTTGAAGAATGGATGGAGAACTTGGTAAAGCAAGGAGAAGAGTTGATCATAGATGCAATTGGGAAATACAAGGAGGTGAAGGGAAAATGAGGTGGATCTAGAGACCCAACAGTGCAGAATACATTTCCTTGACACTTATACAATAGGGGAGAAGAGCATAAACAATTTCTAATAGCTTCTAAAACTACTTGAGATGAATACAAGTAGTAAAATAGATAACAAAAATTAAGCATTCACAGATTGACACAAGATATACGTGGGAAAACCTTTTCAGGTAAAAAACCCACCACACAAAGTCAAGACAATTGTATTCTAGTAATAAAACAATTACATACAATGTTCAATCTTCTCTGATCAGCTAACAAAAATTCTTCAAGTTCTCTCTAACTGTTACAATACTTCCTTGCCAAGTATGTCATTCTTCATTCCTTTTATATCCAATATTGTAATTGATGTTTTAAGTCATACATTGCATTCAATTTCATCTACAAATCACCGACCATTAGGTTCATGAATCTCTCATCCAATCACGCAACTGATCTGCCCATGTCAATCTCCCTGCATCGAGCCACCTAGGCATTAATGCCACCACCCAAATCGGGTCCTGTTTGCCAGCCTAAGTCAGCCTGCAATTACTGCTTTTACCGTTTTGGATTTTGGCCAATCAACATACTATATACCTACCACACATCCACCAACAATTCGTTGATCGCATTTGAATCCCATTCCAACTCGGTCAAACTAGGTCCGAGATCATCTGAGCTCTCTACAACTCTACCGAGATCTATCTCTCCTTCCCTGCGCTACCACAACCCAGTCCGACCTGCCTCACAGTATGGTGGTATAACCACCCAATCTCACTCCATGTTTGCACCATGCTACCGCTACCCAGTCTAGGCCTAACTATGGTAAGGCAATGATCAATCTGTGAGACCGCTAATGGTCAAACCGCACTACCATGAGGGTTGATAGGCCACCCCATAGTAGAGCGGTGATCGTCAGCCAGACCGCTAGCGGTCTTACCATAGCCACTGTGGTTTGCAAGCTCACCATTCACAGTGCTGTGATAACTACCAGAGCCACGGTTGGTAGACAAACCACAACCACTATGGTCGGTTGGATAACTGCCCGTGGTATGGCAGTGACCAAAAAGATAGGTAGATTGATGCCAACCATGGCCACCATGGCCAAGGAAGAGACTGTGAGCGGTAATGAGATAACTACCAAGGCCTTCACCATGGTACTACCAAGGCATGAATAGAATTCCACAGTAAAGAGGTTAAGGCATAACAAAGATAGGTGTGGTATGGCTATAAACGGTTGAGAACATCAAATTTTTGCCAAGGCATGAAAACAGGGGCTTCAAGCTGGAAGTTGAGACACATTTTCTCTACAAGCTCCCACTTGGTGAACACTTTCAGCTCCCCCATGGATTCGAAAAAATTACTATCTGTCATAGGCCCCAAGGCCCATTGATTCTGCGCACCATCTAAACTTGTTTGTGTTCATTGGATTTGTCAAAGCATCTACAACATTCCTCAGGGTATCAACCTTTTTCTAGACTGACCTTTCCATCTTCCACCATGTCCCTCATAAAGTGAAACTTTAGATCAATGTGCTTTGTCCTAGCATGGAAAGTCGGGTTCTTTTCCAAACAAATGGCACTTTGGATGTCACAGAAAATAGCGATCTGCCCTACATTAAAACCAATGTCTGAACACAAATGCCTCAGCCAAATTGCTTCCTTAGAGGCGTGAGTTGCAGCCATGTACTCTGCCTCTGTCATGGATAAAGCAACTAAAGCCTTTTGCTTGCTCATCTAACTGATTGCTCCACCATTAAGCATGAATGTATATCCATTGGTGGATTGCCTGCTATCAATGTCCCCTACCCAATCTAAATCAGCATATCCCTAAATGCTGATATTCCTCTGTGATGCAACCAAACTACCATGGTAACACATAGCATAATCTAAAGTCCCCTTCAAATACCTAAATACTCTCTTCACAACATCCCAATGTGATCTTCCCAGATTTTCCATAAAATGGCTTAGAACTCCCACTGCTCTAGCAATGTCTGGTCTTGTACAAACCATAGCATACATCAAACTGCCAACAACACTTGCATAGGGCACACTGGTCATGTCCTCCATCTCAGTAGTAGACTTTAGACAGTCTTCAATAGATAGCTTTGTTCCCCGCATGACTAAAATAACTAGTTGCTTGTAATCATCCATGCTAAACCTCTCCAAAACTGTTTTCACATACTTACTCTGACTGAACCAAAGTTTTTTGCTAGTTTTATCTTTAGTTATCTCCATTCTTAGAATGTACCTTTCTGCACCAAGATCTTTCCTTTTGAACTTTGTAGATAACTAATATTTAAGATCAAAAATCATAGACTTGCTATTTCCTATGAATAACATATCATCCACGTATAGTGTAATAACAAGAACATGATCATTCTCAGATTTTGATCTTACAAATCCCATAGGCAACACAAATGTGTCAAATTTTTGGTTCCACATTCTAGGAGACTGTTTCAAACCATATAGAGATTTTTTTAACTTACAGACCAAATTTTTTTTACCTTTCACAACGAAATGCTCAAGCTAGGACATATAGATTTCTTCTTCCAACTCACCATGGATAAATGTTGTCTTCACATCCATCTTCTCAATTTCAAAGTCATACACAGCTACCAATGACAACAAAAATCTGATGGATGTCAGCTTTGCTACAAGGGAAAAAAATCTCTCCATAATCATTTTCCTCAATTTGGGAAAATCCCTTTGCAACCAGTCATGCATTATACTTCTCAACACTGCCATCAATGCACATCTTCTTTTTGAATATTCACTTATAGCCAATAGGATTTTTCCCTTTTGGCAGTGGTACCAAATCCTAGGTTTCATTCTTCTTCAATGAATCCAGTTCTTCATTCATGGCTTCCAACCAAGAATTCTAGTCAGTCATGCTGATAGCTTCTTTTACAGTCCTAGGCTCATTAGTGCTAGTAATTAAGGCATAGGCACAATTAAAATTTAACAAAGAGAAACCATACCTTTCAGGTTGTCATTTTTCTCATGTAGACCTTCTTACAGGCTGAGGTTGTGGTTCTTCATCATCAAAACTTCTAGAGCTTCTTGAGCTCTCCTCAGTCTTAGGTACACCATGCAACTCTTCCCTTTCTAGAGTTTGGGGAATCTCAACTACATCCTTCTTCTTGTCACTCTGATCTATCTCAAGTTGTTGATCACTTACTGAAGGTTTTAGCTCATGAAATATCATGCTTCTTCTATACAAAACCTTCTTAGTAATAGGGTTCCAAATCTTGTATCCTTTCACACCAACTCCATAGCCGATGAGAATACACTTGAAAACCTTGTTATCCAATTTAGATCTCTTTTCATTTGGAACATAAACATATGCCTCACAGCCAAACACACAAACATGCCTCAGAGAGGGCTTCTTACTAGACCATGCTTCTAAAGGCATCTTATCAACAAGAGCAAAGCAAGGAGATCGGTTTAGTAGATAACATGTTATAGCCACAGCCTCAGCCCAAAACTTATGCTCTAGACTAGCACCGCTTAGCATACTCCTTGCCTTTTCCATTAGTGTCCTATTCAACCTTTCAACAACTTTATTATGTTGTGGAGTGTAAGGCATTGTATTATGACTTTTAATTCCATGATCAGTGCAATACCTTTCAAAATCTGCAGAAAAAAATTCACCGCCATTGTCTATCCTCAAACATTTAATTTTCCTTCCAGTCTGATTCTCTACCAAAGATTTGAATTCTTTAAACCAACTAAACACTTTTGATTTACTTTTAAGAAAGTATACAAATTCCATTCTTGAACAGTGATCAATAAAAGAAAGATCATATATAGACTTCAATAACGAAGGAACATTAACTGGACCAAACACATCTAAATGAACATAATCCAGTATACCAGAAGATTTATGAGGACTAGAATAAAATGAAACACGGTGTTGTTTTCCATAGGTACAATGTTCACAAAAATAAAACTCAAGGTTACAATCATCAAGCCCTTCTACAAGATTTTTATTCTTCAAGGTTTTTAAACTTTTCTCACCTATGTGACCAAGTCTATGATGCCATAGAATAGTCTTCTCAGCTAGGAGTTTTACCTCCAAAGTATTTATAGACAGAGAAGTGTCTTCACCTTTCTCTATAGGAGCAGAATTGATTGACTTTATAGAGGCACTGTTACATTGAACAGGATGTGCATCCAGCTTGTCTAGAGTGCCAGTATGAACACCCTTAGCCAACACCATTGCACCTCTAGCCATTCTACATCCTCTACTAGAGAACAAAAATTCTACACCAACATCATTTAACTTACTGACAGAAAGAAGATTTTGAGCCAGACCTAGAATGTGTAGTATGCCACCAATCCCTTTGACTCTCCCATCAGGAAACTGAATTCTGACTCTTCCTCTACCAATGATCTCCAGCATTGAATCACTTGCCAAGTACACCTTTCCACCATCATACTTCTCGTATTTAGAGAACCATTCTCTATTAGACATCATGTGAAAGGATGCACCTAAGTCAACCAACTATACATTATCTGATGCCTGAGTTGTCAAGGCTACTGCAATGAAGGCATTTGCACTTTGGGAAGATTCATTGTCAAAAGCATTCTTCTTCTTCTTCTCCTTGCAATCCTTCCAGATATGACCAGGTTTCCCATAGTTCCAACATCTCACCTTGAAATTTTTACCAGGAGACTTTGATCTCCCTACAGATTTGGATTTCAACTTCTTGTCCTTCTTCTTTCCTTTCTCCTTTGGTCTACCTCGAACAAAAAGAGCCTCTTTGGCCATCTCTAAAGACTTCCTCTACATCTCGTCAGATAATAATGAGGCAACAACATCTTCCATCTTGAAAGAAGTGGTGGTGCTACCAATGGCCATCACAAAATGATCCCAACTATTAGGTAATGAACACAACAAGAGCATGCAATGATCCTCCTCCTCACTATTTACACCTATAGATGTCAGTTGAGTAACAATCATATTAAATGAGTTTAGATGGTCTGCAACAGATGCACCTTCTTCCATTTTCAAGGAGTACAACTTCTTCCTTAGGAATAACTTATTTACTAGAGACTTTCCCTGATAAATATCACCAAGCTTCTTCCATAATGAAGCTACAGACTACTCCTCATGGATGTTTAGGAGTACAAAATCAGCTAGACTCAATCTTATCAAACCTCTTGCTTTTCTATCAACAAGATCCAAATCCTCTTGCTTCATACGTTGTGTCTTAATACCAGACACGACTAACTAGAGGTCTCTATCCACCAACAAGTCTTCCATTTTGAGTTTCCATAACTCAAAGTTGCTTCCATTAAGTTTCTCAATATCTACTCTACTTGATATACTCGCCATCTAAAACATCAATAATTTTTAACAATGCAATACTCCCACTGAAACAGTATTAGCACAAAAAAATGAGCTTTCTCTCAAGGATAACACAATGGACCAAGCTCTAATACCACTTGAATTGAAAATGAGGTGGATCTAAAGACCCAATAGTGTGGAATACATTCCCTTAACACTAAAACAATATGGGAGAAGAGTATAAATAGGTTCTAATAGCTTCTAAAACTACTTGAGATGAATGGAACCAGTAAAATAGATAACATAAATTAAGCATTCACAAATTAACACAAGATATACGTGGGAAAACCTTTTCAGGTAAAAAACCCACCACACAAAGTCAAGACAATTATATTCCAGTAATAAAACAATTACATACAATGTTTAGTCTTCTCTAATCAGCTCACAACAATTCTTCAAGTTCTCTCTAACTACTACAATACTTCCTTGCCAAGAATGTCGTTCTTCATTCTTTTTATATGCAATATTGTAATTGACTTTTTAAGTCATACATTACATTCAATGCCATCAACCAATCACTGCCCATTAGGTTCATGAATCTCTCATCCAATCATGCAACTGATCTACCCATGTTGATCTCCTTGCATCGAGCCACCTAGGCATTAATGCCACCACCCAAATCGAGTCCTGTTTGCCAGCCTAAGTCAGCCTACAATTACTAGTTTTACCATTTTGGCTTTTGGCCAATCAACATACTGTCAACCTACCATGCGTCCACCAATAATTCACTAATCGCATTTGACTCCAAGTCAAACTCAGTCAAACCAGGTATGTGCTCATCCGAGCTCTCTATGACTCTACCAAGATCTGTCTCTCCTTCCCCACACTACCGTAACCTAGTCTGACCCACCTTGCGGTATGGCGGTATAACCATCCGAGCTTGCTCCAAGTTTGCATGGCGCTACAACTACCCAGTCAAGGCCTAACCATGGTAAGGCGGTGATCGGTCTATGATACCACTGATGATCAAACCGCACAACTACAGGGGCCAACAGACCACCCCGTGGTAGAGTGGTGACCATCAGCCAGACCACTGGCGGTCTTACTGCAGCCACCATGGTGAGAAAGCTCACCATTCATGGTGCTATGGTAACCACTAGAGCCAGAGTTGGCAGACAAACCGCTGCCACCACAGTCGATTGCATAACCGCCCATGGTATGGCAGTGATCAAGAAGATAGGCCGAAAGATGCCAATCATGGCCACCGTGGCCAAGGAAGAGAATGTGAGAAGTAATGAGATAACCACCAAGGCATGAAAAGATTGTCGTGGTAAAGTGGTTAAGGCATAACAAAGCTAGGCGTGGTATGGCGATAAAGGGATGACAACATCAATTTTTTGCTAAGGCATGAAAACAAGGGCTTCAAGCTGGAAGTTGAGACACATTTTCTCAATAGGAGGCATACTATTGGTGCCAGAAATCTAAAATATTAGAAGGAGAATGCAAGTTTTTCCATGAGAAAATTGATGCTAAAAGGCCAAGTTTTAAGGCTCTCATTCAGATAGATGTCTAGGAATTGATAAGGGAAAAGATTATCATGAAACAATAAGTTTCGATGTGTGCAAAATGGAAGAAAAAAATGAATTGGGAAGGTGACACCTTAATGAAATGTTTGGAAGGATTCAAAGAAGTCATCGAGAAATGTAATAAATTGATCAACAAAGATTAGGGTTTCATTGAAACACTAGCATAGGAAGATTGTGATCCCTAGATGATAGGATAGGATGGAAAGGAAGTAAAATATTTCAATGAATCACTTGAAAAGGTAAATAAATACCTTTTTCAGTCATTAAATATTGAAGCCATTGATGAAATTATATAGTGTAGAAATGCCATGGTTAAGTATGAGACAAAGAAGATATAGAGGAATACAAATATCCTCTAGATATCAGAAAATTATCCCAAGCTCAAATATAGCTAGAAGGTAATTCAAGGAATTTTGAAAGAGTGGATGCATCAAGTGTTGGCTACCTTCTGGGAGTACCAATCGAAGAAAGGTGAAGAAGAGTTATTAGGCCTAGAGTATGATACAAGGCAATGAATAACCGGATATCAGATATTGGAAGTAAGAGTGAGGATATGTTGTTGAAAGTAATTTTTGTAGGTTGTTCCCAGTCTCGGTGGAACTGTATTGTCCCAGAATTTGAAGAGTACCAGTGGCCTTTTTTTGTGTGGAGCATTTGAGTACTGGAACTTGAAGTTGAGGATTAATGTTGATTAAGAAGTCAAAGCTTTAACTTTGTCTAGAAGATTCCTATGACAAATAGCATTTTCCAAGTGCTATGTTTTGATTTGTTGTTTATGATTCCTTTGATATACTTTAAGTTCAAACTCTTGGGGCCTTTTTCCTATAAAATTTCATTTAATGCTTTACTTTTATTTTAAGTTTAGAATTTTTGGATGTCAGAAGAGCCAAAACTTCTTTAATTTTTTTTCTTTTGTCCTATTTTCTGAATCATTCCAGATTAGAAACTTGTATGCACATAGAACCAATCAATATCAAACCTAATTTGAAAGCTACTAAATATTATCTTTTGTAGCTGGTTGTTTGTTCAGTTGGATAAGACTATATGTTGCATCGTTTAAGGGTGCAGATAAAACCTACCCAGTGTCCAAATTAAAACCCCCCTTCTTTAAAAGCTCAAACCATTCTATACCTAGCTGTGAAGCAATCTGGTGAAGTATAGAGTGGTTTTGTTTGATTTCGTTAATTCTTGTGGTATGCATGAATAATACCTGAGAGCTCCTTTACTTTTTCAAGTATATTTTATGCTTTATTTTAGATTAGATGTTTAAATTTTAGAAAATATTCCAAAAAATATATGAATGAATGGGAATTTATTGAAAATATTTCATTTCCATTATATTTCTAGATGCTTAAAGCTAAATCTACTTAAGTGAGAAAATTTGTTTGAAATTCATGGAATATTATTGCATATATGTTGATTTCATGAAATTGTCTAATGATCGAACTGAGAATATATTTCACCAAAACTTATGATTCCTTTTAGAATTGGAAATTACCATTTACCCCTTTTGATTAACAACATTGTCACAATGAACCTTGATGTGAACCTAGTATGGTCAAGACATGAATTAAATGAGCCTTGGGATTAAGTTGAGTTAGCCTAAAGATTTAGGTTATCTTGTTCAATATTTCAAGTAAAGATAGGTTCGCATGGTCTATCTATGAGGATTTATCTACACTATTTGTGTGTGACTAACATTGTGATCAATAGGAATTGGTGCTAGAAAGAGGGGCCTTTTTGTTCTTTTCGTTTCATTAAGGTTGAAGATAGAGTCTCACAGAGTCACTAGGTCTTGGCTATTGTCCCACAAAATATTACTATTTTTATACCTACCTCACCTGTAGTAATGGATTTATTTAATGTAGAGTCACCAATCCATTTTTTTATGTACAATGATCTCCCAAAAAATCTAGAAAATTTTTGTCTTAAGTATTATCTTCACAAAGATGTGGAAGAACATATCAATATCTTTAAGGATACATGTTTTAGAGAAAGGATTCAACATGAAGATGTTATGTGTATGTTGTTTCCTTATAACTTAAGTGATGAATTTTACTAGTGGTACATCAACCTGCCTTGTAACTTAGTTAGATCATGGAAAGATATGGAAAGTCAATTTTTAGCCAGATTTAGAAAACTTGTTGATCCTGCCTTGTTATATCACCAATTTTCTTAAATCAAAAGATTTGATTGTGAACCTATAATTTATTTTAATGATAGGTTCAAGAAGGCTTATTCTAGGTTACAAGAACCTTACATAGGGGATAATTTTTCTGCCATCACGGTGTATTTTATGGAAGTAGATCCTTTAACTACTATGTTTGTGAAAAGAAGGGAAAATCCTCACACTACTTTACCAAAAGCCTATGTTGAAGCTGTAAATGTAAATTTAGAAATGAAACACCTTGGAAGTGGATCGTCTACAAATGGATAAAATGGATTGAATAACTATCCTATTCTAAGTGTGAATGGAGTCCCATCAAATCATCCAATGACTCCTAATTCTTTTCCTTCAGGGGTCCAGAATGGGACATTTCCTCAAAATACTTTCTTTCAATCAAGAAATAGTCAAGCTTTAGTCCCTCACCCTAGTCCATCTATCACAAAGTTGCATCCTAACATAAATTATTTCTTCTCACAGACTCAAGAAAGTTAAAAGTCAAAACTCTTGATGATAATGAAGAATTTAAGGAAATTACAACTCAACTCAAAATATTGACCATAAAAGTTACGCAATTAAGAAATTAGAATTTCTACTCTCAAAATAGTAATCAAAATTTGCAAAGTTGGGCAAATAATGCTCTTAGACCACCTAGACCTTGGAACACATGACTGAATAATGGGGGAATATCCACACCTTTAGATAACACCAATTCCTCCAATGATAAACCTACGTCAAAGGTGAATTTAGTTGATCTTGTGATGAACAATTGATGTAGAATCCACAACACAAATATTCATTTTGAGGTGGACTATTCTTAGTTTAAAACCACCTCAAAATATTTTTTAGGCTTCTATGCATTACAATGAATAGTATGAATCTCATCCTCCTAAAGGGAATGAATTAGTTCTAGTAGGATATGATTCTACTATGGTTCTTGAAATTTATGAACATGTCGAGTCACCTGATGCTGTCATGAGTCATACTTATGAACATGAAGGAGATGGTTCAACCATGACTTTATAAACTTATATGTTTCCTTATCAAGATGAAAATGAACCTCAGAATGAAGTTGATGAAATTCATTCCTTTCAAAAATATTTTAAAGGATATACTTACGATCTAAGAAGTAATGCAAATGGTGGAAGTAAATTCAAAGGGTCATTGACTACATCAATCCCACCAAATAACTTCAATACTCGACTTGATGACAAGTCAAGTAATACTCCAAGGTTACCCAAGGTAAATCCTCAATATAACTCATCAAAAAATTCATGAAGTGAAAAGGTAGATTTTGTTGATCAAAGAAATTTGACTAATTATTTAGTGGAAGAGATCAAAAAGGTAAAAATTAACCTCTCTTTGTTAGAATCGCTTAAAATGCTTGTGATCGGGAAATCTTTCTTAAATACTTTAGAAGATTTTCTAAAAGAAGGAAAATTTAAAGAATCCCAGGCAAGGGATAAATCTATTAGAGAAAAAGACAAAAATATTATTCCTATGGTAGATGCACAAATAGCTTTCTGTAAAGCCAAAATAGAGTCCCTGCCATTTTTGCTCACATTGAGAATATTTGGTAAAATCTCCATAATTATCTAGTTGATTTTGGAGCATCTACTAGTGTGATGCCTTTTTCCATATGTAAGACACTAGGTATAACTCTGAAAAATTCCCTAAATAAAGTCACTCAACTTGAAAAAACTGAAGTCAACATAGTCGGAGAGTTAACCAATAACCATATGCAGTTAGCGTTAAATCCATGAATTCAGTACTATATAGATATTTAGGTTTTCGATAGACCTGATACTTACATAATGCTATTAAGTAGGGATTGACCAAATAATTTAAACATATACATGACCATTGATTTCTCACATATGTGGCTACCATGGAAATGATTTCCTAATAAAATTAGAATTGAGAGAAAAACATGCATGAAATATATGATCAGTTTAATGAAGTTCTATACATAGATGTAGAACTAGGTGTTTATAAAATTCAAAGTTCGAGAGTTAAATAGAAGAATTTTTCATGTGTAATGCTAAAAATCATAACCAAATGACTCCCAAATTAGATGTGTTAGTTGAATCGGATTATGGTTCTTCCAAAGAAGATGATAGTCATTTAGACAAGTTTTGGAAGAATATTTTTATTGAATTTCAAAAGAGCAGGAAAATTGAGAATTCACTAAAAAGGTTTTTGTTGCAGGGTTGGTGTAGGTTACATAATTTTGCACACTCAGTGGAAAAATGCATGATGTGCTTGGAAATCATTCATAGAATTGAAAGCCAGTGTTGCTCAAAAAATTCTATGCTTGATAGACCTGAACCTAGAATACTTGGAGACAAAATGCAAGCCAAACATATAGAAAATGTTAATATATCCACTCTCAAGAATGCTAAGCTTAAAGTTGTTGAGGATCAAAATTGAACCCTTAGATTTTATGGATCCAAATTGAAACAAGGAGTTAGAATTGGATTTGAACTTATCAATCCACAAGGTAAGTATTTTTTGCTACTTACAAATTATAGTTCCAATGTACTAACAACGTGGCAGAATACGAAGCCCTTATTCATGGTTTGATGCTTGTGATCAAGAAGAAAGTAAAGATTCTCAAAGTGTTTGGTGATTTAGAGTTGGTGGTTATGAAATTTCAAAAATAATATATTTTTCATTACAAATGCTTGTCCAGTTATCAAAATAGAGTGTGGGATTTGATAGAATATTTTGATGCCTTTAACATCACTCACATCTCAAAAAGATTCAATCAAAGATTCGATGCTCTAGCTACTACTGCTAGTGCTCTAGAACCTTTGGATGCTTCTGATTTGAAGAGATTTAGATTTGAGGTGGTATAGTTTCCATCGATTCTCGATAATGTTACAAATTTGCAAATGTTCAAAGATGATCGTCACGTATTGGAATTTATTAATAACACCGACATCTTTGGGGCACATATAATTAAAGAAGTAGATCACCCAAATGGTGAAATTCAAGACAAATAATTAGCTCAAGGTAAAGATAATACTATTCTGAAAGGGATAAGTGAGTTAGAAAGACTATTTGGTGTCGATCAGATAGTTTAACAGAAAGACCTACCCAAAAGTGATGAAGGGTAGATTGAATTATTAAATTTGAATACCAAATAAGATCCAAAAACCATGTTTATAGGAAAGGTCTGCACTGTAGAAGAAGAAATAAATATTTCTCAAGCACTCAAAGATCATTGGAAGGTTATAGCATGGATGTATGAATATTTAGAAACTTATGATACTTCCATTATCACTCATACAATCCCATTAAAGTCTAATGTAAAACCTTTTTGATAGAAATAGTGGCCTATAAATGTACTCTTGGAACCTTTGATCCAAAAATAATTACTAAATATCCTCTGAGTTCAGATAATTTTTCCTATTAGGCATTCCACTTTGGGTGATGAATTTGGTTCCTGTTAGGAAAAAGAATGGAGATATACGACTGTGTGTGGATTTTTGGAATCTTAATAAGGCTTCTAAAAAATATAATTATCCTCTTCCTTTTCTAGAAGAAGTGTTGAAAATTGTTGATGGTTCATAGATGATGTCCTTCTTGGATGGATTCTCTAGATACACTTAGGCAATGGTTGTGAATGAGGATAGGATGAAGACAAAATTCACTACAAAGTGGGGAACCTTCACTTACATAAGAATTCCTTTCAGATTGATAAATGTTGGAACCATATTCTAGAGAGCTATGGATTATGCCTTCTGAGTTTTAATAGGCAATAATATCATCATATACATGGATGACCTCATGGAATTTTCAAAAAACACAAGAGATCATGTTTGCGATATGAGAGAAATATTACAAAATCATGAAACTTAAGGAGTTTAGTTGAATCCTAAGAAATGAATTTTTGGGATAATTGAAGGAGAATTTTTGGGACACATTATTTATGAAAGAGGTATTTCAATCAGCCTAGACAAAGTGAGTTATCTACTCAAGTTGCAGCCCCCAGGTAGTAAGAAATAATTGAAATTGGGTTTCAGTAAGATTAATTTTTTTTTGAAAGTTTATTACTTGATTTGTCGAGATAATGAAATCATTCAATTATATGTTAAAGAAAGATGTAAAAATTGAATGGAAAAATGAATATAAACTCTCCTTTGAGAATATGAAAGTTGCAATTTTGGAAGAACTGATTCTGGTAAGTTTGGATTATGTTAAACCTTTTTATATTTACTCTTTTTCTTTTGGTCATACTTGTTCAGTGACATTGAGACAAATAGGTGAGAATTAAGAAGAAAATCCAATCACTTTTATGAGTGCTCCATTTAAAGAAGAGGAGCTCAGATACATAGATGTTGAAAAATAAGACTTTGTTTTGGTTAAAGTAGTGTGAAAGCTCTAACATTGCATCCTTAAAAGTATAGACAAGGCTATTTTTCCTAATGTTGTAGTAAAAATTCTACTAACACGGAGTGAGCTTGGAGAAAAGAGAGCTAAGTGGGTTAATATTTTGCAAGAATTCAATTTAGAGATTATACCCATGAAGTTAGTTTGGGGACAAGTCTTAGTTAAATCTATTATTGAGATTGATCCACAAATCTCTAGTGAAGAAATATACCTTGGATGAAGAAGATCAAGATGATTGATATTTTGATATATGGAATTACCTTCTCATCCATACCTTCCCTGATCATATGCAAAGGAATCAGAGAAGAGCCCTAAAGATAAAATCTCAAAGTTATATGATTAAAGGAGGGGTTCTATTTAAGAAGAATCATGAAGGAATTTATCTAAGATGCTTGAATAATATAGAAGTAAATGAAGTGTTGCATGAGTTACATGATAACTTTGGAATAGCTGATGGAGCACCTTTAGGTACTGCACTCCTAATCCTAATAGTTGGTTATTATTGGTTGACTATTTTTTAAGATACTTATGAACATGAAAAGAACTATTACACATGTCAAACTGCTATAGACAAAGGAAGATTTAATGCTCAACAGTTACAGCCCGTAATGAAAATGTGCTCTTTCTCACAGGGGGTTAGATTTCATTGGCACCATCAATCCTACATCATTCATAGATCACAATTTTATGTTGAGTGCTATCAATTATTGTACTTGATGGACTGAATCATTTCATAGCAAACAATGCACCACAAAGGTGGTAATTAAATTCTTAGAGGAAAACATTATTACCAGGTTTGGAGTACCATATGTGATAATGGCCCTATGCTAAAATTTTCTAATTGGGATTTGAATACAACATAACATTGAAATTATCATCTAACTATTATCCACAAGGAAATGTATTAGTATAATCATCAAACAAGAATCTATTGGATATAATCAAGAAATTAGTTGAAAATAATCCTAGAGAATGGCATTCTTTACTAAAATTCACCATTTTGGGTAGACCATACTAGAATGAAATCCACATTGGGGAACTCTCCTTACCACTTAGTCTATGGGGTAGATCCTATATTTCCTATAAATTTGAAAATCCCTACTTGGCAATTATCTCAAGAGTACATTGGATTAGATGGTGAAACTGAAGATCGATTGTTGCAACCAATACACTTAGATGAAAACGTACCTGGGCTATAGATCACTTTTCGAGGAACCAATTTGTGGTAAAATGATGGTTTGAAAAAAGGGCTAGATTGAAAACTTTTAGAATATTTGATTTAGTCTTTTATTGGGACAAAGCCCATGAGCATAAGGGAAAAGATGGTAAATTTGATAGATTATGGCTAGTTCCTTACCAAGTGTTTGAAATTTTAGGTGGCAATACTTATAGACTTAAAAATTTGATTGGAGAAGATCTCCCATTGCCTATCAATGGGAAATTTCTCAAACATTACTTCCAAGCTCAGTGTTGGTTGCTAGTTTTAGTTTCTTTTTGTAAATAGTTTTGTTGTTTTGTTTTGTTGGGTATTTTGTTTGTTTTTTCGTTTTCTTTGATTTTTGGGGTTTTGTGTCATTAGGTTATGTGGTAATTAGCAACCTTTGAAGGTAGAAAAAATAATAGAACGCTAATTCTAGAAATATGATCTATGCTTCGATTGGAAATAGTTTGATAATTATAAGTGATTGGGGAATTGTTCAATTTATTTTACTTTAGCCTACATAAATCATTCAGTTGGTGTTGAGGTACAAATGCCTATATCATAAATCATTCTACTGAAATTTGGGATAGCGATTGTTTGCATTAACTAAAAAATCAAAAGGTGACCTTTATCACCACTATATTTCCCAACCTAATAGCGGGATTCATTACCTGTAAGTTGAATAAAATGAGCTTATATTGAGATAAAAAAAAAAATGAACATCAAAGAAATATCAAAAGAGAAAATTTAACTCTTTAGGCTATCCAAATATCTCTATCAGGGTTATAGATGCCTAGCTGGCAGTAGAGCTATGTTTCAAGGAATTACAGAGATTTTATGGATGCTTGACTAGAATAAAAGCTCTATCCATGGTTGGCTTAAAAGGCATTGCCAAATTATGTAGGTTAATGCAAACATTTTCTATGCTCTAAGTTTATTGTAGTAGAATTAATCAATTGCAAACATGTGATCTCAGTAACATCTAATTTTGTATGCTAGATAAAGTGAAGACAAAATGTTAGAATGAGGGTCTAATTGTTTATAATTTGAAGACTAAAGAAAGTTGAGGCATGGTTACTAGGTTCAGAATTGGCTTTCTATTATTTTATTTAGTTTTTTTGGTTGCTAGTTGTTGTGTCTCACAACACGCCCCATTTTTCTCCTTGGAAAAATGTGGACCCCTTTTTTTTCTTTTCCTTCTTCTACCCTTTGATTTTTCTCACTTCGGTGTGCTTCTTTCAGAGGAAATGGTAAAATGGAAGTTCTATTTTGGCCTACCTAGTCATTGCTTTAATTCTCTATCTTTCCCAGATTTAGGGTGTTACGGTTTTCTTTACTAAGTTTTATCAAATTTTTGAACCCTAAAGTCCCAAAGTTGCATAGTTGTGTCAAAGATCCTATATCCTTTTTTGGTCCTGAGTTTCCATCCAGTGGATGACTCATCCTAGTGCACACAAGTCTTTTTCTTCATCGATTGTTCTAATAGTTTCTTTTTGTTTCTTTAACTAGAGGTTGGAAACCAA
This sequence comes from Sequoiadendron giganteum, assembly GCA_007115665.2. Lineage (NCBI taxonomy): Eukaryota > Viridiplantae > Streptophyta > Pinopsida > Cupressales > Cupressaceae > Sequoiadendron > Sequoiadendron giganteum. The sequence goes on from CM021107.1 coordinate 277,296,222, forward strand.
AAGTTTCATTGAAAACATATTCAAATAATTTTTTAGTTCTACTCAAACTCAGTTCTTGGTTTCTCTCTTTGCACCCGATCCCCATGGACCTGAAAGGTAATTGTTCTCAATTCTTGGTAATATTTCTAGGGTTCAAAACCGGATGATTCAAATCTTATGATCATCAATGGTCACGTATTTAAAAATTATTTTTCCTCGTAAGAATCAAGGTGACACAAAAGAGTGACCCATAAGTTTCCACATTGTCTTCTTCTCTAGTGGTGGGCCTACACAGAAACCAAGGTGTTCGTGATTTGAGCCCTAATCTACCATGATTGTACCTTTATTCAAGAAAATTAATTCTTTTTAATAGGTAATTAATAAAGGTGGAAAACTGAACACATACTTGGCACCACCTTGAGCATGCAATTACTTTTGAAACACTAGTTTACCTCATGCCATATTTCTCATTTTTAAGGACATTGAAAATCAAGACTCATATTGCAGTGTGCAAAGTAAGGTAAACCTTGAGAAACCAAGAATGTAGCTACCGAGGGTTTCAAAGCTACATTCTAAAAGTGATTTTGTTTATCATCAATGAAACCATATATGTCTTGAATAACTAAAAATTATGTTAGTTATCTTATGCATGCATGTCTCAAGATAATGGTATTTCCCCTGGTAATTGAGATTATTGATTGTTTTGAAATGAGTTTAACCGAATGGTAGATTGAAATTTTTATAAATTGTTGAAGATAACTGGTTAAATTTAACCCTAACTCCCACAAAAGGCACATATCTATAAAAATATAGGATACAAAGGTAAAAATGAGTACTTTCTAGAGCAAGTCCAGAAAACAAGTTTAAATATTTTGCTTTACAAGCTATACTAGTGGGTGGGATAATAATTGAAACCCATCTGGGATGGTTTTTTGATGTTGAATTCATTGCACGAGCCTAGAAAGAGAACACCCCTCACTATATGAAGAATTTTATAGCAAGTGGGTTACATTTAGGAGGGTTTTTGCTAGTAATGGAGGCCCCTAAATTGGTCATGCAATGTTTGAATTATTACAACATAGATAAGAGAATTTTTGAAAAGGAGGGAAGAATCTATGCAGATATTTCCATGAAAAGAATTGTATATACATTTGGGATCCTCAAATATCCCCAAATGAGCCTGGTGGATGTGATAATGATCCCTAGAACTTTCCTAAGCATTGGAGAACATAAAAATTAAATTATGAACACGCATTGGTGCAAGGAGAAAATTACAAAGCAAATGAACCCAGTTTTGAGATCTATGTTCAGCTCAGATGTTCAAGATGTTATGACTAAGTTAAGTAGGATAGTTGGAGTTAAGGATGCTAAAAAATTCAAACCATGGATGTTCATAATCATAACCAAATTAATGGAAGGCTCTATGTAGTTGCATTGGTGAGGTTTTATCAGCGACAAACTACATAATTAGATGAAGGCATTCCCATAGTCATGATGGTTTTATATGTCCTCATATTTAATTTATTCTTATTCCATAAGGGAAAATAAACAAGGAGATTTGGTACCTTGGGTAGAGAAGTAGGGAATAATTTGATGTATGCTCATTTACCCCAAATTACTATTCATGAATACAAGGAGCATTCTCAGAGAGTCAATGATGTGTTCTCCATGAAGCTGATAAGAATAAAAGAGGGAAACAAAACTAAAAGGTTGTAGTTGGAAGCACAAAAGCTTATCAAACTGGTTGGAGTCTGGTACATTCAGTTTCCTACTTTCACCTATATTAGGGTTGAAGGGTTTGAAGGATGTCCTTTCATGTTTCTTAGGTACCTGATAGATATTTTTTTGTTATTAGAATTGGTAAGAAAGATGAAGCCATCCCATGCTCTATTTGGCACATCTCATAAGAGTTATGTCAGATTTCCCATCATAATGAAAAATTATATGTGCAATGTAGCCAAAGCAGCTAAATTGTGTGAAGAGGAATTAAGGATGTATAGGTTGGATTTATTTACACTCGAAAGAATTAATTATGATTAATAAGGGAATATTTCCAAGGGGATAGTCATCAAACATGCTCTTGCTTATCATTTAGAAGACTTCTAGCTCAATTGTGAAGATGAGAACATAGTAAGGAAAAGATCATATCAAAGATTTCCATTTCAATCGATGCAAATTATTGAACTCCATGACATTTCAGATCATTTGGATGAAGATGATGGACATGTTTAGAATCTAGTCTATAATTCAACCAAGGTCTATGATGAACCTGTTTTGGATCCAAATTATGAAAATAGAGATATAATCATTGTTGAGGAAGTTTTTGAGCAATTTTTGGTGTAGACTCAATGATGGATTGATGAATTTTATAGAAACTTACAAAAAATTGGGATCAGACCCACATACTCACTCAATATAATGAAAAAATAGAGAGAAGAAGATGAGTTTGAGTATGTGGATCCTGCTAAAAAGAAGAGAAAATATAGCAAGGAAAATACAGTGGTGCATATTGAGGAGAGAACTCCTAATTCCCCAAGCTAGAGAGTTTCATTAGCACCAACTATCCAACATAAAGAAATTGTACCTAGTAAGGTAAAGAAGCCTAAAGTGTCATCTTCTTCCATGGTAAATCCAAAGATTCAACCAATCACTAATGAGGAGGTGAGAATGAAAATGAATACTCATGCTCAAAAAAGGTTTGCATCCTAGAGGTTTGCATCATTATTTACTTCATCAAATTCATTCAGTATAGTTGCAGTAAAGAAAAGACTAGGAAAGACTCTTGTGGCTCTAAATGAGATATTTGAACTGAATGAAGATCAAATTAGGGAATAGATGGATACATTAGGTGCCATGATGGAGTGAGTAAAATAAAATAAATCTAAGGAGAAGCCCATGGTACAACTAGTGATGGAATAAGTGACAAATGTAGGGTCAATTCCTATGGATAATGAGTAACAAGAATTTATAAGAGGAACACTCACCCTAGAGGCAAGAAACCCTAAAATACTTGTTGAAAAAGAAACAAGGAAAAATACAGGACAAATTCCCATCGATAATGTTGTTATTGAAGAAACAATTGATTCCCAGCTTCCACTAGGGGATATTGAAAAGGATTTTGAACAACCGCATACTTTCAAAGAGAGAAGAGAAGACCAGTTGAAGTTGAAGAAATAGAGCCTTCACAAACTTTGGATAGTGGGGTGATGCATAAGGAGAATCCTAATATAATAGGACATGAACAAGGTGATGCTCCGAAGATTGATATCGAACACATGGCTGGATAGGAAAATAAAACTCTTGAAAATGAAGAGACAGTGGTGAATCCTAGTAATCCAAAACCCAAGCCAGTGAATACTAAAAATGTTCCAATCTCAGAGAATGTGACAGGCGAGGTTGAGAATATAAGAGAAGTTCATGAGGGTATTGAAAATTAGGAACAAATAAATGTCATAGAGGTAGAAAGTAATGAAGATGCACTTGATTGGTTAATTAGAGAAATAGCTTCCCCATTGGAAGTAGAATTAGTACCTCTAGATCTCAAGATCTTAATGCAAGAAGTGGAAACTCCTAAACCTAGGCAAAGAGAAAAAATAAAACATGTCATTCATAAAAATGCAAATCAAGGGAAAACACTCCATATAGCTTCTTAGGTAGTAGACAAAAATAGACATGAAATAATGCCTAAGGAGTACAGAGAAAAAAGTATCAATGTTGGAAATTCATCCTAGAGACAAGAATTAGAAGAGATGAAGGTGAATTTACAGACAACTATCACCAGGGTGTAGAAAAGTTAAAAAAAAGGAGAGAGTTGAAAGAATGGATTTCCTGTCTGGAAAATTTTATAGTATCATAAGCCCAATCTGGCCAAGCACAATTCGAGTTGCCTCAAAATCCAATGCTCATGTCACAGGAGTAGGTCGATACTATAACAACACTTCACTATAAAATGAGTGTGTTTGAAGAATGAATGGAGCACTTGGTAAAGCAAGGAGAAGAATTGATCATATATGAAATTGGTAAATATAAGGAGGCATACCATTCTGCCATAAATCTAAAAGATTAGAAAGAGTATGAGGGTTTTTCCACGGGAAAATTAATGTTGAAAGGTGAAGTTTAAAGGCTCTCATTCAGATAGATGCCTAGGAATTGATAAGTGAGAATATAATCATGGAACAAGAAGTTTTGATGTGTGCCAAATGGAAGAAACAAATGAATTGGAAAGGTGACACCTTAATGCAATTTGTGGAAGGATTCAAAGAAGTCACCGAGAAATGTAATAAATTGATCAACAAAGATAAGAGTTTCATCGAAACACTAGCGCGACAAGATCATGATTCCTAGACAACAAGATAGGATGGAAAGGAAGTAAATGCTTTCATAGAATGGATTGAAAAGGTATATAAAGACCATATTTTCAATGTATCAACCCTTCGGTAAATTAAAAATTTATAAATTTGTACCAAATGAGTAAATAAACTAAGTAACAAGTCATTGCAATAAATTTTTTCTTTCTTTTATTGAAAATATGTGATCAAGATGTCATAGCATATTACAATAAAGATTTCACTTCATTACACTAGCTTCATAAGTATAAGTAACAAGAATATATACACTTACATATACATAGCTCCAATGAGCTTTTTAACTAATATTTGTAAGATGGTCCAAGAATCCATCCTTTCAAATCTCGGTTCTTCTATTACTTGCTATGGAGGAGAAGCACCAATCAGGAACTTTTCCATGAACCATGGACTCATAATGTGCCCCCCAACGCATGTATCACTAGATAGATGGACCTTCCATTTGATGAAGAGATTGGTATAGTAACTAATAACAACATCTAAGCATAGTGTTGTGTCCTACATAACTAGTTCCTTTAGTAACCCAAAATTGTTGAACAAGTATGTAATACGGGATCATGGTGAATTGATAGTGTAGTCTCAAGAATCACACAATCTAAGCAGATGTGGTACATTGCACCACTTTTTCCAAAGTGTCTCATTCAGTATGCTCTATCGAGGTTCATTTGTCATATACACTACTCAAGGCTGATTTGACTTAAGACTATCTTCAACTACACATTGGTATTGTTTCAATGGATAAATCCATTATCCCAAACTAACCTACAACATACTAATCTACTAGCAATGAATCTATTTAGCAAGCAAGTACACAAGCCCACTCCCATGCTTATCCTAGTAGTAATACAATATTTTCAAGTTAAACTAATAAATTAGTTGGGTGTACCTCAAGTGACTCTTGTATTCAAATCAAGCCTAGCATATAATAAGTAAGATACACACCTAACTCCTACTATAGAGTATATATAAAAATATTGCATCCATGATCAAATATATCTAGTAAATTTAAATACCTATGTTGTACCACATGTAACAATTAAATTCCTATGTCAAGCAACCTCTTTGACATATCTAGTATATTTAAGTATATGTGTCAAACAATCTCTGCTATCATGGAGTACTTAAAACACATTATAAATGCAGCCTAAAAGATTCAATTCCCCTCTTTCAAATACATTTCATGTAGCATAGAAAACATCTATAACTAGAAGAAGAAATCCCATTCTTGTTATCACTAATCCCCGATAATGATGATAGTGCAGCCTTCTCCAATAGTAATCAACTTAATCCAGCCTCCCAACTCAATTCCCTCTCTCACTAGTTGATAGCACACTTCTCTCAAAATAGGAAAACTCTTCCTCACAAATTCCACTCTTTTCTCACTCAAAAATCAAATATTATAAACTGGTAAAACATAGATGTAATAACCAACAAAAGAAAATTCCTTTGGTATGATATGCCTCCTTTTATGGGAATGATTGTTGAAAATTGTGCTCACTCCAAAAAGTGGTAAGAATGAAACAAAAATAATGCACAAGGTAATTTTAATATGATGAATGAGATAACACCAAAGATAGTTCATTGCAAGAGAGCTGGGGTGACTATTTATATAGAAACCAACCTCCAAAATTCCTATAGCTTTGGCATGTAATTCAGCACCACCCCCTTTTTGAACTATTCAACATGGAGGTGGTAGCAACTCAAGCCTGTACTCATCAAAAAACATGATGAATCAACTCCCCAATTTCCAACATCAAGAAGAATATTTCAAATGCACATGGAGGAATTCATATTTATCTCAAAATTTGCACTCTACATGAATTGATAATAAAGGTGGAACCAAATAGGTTTAATGGTGCAATTTACAGGTGAAAGGAATTTGTCCGTAGTGAAGAATTGACACATAACTTGAATCAACTTCTTCCTGAGTTGAGTCGACTAAACTAATTAACTACATTAGATTTAGTCAAGATTCATAATTTCAAATTTTGACTTGGTCAAACCCATATAATTTTAGATGTATTTAATTGATTTATCACAATGTATTCCATAGCTGGAAATGTGTGATTTCCACAGAGCCGTAAATGTTCCAAAGTTGAGTTTCATCACTTTAAACTATATCAACATATTTAAGCCAAAGTTTATTTACGTGAATTGAAGTTTTCAATAGATCGACTCTTTTAATAAATCAAAATAATTGTATTTCCAAAGTCAAAAACTATATATATTATTTTATTATATATATAGTATATGTATAATATACATATATTTATTTATTTATTTATATACCTCAGTATATATATATTTGTACATAAAAGTATATCTTAAATATATATATATATAATATTTAATATATATTTACACACACACACACACACATATATATATTCAATAAATATATGTCGTAGGCTAGTCAACATACATCCAATATATATATATATATATATATATATATATATATATATATTCGTAAGAAACAATGGTAATAATAATAATAATATCCACAATATATAGGATGTGAGCAGATATATTTATACCTGTATATACCTCTATGTACATGTATGTGTAGGTATACCATATCGATGCATCTATATGAGCATATCAATAAGTATATACATATGGATACATGTATATACTATACATGTATATATATATGTCCATATCTGATTCACTTACATCCAATTATATTACCACCATATTGATGGGTGTGTACATGTGGTATATCTATACATATGCATATACGTGTTGTTAGATACTCTTGACATGTATGTGCATACACATAAACATACTTCCACCTACATTGCACCTATCCATATGATCGTAATAACACAAGAATGATCTCAAACCCCAAACAGATAAACATTACTTGTAAAAGTATGCAAAAGTAAACAAGACTCCTAATGTAAAAATACAAGTTATGGATGACTTACCTATATCCCACAAAAACTAACTTAGTTCACTTAATCTAAGGTGGTGTGTGTATGCTCAGATAGTTTACTTTATCCATTACCCAACCAAGATCTTCTCCCAAGTGATACTTCCCCTCCCCCTAGAGAATGAACATTTACTTGCAACCACTAACACATGCACTTGACAATCAATTGTTCACAATAATAAGCAACATATATAAACATCTTCAAAGTTAGAATAACAATAATTTAATAACCATCTATTCACATATATGTTGTATTTCACCATGAATAACATCAATTGAGATAACATCAAATGAGATAACATTCATATTGATAACAAGGTACAAGCATCTCTAGATTTCACATTGCATTCATATTTACCCTATTTAGTAATAGTAAATAGTAACTTTGCAATTTGGGGTGTAACATACTTCCCCCCTTGTGAATCATCATCCTTGATGATCTATAGTCTTTTAACATGCAGTTAAATCTATATAAATTTTTACTTACAATTCTTAAAATACGTAAGATTTATAAAACATTCATCCTAAACAATCTTGTCCTTCTTGGACCTTGCTTCGAGTGCCCTCACTATCGCATAAGAAAATTTTGTATGCCTTATACTTACTCTCCCAAAGATTCTTTTTAAACATACACATCCTAGATACAATAGTAATTATACATAACACCAAACACATACTGATCGAAAATCATTGGCCCATGAATTTATCTTTAGTATAATGAAAATAGAAAAGAAATAATGATGTATTGTGCACTACACCATGGGTCCCATCCTTCCCCTTTTGTATTTATACATTTTAGACAACTCATAAACTAAGTCCATTTGTCACTTACACATCCATTTTCCTTACCATAAATTACTTGTTCTTCATTACTTGTCCACCCTAAGCATACCATTTCTCTTGGACACCTATCAAATTTTGACACTGCTTCTTACTTTAAGCTTTTATCATCAAATTTTCATCGATCTCTTTGATCTTTTACTCCTTTTTGACATTCCATCAAGTCTATGGTTTACCCTATTTCTAAACGTATTTCAGCTTAATAGATTTTCCAACCTTTCCTTCCATATAATGGTCTAAAATTCAATGTTAGAAGTTTGTAAATCATTCGAGATTTAATCTACCATTTTCTTTTATTTGACTATGATAATATATTGTGCATTCACTCAAATAATTTTTTCATAGTATGATCATGGTTTACACAACCCAATCATTATTTTCTTGTTCAAAACTGAAATAATATTCTCAGGAATACTAAGCAACTACTTTCCATAATATATTAGTTAGGATTGAAATCCTATAAGTCAAGTTTCCAAAAAGCGTTGGTTACTTTAATGAGTTTATCCACTACAACATTATATTAGTTCTATCAACATAGAAAGGTTGATTTTTCTTGTGTTCTACCACTTTCCTTCTAGAATATCACGAGAGTATACATGTCCTACTGATGATGACATTTAGTCTTCATTTCTTGGCATACTAGACAATTACCTTGGCACATTTCGTGCAACCTCTTACTCTATCTTTTCTTAGATTTTAGTGGTTTCTCATATGACAATTTACTTTATCATTCTAATGTCCTAACTCTGACACTAATTTCCTCATTCCATTCTTAGATCTTCCAAAATTTTGGGTACATATTTTCTTTTATATCCAATAATAGTCTATCTTTTGACTAAGTGAAAACCTATTTTATGATCTCATGCTACCTTTAATTCCCATGTAATAATGGTTATAATTTTTATGGAGATAAATCCCATTTGTCTTAGGACATCCATAACGTGGATTTATTTTTTCCTTAGATTATATTAAAATATGTAATCCATCTTTCAACTCAATCTAATTTTCCTGATAAGAATTGGTACTAATTTCAAGTATTAATCCTTGTTCAATCATGTTGGTCCCAAGGAGATATCAAATTCAATTGCATACCTAATTACCAAGCATGAACGCTTCTTGTTAGCTCCATGAATTATTTTATTCATATAGGAGAGTCCCAACTTTGGTATATCCTATTTTTAGAATAAGTAACAACCCCGGTGTATATTTAGTAATATTTTCCAACATTTAACACCAAATGAAAATTCTATGATGTCACAACATAACATACATGTTTCCCTTTGAGAGTGTATCCCTTTTAATATAAGAGCCACTTAAATAGATTCTTGTTGATAATATGACTTTCTTTAACTCATTAGGTATCCTACCTATGTTTCCAATCTTATAGAATTTTCATAAGCTCAAGTGATATACACATTCGCATGGGAAAATCTCAATCTCAATATTTTCTTCCAATTATTAGGATAGAGTTCTCAATCGTTGACTAATCCAATGTTATAGGTTTCTTTTCCCCTCTATATCCCAATCAAGACCAAATGTTCAACTCAAACAAATAATTTTTTCCCAAATTAAAAGTGTTAATGAGTGGTCTAGTACATAACCCTACTCAATAGGTTAAATCTTATCCCAAGGTGTCTCTCCTCATTCAAATAAACTTCTTGTCCCAATTAGGTTATTCTTAAACCTAAATTTTCATTCAAGAGAAAGGTAAGTAAATATAATTCATGTTCTTGCATAGAGTCACTTCCTATCTTATTTTCCATTCCAACTCTATGGATTATGGCTAAACCTTTTCATCCTAGGTCTCTTAGCACAATAAGCTACAGTTTCAAGTTGCTTTATGACATGGATATATTTCATAATATGCAGTATTACTACTTATGTATAGAAATAACATCGTTATCTAATTCCTCCATATAAGGTATGTAGGAATGTAGAGACACTTTCTTCCAATTCATGAGTGACTTAGATCTTCCCTTGCCAATTCCATAGGCAGTGATATTCCCTATCATGATCAACTTATTTTCCTATTCTTTTCAAAGGCATCGATAATAATATTGTTTGGTTTTTCCAATCAAATAAATATAAGGTATGGAATGATAACCGTTGATGGGTATTTTTTCACCTTCTCAACACAAGCATCACACAAGTATGCTACCTCTCTTGAAAGGAAGAAATTTGCAAACAAGTTCTAGATTACTACCTCAAGGTCACTCAAGTGTCATGTCATGACAATGCTTCGAATAGTTCAGTTGGTTGATGTGATTTTTCGGTAATCATAGTGTGGCCTTTATGGTTTACAAAGCATGGTAAGTTGGGTCTGCAAATGGAGTTTTAAGGTGCTAGAAATGAATGAATAGTGTCTGCTCTCTCAAAACAACAAGTTGAAACTCACCTCTTTCACCAAGTTAGAAATTATGATGGTGCTTAGAATCCTACTCTAACCAAGGAGTTAAAAGAAATAGGAAAGGAGGAAGAGTGAGAGAAGTTGTTCTAAATCTAAGGTATGAATGAACAGTAACAATGGTGGCTGCTATAGTAGATAGACTTCCTAAAATATGTTTTGTTTGACCAAGAGAAACCTACAACTACACAAAACCAGTGCAATCTCCTAAGGTCTACTGATTTTCAGATTGTATATAAACTTCATGAGCATATAATTGAACTAAGTTGCAACCATGAAATAAAGAAGCCTAGGATAAATTTACACAATAGCTTGTCATCAACAAGCACCACAAGTATGGACTAAAATTTCATCAAATACCATAACAACAAACACCATTATCACAACCATTCAAGAAAATACAAGCTAAAAATAATATGGGAGTTGAACCATGCATGCATAGTGAACAAACTCAAAGAAAAAACCCATAAAATCATGCAATTCTTCCTTCTATTGTTGCAAAATTCCCTTTGCACCAATTCACCAACCATTTACAAATGAGGAGCAAGCCCTTATTTATATTTTCCAAAAGTGAATTGAATGGCTAGGATTCATTTACATTATGTTACCCAGATTCATTACAAGTTAGGGTTTCACCTACCCCCTAATATACAGCAATTTAAAATGCATTCTTGTCTTTTCCCTATTTTGTCATCTAGTGACCTTGGCACTATAGTAGTTCTGTCCTCTAGCTATTTTTTGGGTTGTGGCTAAAAATTATGAATGTTTCCCTCTACCCTATGTTTTTGCAGTCTTCTTCATTGAATCTTGTTGTAGATTTGTGTCACTAAGAAGAGTATATGTTCCTCTTGATTGGGGTGGATATCCTTTTGATAATCATCTTTATTTGGTGGAAAATAAAATAATGCCCTCCTACTCCCCTCAAGGCCAACCTTTGCAGTTTTTTCACTAACTTCCTTGGCATAGGCCTCCTTCTAACACTAGTTCTATTGATGGGAGCTAGGAGGAGAAGGGCATAGAATGAATGGAGCAATATCTTTGGTTCAACCATCTTTATTCAACCCTCCTCAATGGGCCCTTTGATGGTCCCTCAGCAAGTTCCATAAACCCTGCACACATAAAGTACAGTAAGTGTTTTCACATATAATGAGGAAAAAATTAGTCAAATCCTACAAATCCAAGGTTAGATCCAATAATACATCATTAAAAGATCATAAAATTCATAATCATTTATCATTTCGAGCTCATTTGGATTAGAAAAGACAATGCAAGCCCAAGGATGTGGGTTTCCCTAGGGTGGAAGCCATTAGGATAAAAGCAATGAGAAAATGGCCCCAAGGGCATAGAGACCCATAGGCAACCACTCACAAATAGCAACTTGTAATCAACAACCCACAAACAAAAACTCACAGACAACAGCCTGTACATGGAAACTCACAACAAAATTTCTACAACCTCTTAAAATTCAATGAAACCTTGGAAATTCACTTAGGCACCATGAAAAAATCCCAAATTCATAGGCAACTTGTCCCCAAAGTCAAAAATGAAGGAAAAAGTGAAGCAAGCGAGAAGCGACCAAGCCAACAAGAGCAAGGAAAAAGTTAAGAAGGGGGGTCCCCACATAGAATACATCCGCCACCAAATTGAATGCGGGTAGGGAAATGTTGAATTTTGAGGGCAAAAGGATGCTTAGATTTAGCTATTGAGTTAATGAATTTAGGGAATGACCACCCATAAGTGGAATTCTAAACTATGGGACCCCTAGGCATCTTGGATGGATGGGAGTTATACCATGGGGTTTTAACTCTCTTAGAACCATGGAGGGAGACTATCAAGCCACTATCAAATTTTTTTTGTTAAATAATAGCCTTGGAGGGATGATGATCTGCAAGCGATGGTTCTCATAAGTGGACCCACAAATGGGCTCATAGACATAGGTTTTTCCTTGACGATCCTCAAAATTTGGTGAAGGGGGATACCTCCTGTGGAACCCGCTAGGCGGGCTGGCGTGAACATTCTGCCATTAAAAAATGGTGACAAAGGAGGGTCCACCTGCATATGACAACCCATAGGGATTGACCCACACATAGCCTTGACATAGTCATTTTGATGTGGCAAACTCTCAAGGATGGGACGGTAGTGAAAGGACCAAAGTCCACAATGTGGGAGGATAGGGTAACCTCACCATTAATGGACAATAATTGGAGGATGGTGAGCCACACATAGTGGTCCGCAAAGGGTGCTTGGACTCAATGAATTTTTAGGTGATTGGTTCGGTCCATTCAATGGAAAAGATGAATGTGGATTTTGCATCGCAGGGAGTCATGAGGAATTAGTTGTTGAACAATGGTGAAGCAACAATAGTGGCCCACCAAGGGAGACCTACAAATGTGGGTCCACCAAGCTTGACGAACACCCAAGAAAAAGGCTAAGAGAAACCTGTAGGAGCATCTCTACAAAAGAAAAAGAATGATTGAAGTTCAAGTAGGTGAATTCGGTCAAAGGGGGGTTGATCATTTCAAGGAATGTGACCAATTTAGGCTTCAGTAATAGGGGCATGTAAAGGGAGTTGGGAGCAAAACATCCCATCAGGAGTGAAAAAAATCTGTCGGGAGCAAAAAAGAGGGGGTCCCTACCTTCGGTGGGGCATGTGTGCAAAATATGTATAACAAATGGGGACTCACTGGGGAAATGCTCCATATCATTTTGATGAAAAAATGGAATCACGAATCTAGAATCTCTAGTTTAGATCCCCATATTAAGAAAAACAAAACTAGACACTCAACCAAAGGATCAAAACTTCTAGTCAACCCAACCTTCTGTATACTAAAAATCCAAGTGTTTGAAAATACATTCATTCCCATCCTAAAGCCACTATAGGAATCTAAGCTCCACTAAGTTAAGCTACGCAACTGATTCTAACTTCAAAAGAATCTTGGACATTGTCTCATTGCCAGTCAAGCATCCATAGCCCCGATGAGGTTGTCATTGTGATTCTCCTAAACATTGCTCTACTATAGGCTAGGCATCCATAAGCCCGGTAGAGTTATTTGTATCCTCCTAAAATTTGAATTCTCTTTTCTTTTAATTTTCATCATTTTTCTTTCTTTATTTTTGTTTCTTTTGATTTTTCTTTTCTCTTCTTTCTTTTTCACTTCAACCCACACACAGTGAAGCTCGCACTCAAGGTTGAGAATCACAATGGTGCTAAAGCATAATTTTATATTTTTCACTTAACTAGACTTCACAAAGGACCTACAATGACCCCAAGATTCTTAAGATGTGTGAAAGATATAAGATTTCAAAATACATCAGAATCAGATCAAGCCAGTAACTCATCCTCTTTGAATCAAAAATCTAGATCACTTGACACCAAAAGAAGACCCTCACCATCCACTCTAAAAACTTGATTAGATTGTATTGAAGAAATACATAGAACAACCCCAGGCAATAAAATGGTTATCGTGCATGCAAATGTGCCTAGCTAAAAGCAGAGAGACCTTGAGAAAAGTTTCAGCAAAGCGGAAGCGAATGGAAAGAAAACAAAAAGAAAAACACCTACACTAACCAAAGCAGGAAAGTGAAAGAAAATATCAAGGAAAATAATCTAGAGAAAACTAACCTACAAAAAACCAACCTAACCAAACAAAAGCAAGAAAGCGAGACTATATAAATGAAACCTACACTACCCAAAATGGACTATATATAAAGATATTTACAAAGAATGACATTTAGGCAAAGCAAACCATCGTTTACGCCCATGGGATTTTGTAATGCATGACCAAATAGAAGGGAAATTGTTACAGTTCTAAGCCATGCAAACTCATCCTTATATTCAAAAAAGTAAATATTTTTGAGGTAGAATTTGAATTCAATAATAACTTTAGGAAAAACCAACAACTAAGGTGGCTCATGAAGACCATGGTCAATCCATAAGAAAAATTTTCTCCCCTCATTCCCATAATTCAAATAATAAGCATGAACATCCATTAGAGTAGAGAAAGATAAAATATGGACGTTGTTGTGTGAGGGAAGTTGTATTGGATAGTTGAGATGGTGCATGGCCTCATTGGTTGGTACATTGGCAGCCTTTGGTGGATGCAATGAATGGTGCAATATTCCTCTTGCATTATAAATCTGTAGATCACAATCAAAATGATCAGGCATTACACATCATGAAGAGTTTTTTTCAAACACAAGGAATCTTGTACCTGATCTCGATCTTGCATAAGGCTAAGAAAATGAGACAATAAACACCCCTTCCAAGCTACCAGTGGGACCCACAACCTCTCTCAGTTGTTCTTCAAGGAGATACACTTCACCTCACTAGTCTTTCATAGTCTAGGACTCTACTTCATTGCTATCCTCAAAAGGAAGCACGTTATTCCATCTCATTTCTCTTGTGCTGAGCTCAATTTGTTTGTTCATGTGATAAAATAATGACATGCACGAATCTATCCTATTGCAGCTCTTGGAGTATATTGGAGGATCAACAATAGACAAGGAGGAAAGACCCCCAATTGCAACCTGTAATTGGAAAGGCATATCATCTTTATGGGAAACCACCAAGACATCCTTGCTTTGGTCTTCTTCTCCTTACAGATCATGTGGCTCATCAGGCTACTTAGTTGTTTTTTCTTGTTCACTACCACTATAAATGGAAAATAAGTTCATTTCCCAATCTGAGAGCTCTAATGCTTCACCATCTAGAGGTTTAGGTCATATATCTGCATCACTGCCATCTTCTGAAATGTACTCCTCCTCAGTGTCTCTATACCCCTGTGACACAATTCCATGTAGGAAGAAATTAGCAAGTAACACTAGCCCGTCAAGGGGATTGATGTATGATGAGCGATTTCCCTTTGAAAGTCCTCCATAAAGCCTGTCATCCATTGTGAATGAATGCTCTACAAGAGGGAAAGACTCTTGATGACCAATAGACAACACTACCACTTGATCTGCTTCATCATTCAAAGGCTTGGGATTGTGTTGTTCTCCTACCGTTGTTGTCCAAACATCTTCTTGAGGGATGCCTTCAACTAAGTTATCTTTGGGTTCATATTCTTGGACTTCTAGCTTGGCCCTTGAAATAACTATATGGAGCAGTGCACTTGGTTGCTCCACTTGTTCTTTAACTTGTTTGATGGCCTCTTGGCATAGCTCACACGCAAACTCTGAATGTGCCATATCATGAAATCTACACCAATTTGGTAGAAATAGTACTTCCAATTCCACATGGCATCTCAGCTCTAACTAGTCCCTGATGAGTCTTGAGACCAGTTCGTCATATCTTTCAATCACAAGGTCTTCATCATCATTTGGGAAGGAACTTTGATGGTAGAAAATCATGGCTGCTGGTTGTTCCCACTCCTCTAAATATTCATTTTTAGATGATTTATCACTTTCATTCATGAAGGAAAGGTCTTCTAATATTATTTCACTTATGCTTTCATCATCATTTTCTGCCACCCCAAGGCTTCCAACCTCTTCCCCTTCTGATCTTCGATATCTATATTGGTTGCCTTAGTATATGCTACTCCAAGTTTTGTTAATGCATCTTTAACTACCAACAATTCCTCCTCTTGAGTGGAGGACTGCCCTTTTCTTATGGGGAAAAGGTCCTCTAATCCCTTTCTAGTTGAAATTTCACCAAGTCCCTTTGATGTCCCAAGGAAATCAGCCCCTTCGTCTTGATCTTCAACCTCTATGTCTGGTATCCCAACACTTACTTCTATGGAATTTCTTTGTTCAACTTTAATGTGTTGTCCTCTAAATGTTGAAATGTCTCCTACCCCATGGGATAACTCCTCTCCATTGAGAATTGGTTGTTTTAACTTATTCAAACTTCCTTTGACTTGGGTGATGATTTTTGCACATGATGGGCAAGTGGATTCTGAGTGAGGTGCATTATAGAATCAACACCACCTAGACATCAACAGCTCCTCAAATATTAGTCCATCCTTGTTGCCCAAGTGTTCTTGGATAAACTCTTTGAAGACCTTGTCTGCCATGTTGATCAATTCCTCTTTTAGGTTTGGTGGAGCCAAGGGTTGACATAATTCCCAAAAGGGAATTTATCCTTGCAAGACTCTTTCAATTATGCCCATGTTATAAATTCCAATTCATTGTATCTGCATGTTTTATGGATTCTGCATTTATCTTCCAATAAAAATTGTTGCAATGGCCTCCTCAATATCCTATTTAAATCTTCTTGTATTTGAGTGATGTTAATTTCCAAATGTTGCTCCATCTTAGCTCAAATACTACCCCAAGGTCTCTCAGGTGTTAGGTCATGACAATTCTTAGAATAGTTTAGTTGGTTGATGTGATTTTATGGTTATCACAGGGAAGCCTTTATGGTTTATAAAGCATGGGAAGTTGGGTCTGCAAATGGAGTTTCAAGGTGTTGGAAATGAATGAACAGTGGTTGCTCATTTAAAACAACAAGTTGAAACTCACTTCTTTCACCAAGTTAGACATTGTGATGGTGCTTGGAATCCTACTCTAATCAAGGAGTTAAAAGAAATAGAAAAGGAGGAAGGGTGGGAGAAGTTGTTCTAAATCAAAGATATAAATGAATAGTAACAATGGTGGCTACTACAGTAGACAGACTTCCTAAATTGGGTTTTGCTTGACCAAGAGAAACCTACAACTACACAAAAGCAATGCAATCTCCTAAGGTTTTGTGATTTTTCAGATTGTACATGCACTTCATGAACATACAATTGAACTAAGTTGCATCCATGAAATAAAGAAGCCCAAGATAACTTTGCACATCAGCTTGTCATCAACAAGCACCAAAAGTATGGACTGAAAGTTCATCAAATACCATAACAACAAACACCATTATCATAGCCATTCAAGAAACTACAAGCTAAAACTAATATGGGAGTTGAACCATGCATGCATAGTGAACAAACTCAAAGAAAACAGTCATAAAATAATGCAATGCTTCCTTCTATTGCTGCAAAATTCCCTTTGCACCAATTCAACAACCATTTACAAATAAGGATCAAGCCTCTATTTATAGTTTTCCAAAAGTGAAATGAATGGCTAAGATTGATTTACATTGTGTGGCCCAGATTCATTACAAGTTAGGGTTTCACCTACCCCCAAATATATAGCAATTTAAAATACTATGTGAGGGTGAGAAAGAATGTTAGATTTAGATTTGAGAAGAACATGAAAGTAATTTGACAAAGGAATCTACTCTACAACCAGATGCACAAATCTAAAATCTAAAACTCCTACACATATGAGGTTAAACTATACTATTGCAAACATGATAAGGAGCCTACTAATTACCAAATGAAATGAAAGCAAAATACATTTTCACCATCCCGTAGCAGGGTGTATTTGCTTGATGTTGGATTGCTCTTATCACAGAAAAGCCTCCAAAGTTCATGTGCAAAGTGTGGATGAATGCTTGGTTGATTGAAGGAAGGAATGAAGCTCTCTCAAGGATGATCTTGATAGCACTTCGTTGCAAAATTATGTTGATTCTTTGATCCTTTTTTGTGAGGAAAGAGGTTTCTTATATAGAAAAAGAGATTTGGAATTGATGATCAAGATTCAACAATGTTGAATCAAGATCAATGGTCAAAAGGCGTTGAGAGGATTTAGACATGAGGAGATTGTGCAAATTGACTGATCAATCAAGAATAGATTGGTTAGTCAGGAAATAGATGGCTTAGTTAGCAAATAGATGGCTTAGTTTAAAAATTAGATTGTTTAGTTAACAACCATAATTTTCTCAATCAGAAAGTGGGTGAGGAATTAGGAATTAATTGATTTAATTAATTAATTCTTTTTTGGAGTTGAACGTGCAAATAAAGTTTGACTTTCGCAAACAAAGTTGCATTAGTTTGATTTGATTTTTGATAAATGATTTGAATAGTTTGAATTAATTATTCAATTTTTTTAGGGAAAGTGTGTTAATTAAATTATTTTGATTTAATAATTCAATTAACTTAGGGGAATAATGCATGGAGAGATAATGAGACTGTTAACTAAATAGATATTTTAGTCAACTAGAAGAAAGTATTCATTATGTTCGAGGAGATTGTGCATGAAGAGATAATGAGAAAGTTAACTAAATAGATATTTTAGTCAATTGGAAGAAAGTATTCCTTACATTAGAGGAGATTGTGTATGAAGAGATAATAAGATAGTTAATTAAATATATATTTTAGTCAACTGATTTAGAAGAGCTAGTTAAGTTTTTGAGGGAAATTAATTAATTAATATCAAGAGGAATGTGAACATGTGAATTTGACTTTAATAAATAAATTTTATTTATTAAAGTGATGATGTTGAATGAATTAAATAATTTAATTTAATTATTTAATTTGGAAAGGGGAAATTTATTTAATTAAATAATTACTGATAATCATTTAATTAAATTAGAAGAATAGTTGGGGTTAAAGAATTAAAATAATTATTTAATATAGAAGTTGAAAGATGATTAAATAAAGAGTTAACTAAATAGATTATTTAGTTAAATAAAAGAAGAATTAGTCCATGTGGAGAAAATAATTAATTTAATTAATTAATTAATATTAAGAGGAATGTGCATGATGAATTGTTTTAATAAATAAAAAAATATTTATTAAAGGGATGATGTTGAATGAATTAAATAATTTAATTTGGACAATGTGGGATTAAATAATTGAAATAATTATTTAATGAAGAAGTTGAAAAAGGATTAAATAATATTTAATACTATTTAATTTATGAGGGGTGATTGATTGATTTTTGTTAATTATTATTTTTTGGAGTTGAGCGTGCAAATCAAGTTTTAATTTTTGCAAACAAAGTTGCATTAACTTGATTTTTTTTTTATGATATTTGGAATAATTTTATTCAATTTATTCAAATTTGGAGGGAAAGTGAGTTAATTAAATTATTATGATTTTCTAATTTAATCAACTTATGGGAATAAAGTTAATTAGTGATATACTTAAATAATTGGTGTTATTTAATTAATTAGGAAGAATAAAGTTAGATTAGGACTATATTAAATAAATGAAATTTATTTAATTTTTTGAATTTGATGAAAATGTGAATTAATTAAATAATGTTGTATTATTCAATTAATAGTAGAAATTAGGTTTTTAGGATTTTATTAAATAAATTAACTTTATTTAATTGGTCGAAAATGAAGAAAAAGTGAATTAATTAAATAATGTATTATTATTTAACTAATAGAGGAAATTAAGGTTAAAATGCGAGTTCCTAGGCTAGGACAATTTTAGGTGTCTACAAATACATTCTTGTCTTTTCCCTATTTTGTCATCTAGTGACCTTGGCACTATAGCACTTTTGTCCTCTAGCTATTTTCTAGGTTGTGGCTAAAAATTGTGGAAGCTGCCCTCTACCTGATGTGTTTGTAGTCTTCTTCATTGAAGCTTGTTGTAGATTTGTGTCACTGAGAAGGAGATATGTTGCTCCTGATCAAGGTGGACAACCTTCTAATAATCATCTTCATTTGGTGGGAAACAAAAGAGCTCCCTCCTACTCCCCTCAAGGCCACCCTTTGCAATTTTGTCACTAACTTCCTTGGCATAAGCATCCTTCTAACACTAGTTATGTTGATAGGAGCTAGGAGGAGAAGGGCATGGAATGAATGGAGCAATATTTTTGGTTCAATCATTTTGATTCAGCCCTCCTCAATGGGCCCTTAACAAGTTCCATAAATCCTACACATAAAATGCAATAAGTGTTTTCACATATAATAAGGAAAACATCAGTCAAATCCTACAAATCCAAGGTTAGATCTAATAATACATCAATAGAAGATCATAAAATCCATAATCATTCATCATTTTGAGCTCATTTGGATCAGAAAGGACAACACAGGCCCAGGGATATAGGTTTCCCTAGGGTGGAAGCTGTCAGGATAAAAGCAATGAGAAAATAGCCTTAGGGCCATAAAGATCCATAGGAAGCCACCCATAAATAGCAAATTGTAGTCAATAGCCCGCAAACAGTAGCCCACAAATAGTAGCCCGTAAATAGTAACTCATAAATAGCAGCCCACAAACAACAACAAGAGCAAGGTGAAAGTGAAAAAGGGGGGTCCCCACACACAAGACATCCACCACCAAATGGAATGCAGGCAAGGAAATGTGAAATGTAGAGGGTGGAAGGATGCTTAGATTTAGATGTTGAGTTAGCGACATTCAAGGAATGACCACCCACAGGCGAAAGTCCACACTATGGTACCTGTGAGCATCTCAGGCTGCTGGGAGTTGTGCCTTGGGGTTTTAACTCTCTTGGAACCATGGAGGGAGACTATTGGGCCGCTATCAAATATTTTCCATTAAAGAACAACCTTGGAGGGATGGTGGTTTGTAGGTAGCAGTCTACATAGGAAGACTCACAAATGGGCTCACAAACTTAAGTTTTTCCTTGACGGTCCTCAAAATTTGGTGAAGGAAGATACCTCTTGTGCAACCCACTAGGTGGGTTGGCATGAACATTCCATCATTAAAGAACAATGACAAACGAGGGGCCACCTACATATGGCCATCTGAAGGGATTGGCCCACACGTAGCCTTGAATTAGTCATTTTGATGTGGAAAATTCCTGAGGATGGGATGATAGTGAAAGGACCAGAGTCTGCAATGTGGGTGGATGGGGTGACCTTTTCGTTAAAGGACATCGATTAGGGGATTATGAGCCACACATAGCGGCCCACAAAGGGCACTTGGACTCAATGAATTTTTAGGTGATTGGTTTGATCCACTCAATGACAAAGATGAATGTGGATTTCACATTGCAAGGAGTCATGAGGACTTAGTCATTGAACAACAGTGAAGCATGAATATTTTCCTACCAAGGGATACCCACAAATGTAGGTCCATCAAGCTCGACAAATGCCTAGGAAAAAGGCTAGGAGAAACCCACAAGAGCATCTCCAAAAAATCAAAAGACACATTGAAATTCAAGTAGGTGAATTTGGTCAAAGGGGGGATTGATCATTTCAAGGCATGTGATCAATTTAGGCTTCAGGAATAGGGGCATGCAAAGCGAGGTAGGAGAAAAACAACCCATTGAGAGTGAAAATAATCCGTCGGGAGAAAAAAAGAGGGGGCCCCTGACTTTGGTGGTGCATGTGTGCTAAATATGCATAAAAATAAAAATTCATAGTCCTTGACCTTTCCATTTATCTTTCCAAAAATTCCAATACCTTTTCCTTGAGGTCATAAAATGTATGACTTAATTAACATCATGACTAGTGAAGAAGTCATTAGTTCTTCCAAATTGAGAACATATTTAAGTTTTTCGTTGGGTGGGGTACTTAACTTGAGTCAATCAAATTTCTTGCTTCCCCCCTTAGTGTTTCCATAACTTTTGTTCTATTTAAAGTTGAATTCCTAGCAATCACTTGCCTTTATAAAAGGATTTTTCATTCCTTGTCATTGACTTTCTATTGCCTTTTGCTTTCCTCATGGCATACCTCATGTTTATTTTTCCCAAAGTTAGATTCATCATTGTTTTTTATCTCATAGATTTCAACATTTTCGATCATCCAATAGGAGATCTAATGAATAATCAACAACTTAGAAGTTAAGAGGGACACTATTATTCCCACTCTCTTTCAAATATTTTTTTTCGGCATCCTTTTTGTAGTGGATAATTCTATAGCCACAAAAATTCTTTTGGCATTATACCTTTCAACTTAGAGCGTTGTTTCCTTACACCGTTTATTCATTTGACACAAAGTGCCCTATTGTATTCCATTTCCTTTTGGAACCTCTACACATATGTTGGTTTCTACAAACATTTTGGCAATTTCATCTAAAAATCCAACCTACCTCGGTACTATCCAAACCTTTGGTCAACCTAACCTGGTTTATCTTTACAGGTTTCTTTCTCATAATCACTTTTTGAAGTGACTTTATTCCCAATGATTGGAATCTTATTCCCTCTTAACTTTTAGAGATAGAAACGTTTTTTGGTCTTTTCCTCTCATATTAATCAAAACTCGAATAATCTCACTGATTTTGGTTGGTGGAACCTTGTCCACATCGTTGATTACTTCTTTCTAACCATTCGTGTCTTTTTTCTCTTTTCCTAGGTAATAACTCTTTTCTTGCAAGATCTTATCCTTACACAAGAATTAGATTTATGTCAAGATTTATCCAACCTTGTGGTTACATAATTCATTAACTTCCTACTTTGATCTAATATGTGTTGACATTGCATACACATAGATTTGTAGGTGTTTTCACTAATCCAATAATTGACTCTTTACAACTATAGTGGGTTATCTCATTTATTCTCATTCCCTTAGAGTCATATAACTATTTTGTAGGATAAAGGTATATACTGGTTATTCTTCCTAACCTTCATACATAACTTGATTGCATAATCTTCTACAATCCTAGGGAATATCATAAGTTGTAGATTTAGGAGTTCCTACTCCAGGGATGGATCTTAACTAGTCCTGAATTTACACAAGTTACTAGGGATCTCATCCTCCTTTTCACTTCCCTAGGTTCTTTTCTCTTTTTGTTGTGGCACAAGAACTTTTCAACCATTATCTTCTAATAAGGTTTACACATTTTGTGTAATAATCTCATAGGTTTCAGTGTAGAACTTGGTAGCTTTGATACCACATGTAACGTACCAACCCTTTGGTAAAGTAAAAATTTGTAAATTTACACCAAATTAGTAAATAAACTAAGTAACAAGTCACTAGAAAAAAAAAATTCTTTCTTTTATTGAAAATATACGATCAAGATTCCATAGCATATTATAATAAAGATTCCACTTCATTACATTAAATTCAAAAGTATAAGTAACAAGAATGCATACACTTACATACATAGCTCCAATGAGCTTTACAAATAATAGTTGTAAGATGGTCTAGGAATCCATCCTTTCAAATCTTGGTTCTTCTATCACATGCTATGAAGGAGAAGCATCACTTAGGCTCTTTTCCACAAACCATGAACTCATAATGCAGTCCCTTGAACATCTATCATTCAATACATGGCCCTTCCCTTCAACAAAGAGATTGGTAGAGTAAAAAATAAGGACAACCAACTAAGCATAGTGTTATATCCTATATACCTAGTTCCTTTAGTAACCCAACATTCTCAAACTAGTATGAATAAAGGATCATGGTGAATTGATAATGCAGTCTCAAGCATCACACAGTCTAAGTGGATGTTGTACATTGCACTAATTTGGCCAAAGTGTTTCATTCAGTATGTTCTACTATGGGTCATTTGTCATGTACACTACTCAGGGCCGATTTGACTTAAGGCTATCTTCAGGTACGCATAGGTATTTTAATTCAATGGATAAATCTGTTATCCTAGACTAACCTACAACATACTAATATACTAGAAATGAATCTATTTAGCAATTAAGTACACAAGCCTGCTCCCATGCTTATCCTAGGAGTAACACAAGATTTCCAAGTTAAACTAATAACTTAGTTGGGTCTACCTCAAGTGAATCTTGCATTCAAATCAATCCTAGTATACAATAACTAAGTTACACACCCAAATCCTACTATGGAGTAAATATAAACATATTTCATCCATGATCAAACATACCTAGTATATTTAAATGCCTATATTGTACCACATGTAACATAATTAAATTCCTATGCCAAGCAACCTCTTTGGCATATCTAGTATATTTAAGTATTTGTGTCAAATGATCTCTCCTATCATTGAGTACTTAAAACACATTATAAATGCAGCCTAAAATCTGGAATTCCGCTCTTTCAAATACACTCTGATTTACTTCTACTGCTCAAACAAAAAAGACATTTCATGCAGTATAGAAAACACATCTATAACTAGAAGAAGAAATCCCCATGCCTATTATTACGTATCCTCAATAATGATGACAGTGTAGCCTTCTCCAATATTAATCAACTTAATCCAACTTCCCAACTCAATTCCCTCTCTCACTAGTTGATAACACACTTCTCTCAAAATAGGACAAATCTTCCTCACAAAGTTAACTCTTTTCTCAGTCAAAAAATAGATATTGTAAACTATTAAAACATGGATGTAATAACCAGAAAAGGCATATTCCTTTGGTATGATACACCTCATTTTATGCGAATGATGGTTGAAAATAATGTTCACTCCAAAAGTGGTAAGAATGAAACACATATAATGTACAAGGTAATTCAAATATGATGAATAAGATAACACCAAAGATAATCCATTTCAAGAGAGTTGGGGTGACTATTTATAGATTAGTCAGCCTCCAAAATTCCTACAATTTTGGAATGTAATTTGAAACCACTCCATTTTTGAACTATTCAACCTGGAGGTGGCAACAACTCAAGCCTATACTCAGTAATTTAATTATGATGAATCGACTCCCCAATTGCCAATATCAAGAAGACTATTTCAAATGCATGTGGAGGAATTAATATTTATCTCAAAATTTTCCATCTACAAGAACTCATAAAAAAGGTGGTGCCAAAAAGGTTTAATGGTGCGATTTTCAGGTGAAATTAATTTTTCAATGGTGAAGAATCGAAACATAAACTGAATAGACTTCTTCCTCGGTTGAGTCAACTAAAATCATTAACTGTGTTGGATTTAGTCAAGCTTCATAGTTTCAGAAATTGAGTTGGTCAAAGCCATACAATTTAAGACGTATTTCATTGATTTACCACAATGCATTCCATAGCTAGAGATGTGTGATTTCCATAGAGTCGTAAATGTTTCGAAGTTGAGTTTCATCACTTTAAACTATATCGACATATTTAATCCAAAGTTTATTTATGTGAACTGAAGTCTTCAATAAATAATCTCTTTTAATAAACCAAAATAATTTAATTTCCAAAGTCAAAAACTATATATATTTAAAAACCTCAGTATAAATATATATATATGTACATTAATATATATCTTAAATATGTATATAATATTTAACATATATTTACACACACACCCACATATATATATTTAATAAATAAATAAATATATCATAATCCAATCAGAATACATCTGATATATATATATATATATATATATATATATATATATATATATATATTACTAAGGCACAATAATAATAATAATATCCACAATATAGGATGTGTGCATATATATATGAATACTTGTATATAACTCTATGTACACATATGTATAGGTATACCATATTGATGCATTTGTATGAGCATATACATTTCCCAACGTACGCTTGTATCGATATGTATATACATATGGATATGTGTATATACTATACATATATATATATATATGTCCATATCCAATTCACTTACATCTAATTATGTTACCACCATATCGATATGTGTGTACATGTGGTATATCTATGCATGTGAATATACATGTCAATATATACTCTTGACATGTATGTGAATACACATAAACATAATTCCATCTACATTCCACCTATCCATATGATCGCAATAACACAAGAATGATCTCAAAAACCAGATAGATAAACATCACTTGTAAAAGTATGCAGAAGTAAACAAGACTCCTAATGAAAACATAAAAGCTATGGATGACTTAACTATATCCCACACAAACTAACTCAATTCACTCAATCTAAGGTAGTGTGTGTATGCTCAAATATTTTAATTTATTGGTTACCCGACCAAGATCTTCTCTCGAGTGATACTTCCCCCCCCTGGAGAATGAACATTTACCTACAACCATTGACACATGCATTGGAAGTCAGTTGTTCACAACAATAATTAAAATATATAAACATCTTCAAAGTTAGAATAATAATAATTCAATAACTTTCTATTCACATATATGTAGTACTTCACCATGAATAACATCAATTGAGATAACATCAAATCAAGCAACATCAAATGAGATAATATTCATATTGATAACAAGGTACAAGAATCTCTAGATTTCAAATTACATTCATATTTACCCTATGTAGTAATATTAAATAGTAACTTCACAATTTGGGGTGTAACACTATTTAGTCATTAAATAAGGAAGTCATTGATGAATTTATATAGTGCAAAAATTCCATGGTTAAGTATGAGACAAAAAAGATGCAAAGGAATACAAATATCCTCCAGATATTAGAAATCATGCCAAGATCAAATATAGCTGGAAGGTAATTCAAGGAATTTTGAAAGAGAAGATGCATCAAGTGTTGGATACCTTCCAGGAGTACCAATTGAAGAAAGGAAAAGAAGAGTTATCATATACTAGAAATAAGAGTGAGGATATGCTATTGAAAGTAATTTTATAGATTGTTTCGAGTCCCCATAGTAGTGGTCTATCAAAGAATCTGAAGAGTACAAATGGCATGGTTTTGTGTGGAGCATTTGAGTACCAAAGCTTGAAGTTGAGGATTAATGCTAATGAAGAAGTCAAAGCTTTGACTCTATCTCGAAGATTCCTATGACAACTGACTTCTACCATGTGCTATGTTTGTATTTTCTATTTATTATTCTTTTGATAGATTTTAAGGTCAAACTCTTGGGGCCTTGTTCCTATAAAAGGTCGTTTAATGCTTACTTTTTGGAACTTCTTAAAATGTGTTATGAAGTGCTATCATATGGTTTAGAACATAGAGCATAGCCACTTCCAATATGTTCCACTCAAGGATAACCCTATAGATCTCAATGCAAAAGGGAAAGAGATCTTGTAATAGGGTTCTCCTAGGGGATGAAAGTAGACTAATAAGGGGTTCACCACCAAGTTTAAACTTGGAAAAGATAATGAAATGCAAGATGTGATACTATGCCCTAATTGAATGAAAAGTAACACTAAATGGCCTAGAAAAGTGAATGAAATGAAACATAAAGCTACATAAAGGAAGATGTGCACCAATAAATCTAGAGATGGCTAGAAGGAGATCTGAAATGTTGGGAATTATAATTTTATTATTGACTGGGACTCATTCACCAAGCTAGGTGAATCAGTCCAAAAACTAGGTTTCTAGGTTTCTATGTAGGAACATGAATCTACCAAATGGGTATCTAAATCTCCAAACATCTTGAATTTGACTAGAATTGGGACTCATTTGCCAAAAGTGGTGAATCAATCCAGTTAAGCTTTTTTGAAGCTTCAAAGCTTGATCTTGATCTTCTCTATTTTCTTTGTCCTTCTTGATTGATTTTTGGATTTGAATCTCTGATTTTCTACCTATAGGTCTTCTCTAATGTTCTTCAAGGCTTGATGACAACTTTGACAACTTTAAATGACTTGACAAATTTTCCCCAATCTTGCTCCCAAGGAAATCTGCAACCTAGACCTACAAATCACACACAAAGGAGTGGGAAATTTTTTTGGGGGTTAGTGAATAGGGGTTTTCCTTGGTAAAAGCCCTTGTTGGTAATTAAACCTTGAAATAAAAAGAAATATGAATAGAGAATGATGAATGAACAAAATAAGATGTTTCAACTCACCAAACCCTAGAAATAAGAGGCTACAAAAATTTATGAGATGGCTCCAATGGATCTAGATCTTTAATCTTTCTTGAAGGAGATAGATCTTGAATGCAATGCTTGCTTGAATCATAAACCCTACATCACAATTGTTAGCTAAAAAAAAACATGATGCATGAAGTCCTTGACATGATAGTTGATGCTTGAATGCTACTCTAAAATATTTGATAATCTACCCTTGAACACTCTTGTGAATTCTTAAATGCTTTTGTGAACTCAAAATTTCTATAAGGATCAATATTTGAATGCTTGGGGTGAAAACGAGTGAAAGAACCTTGTATTTATGCTCAATTAAGCAAAAATTGTTTAAATTACAACACTACAAGTCGACATCTCTAAAAGAATAAAATCCCATCAAAAATTTGAATTAATTTTGATTTTGGGACACATGAGACTCATTTGCCCAAGGTGGCAAATGGGTCCCACAAGGCCTAATTTTTGGGACCAAATTTAAAAATGCATAGAAATGTGTGAAACTAAGCTTGGGGCCAAAATATCTAGGTGGGAATCATTCGCCCAAGGTGGAAAATTAGTGCCACATCACTAAATATAGGCCACTCAAGCCTAAAACACTTGAATTATGATTGGCTAATGATTGGTGTCAGGATTATCCTAAAAAAGATGCATTAAATGAGGCTTGTGGATGCAAAATAGGGCCAATTAAAGCATAAGAAAGCCCAATTATTAATGAAAATCCTAGAAAAGTGTGAAATAATGTTACAAAACTTTACAACACTCCAAATAAGGAATGATTAAGATTTATTTTGATTAAAAAGAGGTTTATTAGGTTCAGATAATTAATAAAACATTAAAAAAGTGTTAAAGTGTGTTCCAACACTTCACAACACTTTATCAAGGTTCCATTTAAATTAAATAGCTCACAAGGGCCCAAGCCCTAATGTGAATGTTTCAACCACATTACAACACTAAATCAAGGAAAAATTAAGCCTAATTCACAAGGAGGGCCCAAAAAAGCAAGGAAAAGTAAAAGGGATACATTTTTCATTTCCACATTTAGCCTCCAATTTAGTGAGAGGATGAACTTGCTTCAAACTCACATTAAATTAAACAAAAACACATATCAAGAGGGGTTCAAATGTACCAATTCTAGTAAGATAGGAGGACAATGATCAAGAGGGGTGAGCAAGCCCCCAGGATCAATATCCCATAGAGAACCAATGTAGGAACAAAACAAAACACATGAGAATGATATAAGAGAAACAACAAAGCACAAGCATACACTGTTAAAGACAAAAAAGAGAAAAGGTAAAAAATAAAATTTGGATCAAACTTTGACCATTTGTCCATCATGATGTGGATTAGATCTACGTTGTTTTTCCAAAAAATGCATACTCACTTTGAGGCAACAAAACTCCTAGTTGTTCACTGGGTGAGAAGTCCGAAAAGGTGAGAAACATAAACTCATGGTTGGTATGTACTCACACACACACATGAGTGGCTATGGGGAAATTCATGCCTTAGTCGGGCTTTCCTCTCAAACCATACCAAAGTTATACCTCCTAATAACTCTAATAAGGTGCCACATAAAAATGATTTTCAAGCTTAATGAGACAAGAAAACTTCATATTATTAGAGCTCATAAATAAACAAGATATCTCTATAGGCATATAAGCTATTTTATGCAAGGTGACCATATAACTACAAATGAAAAATGGAAAATAGTAGCGTTCAAAGGAGTCTTGCTTAGTTCATATGAGGTCTTAACTTAGGGAAAATTGTACCTAATGTCTCCAAGAGAGGACCAATCAAAGAATAAAAGATTCACAACTTAGGGGATGCAGTGTGTCAAATCAAGCCACTAAGAGGAATGTAATATGCTAAGAGAGATCATGCTCTTGAGCGACATCACACCCAATGATATTCACAAAGTGACAAATGCATCGTATGAAATAAAAATATTGTACCATGAACCATGAAAAAGAAAAATTCAAAAGAATAATGCCAATGTATTCCCCCACTTTAAAGAAATTGCTAAACACCATGTTGTGAGTAATTAATTTAAAGTAGAAAATGATAAACACTAAAAAAGAAGACATGAGATCTAACTTGGAAAGCCCTATGCCAAGTCATATGTTTCCAAGTAAAGCCACATCATGTACAAGAAAATGAAAAGATAGGGGTTTCCCCCAAAAATGAAAACACCAAACACATAAGGGATCTATGGATTTGGGGTCAATATGTTCTGGCTAAATTATTTTTAGAGAGCTCAGAACTATCATCATTCCCCAAATACACATAGAACTGGAAGAATGACACAAAGAGTGGAAACAAAGAAAAAGTCTTTCAAGTCAACATAGAAGAGACATGAATGTCTTGATGCCTTGTATCATCCTCGAAAGGAAAACACAATACAAAGGAAAGATAAAGGAAAATAAAAGATTTTGGGTCAATATGGAAGGTACATGAATGTCTTGATGCCTTGCATCATCCCCAAAATGAAAAAAAGATAGAGTGAAAATTAAAAGATTGACAAAATAGAGAAGAATGAAGGTAAAAATAGAGGAATGCCACAAAGAGAGAGATATATCAAATAGAACATCATGGGGGATCACATCATGCACATGCAATCACACAAAAGAAAATTAAAATGAAATAATACAATAGGAAAGTAAGGCACATGATATTAAACCTATTAGTAGCTCATCCACATTCCATTCATGTTCCTTGTATACTGAAGGTGGACAACTAACTAAAGGGACAATAGCAAGTGAGAAACTAGGACTAGCACCAGATTGAACACTCTTTTTAGGATATTTCTCATCTAGGCTCATGGAAGAGGAAAACAACATATTCAATTCATTATGCACCTCTTCATAAATTTTAGCAACCTCGTCATCATCATCCAAGTTAATCACAACAAGAGGTTGAATGATAATTTCTATAGAAGGCTTCAACTCTTGTTGTGGTTGTTGCATTGGATTGTTTAGTTTTAGTGAAGGGGATGGTTCATCATGCATTGCTTCAATCAATTTTTTTTTTTTTTAATTCTTCATGTAACTTGCGAGCAAGGGTACGACGTCTATGCCTACACTCTCTAGCACCTTTGTTCCTTTTGGTTTTGTTTTAAATTTGTATTTGTGTAGGAGAAGGTTGATCAAACATAGATTTCTTTTCTTCACTAAGGGGAGGAATGGAAGGAACCATGGGAGGTTGTTTGACCACTTTCTCTTTGACTTTGTAAACTAGTTTTATTCTGGGAGGTGTGACAGGGTTGTTTTCATTGTCTCTTGATCTTTTGTATGAGGTAGAGGAAGGTTTTTTCTTAGTTTAGTTTTTTTCATTTAGAGTTTCTTTAGGTTCAAGCATGGTTTTGTCAAGGATAGTAGGCTCAATGGTGGATGGGGACATGTTTCGAAGGGATAGTTCTACTATCTTCTTTTTCTTGAAATTTTGATAACACAAGAAAAAAAAGTCTTCTCATAGTTTTATAGGTTCCATAGGCTTGAGCCAAAAGAAATCTAAGGAAATATTTCCTTTGAAGGACAAAGGGTTAAACCCACTATGGTGGATAGTGAATATTTCATTGTTAAAGGGAAACTTTAAGCATTTATGTACAAGTGAAGGGATAGATTTCATGGAGCGAATCCATGGATATCCTAGCTTCACACAAAATTGGTCTAACTTCGGGATGATGAAGAATGATACATTTATTTTTTTTGGTCCTATTTGTAAAGGAAGAGTGATTGATCCCATCGTAGGGAAAGCAAAACCATTATGTGTTTTGATCCATGCTTTCAGTTTATCATATATGTCTTGATAGAGCTCTTGCAAAAGTAAAAATTCCTTAGTGATCACATTCCCTCCATAGACAAGATCTATTAGTATCCCATTAGTGTGCTTATCTTATATATAGTCAACTATGTAAATAGGACCATCGAGTGCATGTTTAAGTATATCCTTAGAGGAGAAATAAATTTCAAGAGGATATTTAGTTAGGCCCTTATGAGGAATGACATCTATCACTCCTACCATGTCATCCATAGGATCATTATCTATAGAATCATGTTGAATATAATCATTGTTATCATCATCTATGTCAACATTCATCACATCATTGTTTGTAGTTTCATTGGATTTGACAAATACAATACTATGTTTTGGCATGGGGTTGGTGAAAATTTGCAAGTTTTGATTAGGAGGGGAAACAAAATTATTTCCTTGATCAGTAACACCTCAAATGGAAAGAGGACTAGAATTAATGAGGTCTTGCACAAGATGTTTAAGATGCTTGCAATGTTTCATGTCATGTCCATTTTTTTTTATGATAATGGAAATAGGAATTTTGTCTAAAGCTCAAGGGTAAAGGCTTATTAGGATCAAGTGTTTTGATGAGAGGTAAGGTAATCATTTGTAGTTCTAAAATTTGGGACATTGTGTTATGAAGGGTATTGGGTAAGGGAGTGAATTGTCTTTTCAGGTCCCCATAGCTAAAGGGTATCATGGCTTTCACAATAGTTACTTGGTCATTGGCATGCTGAGTTGTTTTTGGAGGGGGATTAAATTGAAGGAACCATTTATTCTATTTTCTAAAAGGTTGGGAGTTTTTTTGGTTTGTAGGCTCAAATTTCTCAGCTTGACTAGAAGTGGATTTTGTATCTAAACTACTAACCGAATTTTGATAATCATGGAGAGAATTACACAAGTTCATCATGGTGATCTTATCTTGGATCTTTCTTTGAAAATTTTCTATGAACATTTTTTGAAGGTGAAGGTCCGGGACCTTGACATCGATTTTGGAACAAAGTGATTGATAGTGTGAATAAAAGTCAATTATCTTTTGGTCTTCTTTTTGCTTGCATCTCATCAAATCAGCCAAGGTCATCTTAGGATTCATATGCACTTGGAAATGGTTTATAAATGCTTCAACAAGTTCATTAAATGAACTAATTGAGTTGCTTAGTAAAGAGGAGAACCATTCCAAGGAGTGTCTTTCAATGATCTAGGAAAAATCTTAGCTAACAGTTTATCATCAAGGACAAAGTCACTACATAAGGCAGTATAAGTGTGTGTATAGAAAATGCATGAATAATTAAACTATAAACTAACACACTGAGGAGACATTAGATTGAAAGAAAGCTAATTTAGAAAGCATAAATGCAAACTCTCATGGCAGCAGCTTCTTCAAATTCATCCCATCGTCCTCTATCTCCAAGGATTTGATAAAAGATGTTGGCTCTCAGTTGTGTAAGCAGTAGCTTGTTGAAATGACAACTTAGGAGAACGGGATTAATTAAAAATGCATATTTATGGCTATATGATTTAAGCTATGGAATTAAAATGCTATGATGTTAAAATGCTTGATAAAACTAAAATGCAACTATAATAACTACGTATGAAAATATTGAATTCAAGGTCCTTTTCAACTCACAAGAGGGTTGTATTTATAGATTTTTGAAGGCAAGAATTCAATTGGCCAGGATCAACGATTGAGTTCAAACCTGTTAAGATGAACAGTGAGAGATCGAGAATTTGAAAAGAAGGTGGAATTTTAAGAGATAGATGGAAGATTAAGAGACAAATGGAAGATGTGTCCATAATTAAAATAGATAATATTCAATTATATGTGGGAAATGGAAAGCTTCTTAATTAAATATTTGAAAATATTTAATTATTGAGAAGAGTGAAGTATTTCAGAAAGTGTTTTAATTAAATATTGAAAATATTTAATTAAATGTGAAATGAAGAATATCATTTAAATTTAGAATTTAAACTTGTGATAATTAATATAAATAAATTGTGAAATATATTTAATTAATTAAGAAGAAAATAGCATTAATTAAATAAACTTATTTATTTAATTAAACTAGGAGAATTGGAAAAATGAACAATATAAATAAATAATTAAATTTATCTATATGTAGATGACTTAAGAATATTAATTAAATAATTCACATTTAATTAATTAACAGGTTTGGTTAACCATGACCATTTTTAGATGTGTACATTTTGCCCCTCTTTGAAGTGATGTGTTTTACGCATTGTTTCAAAGAATTTTGCCTTGGATTTTTAGAAATTACCAATGATATATGCCCCCTCGAGAGATAAATCACATGATAAAATAATCAACATGATTTTTGGAGGAGAATTCGTGATTTAGCTCTTGAAATAGTGCTTTGCCTTAGCAAAAATTTGAATATTTTCACACTTTTACCCCCTTAAAAGGTGAAAAGGGTGAAAATTCATTATCATTTGAACAGTAACCTTTGGTAAATTTCAGAGCTTTGAGAGAGATATTCGCGATGTTGATCCATTATGAGCACCATAGATTTGAGCGAGCCCACCAGTATAAGAGACTAGCTGCGTACGGACCTCCGGTAAGTCAACCTAATCCTCTTTGTAATTTTTTTTGATGATTTTATGCATTTTTTTGCAATTTTTAAATTTTTAGCATTTCGGTTTGGCGCATACGAGTCATAGTTTAGTGTATAGGGTAGATAAAGTCGCGTATCCAGGAAAACACATAGATGAAAAATAGTTGTTCATAGCGTAGAACAACACATATGGTACTTGTAATAGCGTATACAAAAATGTTGTCTGCATAGGATGCTAGATTGGCGCATAGGGTGAAATGACACATAGGATGACTGTATAGTGCATTTGAGGGATAAAATAGTGCATAAAAAGTCTATTTTGGTGCATACAACAGATAGAGTCATGCATTGACAGATTTGTGCATGACAGCTCTGTTTTAGCACATCAATGGTTTAGAATTGCGCATACAAGGTTTAGCGCATTGATGACCTATTTTGGCGCATCCAGGGATTTTTCTTGAATTTGAAATTTTTAAGAATTTTTGATAAAGTGCTTGATGAATGTTGCTAGATTAGACAACTAATTTTATGCCTTTGAATAACATCAAGAATAGAGTAGCTTGATTTGATAAATTTATCGTCATGCTTGAAGAACAAATAGGTCTGATAAATTTGCTTCCATGCGATATGAAAACAAATAGGTGTTGATAGATTTTCTTTCTAGATTGAAAGTCAAATAGATAGATATTGAGTCATGTTGACTGTTAAATTTGTTTCCATGCGATATGAAAAACAAATAGTAAAATTGATTGATAAATTTGCTTCCATACGATATGTAAAGTAAATAGGTGTTGATTTGATTTGATGTGAACTTGCTTGATGATGTATTGATTGATTGATATATCCCCTATTGATTGATTTGCATGATTGTTTAATGATGTTGTAAAGGAGGAATTTAACATTCTTCAGATTAGAGAGAAATTTCCTCAAACATGGGAGATGATTCTTCGACTATCCCATGAGGATTGGAGTTATAGACCAGTGTGGTTTGAGATCTCTTTTGAGTATCTCGCAGTATTGGTTCAACAGAGCACTACTGACTGCTTTGGCTGAGAGGTGGCACAACGAGCATAACACCTTCCATTTGCCAATAGGAGAGATCACAGTGACACCAAAGGACGTGTACAAGATTCTAGGTATTCCTGTAGTCAGAGAGCTTGTGATCTATGATCACAAGGAGATTGGAGGGACCGATGCTTTGAGACGAGTCTTCTAGGATCCTCATGTCTCTGGATATGAGATTCCTTAGAAGGAGATGGTGGAGAGATATACCTCACTGTCGTCAGTCTTAGCAAGTATGATCGGAGGTTTCCTTTGTCCTGATCATAGGGCAAAGGGACTATCAGTTGGTTGGGGTAGGATTCTAAAGGATATGCTTCTCCATGGGACCAAATATGCATGGGGCTCATGTATGCTTGCCCATTTGTACCATGATCTTCATCAAGTCATGTACACAAATGGGAAGAGTCTCTCTTACAGAGTCACTCTTCTACAAATATTCGCATGGGAGCATTTTTCCATCACACATCCCATTGTTCGGAGGGATTGTCCTCTTGGGATCCCATATGTCTACGCATACACAGGGTCGCTTGTCCAGCTGAGGCTGAGCAAGTTGGAGTATTGGTGGTGTGTGTTAGATGATTTGGATACAATCATCTGGAGACCATATGTAGATTATGATCCATGGGAGACAAATGATGTAGAGCTGCCATATGTTACTAGATCCAGATATTTGATTGGGTGGACTCCTTATATTATTGAGCGGTTTTTGGTGATGAGAGTCTTGAGATATCTTGGGCTAGTTTAGATGATGTCACAGGGTGTGACACATTATGCCAGCCGTTGGGAGGATGTACCAGAGTGGGGTCCTATTATTACCATTGAGGCAGCCTGAGCAAAGTACTTTGAGTTACAGCCAGCCTAGTGGGCTATGGATCCAGAGGTTACCAATGCAGGGATGACAGATGATTATGCTGCATTCTTTTACACACATCCCTTTCTAAGGTTTACCAGTCTTGAGGAGCCTGCCCCATTGATGGGAGGACCAGTGATTTAGCGAGGGTGAGGGTAGGAACATGCACAGGCAGAGGATGCAACAGCCATGGAAATTGATGACGGAGGAGATGAGGAGGATGACTCTGACAGCCAGGATGATAGCAGTGATGACAGTGGGGATGATGGAGGTGGTGGGAGTGAAGGATAGAGATATTTATTTGATGTTCCCTTTAGGACAAGGCCACGGACCTCTAGATTAGTGCACCAGTCAAGTAATTCGGCTCCACGGATCGTTATCAGGGCTCATTCATAGGGATGGATAGATGCTTTGTAGGCAGAGGTTTAGTATTTGCAGAGTCAGTTGGCACAGGCCTAGGGGATGATTAGTTAGCTATAGGCACAGGTTGCACAACCACCACCTCCTGATCTATAGGTAGCCCAGCTTACTATCGAGCAAGACAGCTTTCGAGAGAGATGCATATAGGCTGAGGGGTTAGCCAAGAGACTTCTCAGATCAGTTGAGAGCATCTCTATTGGAGAGGTTGTTGTAGAGGGACTAGAGACTACTTAGGAGGTTGATTATTACTGGATGAGATACTTCGAGGCAGTACCACCTGAGAGGAGGATTTCCTTTACACAGTCAGGTACTCAGTCTCGGACCCATTCATGCAGTCACTCTAGGAGTGCTACTAGGAGTGTGGGTCAACTAGTTAGATGAGAGATCAGACCTTCTGGGAGCAGAGATCTATCGAGACCTACTACCTTAGGAGGCAGCAGTAGCCATGTGCCCTGGCTAGATGCCCCTCAGTGATGGACATGTTGTACACATTTATGCCATTGTATTTGGTATATCTTTTTGAAACATTTGATATCCTTGTATTTTTGGACTTTTTTTTTTATGAGATTTATGAGATGCAGTGGTGACTTGATTATGGATGAGTTATGCTCATGTGATGGATGCATGCTTTATTTTTATATATGCTATGTCATGTATGGTTTTCATGATGTATGTTGCTGCAAATGATGATGTAAATGATTTTCCTTCATAATGAATGCAAGATGTAAGATGTAATGAAATGATTTTAATGATGTAAAAATGATATGACGTAATGATTTAAAATGGAGATGGATAAATGATATGATTTCTTAATGAATGATAAGACATGGATAATGATGTACTATGACGATAATGATAATGTCATAATTGGTGAACCAATAATGCATGATGTAATGGAAATGAACATGATATCCTAAATGATGAATAAAAAATGAATGGAATGGATGCAACCTTACTATGAATGTTTATGTATGTGACACGATGTGTATGCAAGTGGGAATGTTAATGTGATGAAGTGATAATATGAGATAAAGTATGAAATGAATGAATTATGCACTTGATATGAATATGATGAACTAATAATGAAATGATGATCTAACATGCAAATGCATGAATTATGATAATGAATGATGGTAAAATGATGTGAATGATAATGAAAATGAGATGTAACAAATGTCTAGTTGTACTCAAATTTTGTTTTCAAAAGATATATGAGAATTTTACCAATCCTTCAAAATCTATTGAAACAACCCCCAAAATGTAAATCTAGATGAATAATGCAACCCTAGAATGTAGTAATGAACCATTCTCCTTGTTTTCATTTCATGTTGTGCTTGATTTTCATCATTGAGATTTTTGATAAGTTGAAAGTTAGTACAAGCATCAAAGTGTATGTTAGCACCAATGATGACCAGAGTTCCACTTTCATGGTGTTTGATATAGCAAGTTAATACAAGCATCGAGGTATAATTGAACCAAGATGACCTAAGTATTGTTTGCATAAACAGACAAAAGTTAACCATTTTCCTATGAAAATCCTAAAATGCCTTCAATGGTACATTGTAGAGCATGTCCCATGACATATTTTCACAATACTAATGATTATCTTACAGACAGCAGGCAAAGAAAAATCATACTTCTTCCTTGTGATTCTAGTTCAATACATCATTGAACCACTCCAAAGATATGATGTCATCAAATATCAAAACAACAATTTGCAACTTATGCTTTTAAGTTTGTCATTCATTTTATTCAGATTAAGATCATCCACTTTGTATGAGATATGCAGAATGAATCCTAATAGGTGAGAGAGCCAAATAAAGTCACAAACAATGCCTATTTGCCAGGTTTTCACCATTTGTTTTTATTGCACTTTTTCCCGATTTTATGATTTTTTTGCTATTACCAAGATGCCTGTTTGCCAGGTTTTCATCAAGACAACGATTTTTTCTTTATTTGATTTTAAAATTTTTTTTTTAGGACTTTTTATATTATTTTTGATATTTTCTCAGGCATAGAACTTCTTCAGATGAATGTTGTTGGTTGGATCTTCAAATAAGTCCCCTTCTGCAGTTGATAACTGATATGCCCCCAATCCATACGCTGCAATGATAATGAAAGGGCCTATCCAATTAGGTTCAAACTTGCCTTTCTTTTCTCGATCTTGTTGATTTCGAGGGTTTTCTTTGAGAACCAAGTCACCCACTTGAAAAGTTTGTGGTTTGACTCTGTGATTGTAGCTACGGGCCATAACTTGTTGATATCCCTTCAAATGATTAACTGCAGTTTGACGCCATTCATCAAGCAGTTATAGTTCTTGCAATCTTGATACTCAATAATCTTCATCATTGATTAACCCTTTGAGTGATACTCAAAGTGAAGGAATCTCAACTTCCAGTGGTAGAATAGCTTATGCTCCATAGACCAAAGCGTAAGGAGTAGCTCCTATGGGTGTGTGAATACTTGCTATGTATGCCCATAATGTTGGATTCAATTGGACATGCCAATCTCGACCGACTTCATTCACTATTTTCTTCAAAATCTTGAGAATTGTTTTATTTGAAGCTTCAACTTGACCATTCCCTTGTGGATAGTAAGGTGTAGAGAATTTGTGTTGGATGCAAAATATTTCACATAGCTCATCTACATTCTTATTTTTAAAGGGTCTTCCATTGTCTGTAATAATGGAGTTGGGAATAATGTATCGACAGATGATATAGTTCAAAATGAATGAAGAAATTTGTTTTCCAGTAACAGTTGTCAGGGGAATAGCTTCAATCCACTTAATGAAATACTCAGAGGCTGTAATGATAAATTTATGTCCATTTGAAGATGATGGGTGTATCTTGCCAACCAAATCCAATCCCCACTGAGCAAAAGGCCATGTTGTGGTGAAAGGTTATAATTCTTGAGCAGGAGCGTGAATGAGATTCCCATGAATCTGACATTTTGCATGTTTCTTCACAAAGATGAATGATTCCTTCTCCATGGTCAACCAATAATAACCCAATCAAACAAGTTTCTTTGCTAAGGTTAGTCCACTTGAGTGTGTCCCACAAATTCCACCATGTACTTCTTGTAAGGCCTTTTTAGACTCATCACATTCGAGACATCTAAGGAGGGTACCATCCAAACCACGCCAATATAAGACTTTAGCAATTAAGGTGTAACGAGATGATTGACAGATGAAATTTCTTTTCTGATTCCTAGACAAGTTTAAAGGTAAAATAGTATCATTTAGGTAAGTGTAAATTTGGCTATATAAGGAAGAATCGAAACTAGTTAAGTGGAAAATGACTTGAGTTTTAGGATTGTTATGGGCAGGAGAAAACAATTGTTCCACCAGGAAACCATATTGTGTTTGGTTTTCTATCAACTAGAGTAGAGAGGCGATTGTAGCCATAGCATCTGCTACTTTATTATCAATACGTGGAATCTGTATGAACTTGATATTAACAAAGTATTTTTTTAAGTCATCCACCATTTTTTTGTAAGGTATCAACTTGTCATCTTTAGTGTGATATTCATCATTGATTTGATTTATAACAAGTTGTGAATCACCAAAAACTTGAAGTTTGGTGATTTTCCAATCTACTGCAATCTTCATGCCAATTACTAATGCCTCATATTCATCTATGTTGTTGGTGCATGACTAGCTGATAAGATTTTAGAATTTTATGTCCTTGAGGTGTAATAAAAAGAATCCCTGCTCCTAAACCATGCTGAGTGTAAGAACCATCAAAGTAGAGTGCCCATGACTACTGGATAACTGTTGTGAATACATTGGCATCAAGAAAATCAATGTGTATTGGGTGTTTTGCTATTATTGGTGCTTTTGCTAATTGATCCGCAATTTCCTATCCCTTTATGGCTTTGCGATCCACATAATGAATGTCAAATTCACTCAGGGTCATGACCCATTTAAGCAACCTTCTAGTTAAGTTTGCCTTACTTAGAAGATATTTGAGTGGGTCAATCTTAGCTACTAGCTTTATTGTATGTGCTAAAATGTAGTGTCGTAACTTTTGAGAAGTGAAGACCACTACTAAGCAAGCTTTTCCAATGAAGGTATAATTCAACTCATGACTTGTCAATGTTCAACTGATGTAATAAATTGCTCGCTATTTTCCTGAGTTGTCTTCCTGTGCCAATAATGTTCCTAAAGATACTTTTGTGGCGGCAATATATAATATGAGAGGTGCACCTTGCACTGGTGGAATCAATACTGGTGGATTCATAAGATACTACTTTATCTAATCAAATGCTACTTCACATTTGTCCTCACATTTAAATGGAATGCTCTTGTGTAAGAGATGTGTAAAATGGTAAACATTTATCTGCAAGTTGAGCAATGAATCTTCGAATGGACTATAACCGTCCCTATAAAGAGCGTAGTTGACTAATGTTTCTTAGTGGTGGCATATCAATAATTTCTTGTACCTTAGTTGGATCCATGTAAATTCCCTTTTCTAATTCAATGTAACCTAATAGATTTCCAGATTTCACTCCAAAAACACATTTCTTAGGGTTAAGTCTTACTTTGAATTTTTCCATTCTTTTGAATTTTTTGATAAGATATCTATGTGTCCTTCTCTGGTGTTAGATTTGGTGAGGAGGTCATCAACATAATCTTCCATGAATGTATGCATCATATCATGAAAAATCATTGTCATTGCACGTTGGTATGTAGCTCCTACGTTTTTTCAGCCCAAAAGGCATTACGTTCCAGCAATAAGTACCCCAAGGACATGTGAATGTTGTTTTATCCTAATCTTCTAGTGCAATCTTTATCTGGTTGTATCCTGAAAATCTATCCATTAATGAGTACATCACATGTCTAATAGTTAAATCAACAATCATATCTATGTTTGGTAAGGGAAAGTCATCTTTAGGACATGCTTTATTCAAATCCCTAAAATTCGTACAAATTCTAATCCTTCCGTTTGGCTTTGAAATAGGAAGGATATTGGAGATCCATTCCGCATAGTCCATGGATCGGATGAATCCAACATCTAAAATATTTTTTAATTCCTCTTTAACCAATAATGCAACATGTGGATGCATTTTTCTGATTTTCTATTTTACAAGCTTTGCCCCTGGTGTAATAGATAGATGATGCATGATGAGATCTGGATCCAATCTAGGCATATATGCATAGGACCATGCAAAATTGATTTGATTATATTTGAGAAATTTTGTGAGCCTAGGTACTTCTTTGTCTGTTAGAGATACAACCAATTGCACTTTGGGTTTTTCTATACTACCTATATTGAGTGCCTCTGTTGGTTCAATTAGAATGGTAGACCTTTCCTGATAATGCTTCAGAAGAGTGTCAAGTTTCCCATCCTCTAGTGCCTTTGAAAGGTTTTCACAACTAGATACACTTTTTATTTTTCTCTTTTCTTGATCTAATACTGCCTTTGTTAGGTTTTCACCATTAGATCTTTCTTTTATATTATTTATTTCATAGCTAAGAAACTTGGCACTTTCCTGTCGAAAACTTTGATCTTGTGATTCCTTAGTGGAACTTGTTTCGGGATGGGATGAACAAAGAAAATTTATTATGGTCTCATCCTTTGGAAAAGTTGGAACATCAATGGGTGTGACTTGTTCCCAATCAATGAGTTTGGGATGTACCAAAGGAAATGGATCATTAGGATGAGTAAGGTCACTAGCCGTAAGGGTAAAGATGTGATTGTTAACATCATCATAGGGGAAATCTAAGATGTTATCCTCCTGTGAATAATCTATTTCACTTTGAATCGAATCGGTCTCACTTGAGTCCTGATCAATTTGTAGAACATAATCGAGCAGAGGCCTTCAGCTTTCCCCTTGTAAGAATGCGGGTGAGAATTTATGTATAACGTCCACCCTTTTCTCTAAGATGAAAGTATCATCAAAGAAGTCATCCCATTCATATTCATTGGAGTCAGTGTCAAAATTATTTGCTTGAATTCTCATAATTGTTTTAGCAAAATCCTCATTTGATGGACTTTGTGCTACTTCTTCCTTAGTATCCTCACCATATCCTAACCCAATCTTATCTTTTGGGTGCATTTGTTTTAATTGAATAGGTTCAACAATACCCTCTTTCCTTTTACCTATAGGGCCATTTCCTTCATAACCCATTTGTTGCATGATAGCATAACCTTTTCCATATTGTTCTGTGGGTAACTTGACATGTAGTACTGATTCTTTCTCATCTTTATAGAGCCAATCAAGGATATCTCTATCTTCCATTTCATTTTCTTTGATAAATGTCCCATTAAACTTGGTGATGGGGGTTGAAGTTGAGGCTGAAGCTATTGTTACCTATTGTATGGATGTTGAGGGTTGACCATGGGATCTTGGAGATATGGGTAAATTAGAGAGAGATAAAGAATATTCTACCACTCCATTATCTTTCAATTTTAGCTTGGTGCCAAAATTACTTATCATTTCACTTGCTTGTTCATGGTACCTGGAGGTAGAGATGGCCAAAGCCTCTCTATTGTGTGGGATGAGCGTGTCCTGAATTGCTCTAAGGTTAGAGCAAGTTTGACTACTAATGTGATCAACATGTATTGTTACTTCCTATCCATCATATGGAAATTTTAAACATTGATGATAAGTAGATGGAACAACTTGCATGTCATGGATCCATGGATGACCCAAGAGTATGTTATAGGTTAGATCCCGATCTAGAACCTGAGAAAAGGTATTCTTCACAATAGGTCCCACTCTAATTGGTAGCATGATGAGGCCTTTGGAAGTCCTTTCTTCATCATCATATGCCTTGATTGTAATCTTTCTTCGTGGATCTATGGATTCTTTAGAATATCCCAAAGCGAGGACCAATTTTAAAGTACAAATGTTTAATCCATCTCCCCCATCTATTAAGACACATCTAATGTGGGCTTTGTGAACCATGAACTCTAAGTAGAGCGATGAATTATGTGGATGGGTTAAGGATGAATCATCTTTTTCAAAAAAAGATAAACATTTGTAAAAGGACAAGTGTCCCACCATGGCTTGAAATTTATTGATATCTAGATCAGGGGATACAGTTGTATCAACAAGTGCCTTTTCCAAAATGTCCTTATGGGCAGGTGATAACTTTAAAAGTTCCAAGATAGAAATTTGGGCTGATGTTTTTTGCAGTTGATCAACTAGATTGTATTGGTTTGGAGGGGGAATTGTAGCTTTTGATGAACTTCCTTTGATGATGATTTTGGCTTGTCCCCTTGTCGTAGCATTGACCTCTTGCTATTCTTGCTTACCTTTGATTCAGATAACATTGATTTGAGGATCATCAATATATATGATTGATAATGAAATCCTAGATATAATTAACCTTCTTGCCTTTATGACCCGAAGATTCCCCTTTTTGATATTAGGGAGTAGATTCTTGAATGCTTGATGGTCATTATTGACATTATGTCCCTCAACCGTGATGGTATGGTTATCAGTCAAATCTTGAACAATATTCTTCAACCCTTGGTGATTGTTTGTCTTATGACCTTTGCACCTATGATAATCACAAAAGTGTGAGTCATTCCAAGATGGTGGTTTAACTCAAGGCTCACAGTCTCTTTGCGGTGGCAATGTAATAGCATTTTGATTTAA
>CM021107.1:277340540-277552129 GCA_007115665.2 Sequoiadendron giganteum
TAATATATGCGAACCATTAGGGTCGGCCCTTTATGTTTGACAATTATTATTAACGCAAATTAA
The DNA here is from genome assembly GCA_007115665.2 of Sequoiadendron giganteum. NCBI lineage: Eukaryota > Viridiplantae > Streptophyta > Pinopsida > Cupressales > Cupressaceae > Sequoiadendron > Sequoiadendron giganteum. Next base: position 277,340,604 of record CM021107.1, read on the forward strand.
ATAGCCGAATGGCTACCCATTTAATTTATGCTTCCTTCTTGAGGCGTGTGCAATGAAGTGCAGCCCTAAGCTGCTATAACATCAACACGCTTGGCATCTGGAATCCATACATATGCTAAAGAGCCGAAGATTTTTAGATGACTGATCTTAGGTTTGCGACCAGTCCAAGCTTCCTCAGGAGTCTTCCCCTTAATAGCCTGTGTAGGAGATCGATTAAGAAGATAGACAACAATATACACTCCTTTTGCCCAAAATTTATTAGGAACACTCCTGTGTTGTAACATGGAGCGGGCCATCTCAGTGATTGTATGATTGCGCCACTCTCCAACATCATTTTGTTGAGGAGTGTAGGGTGTTGTTAACTGGCATTTGATGTCGTGTATATCACAAAAGTTCGAGAAATCAAAAGAACAAAATTCCCCCCCATTGTTTGACCTAAGAGTGACTATGGAACAGCCAAACTCTTTTTCTACTAAAGCCTTAAACTTCTAAAATACAGTAAACACATTTGATTTCTGTCTAAGAAAGTACACCCACATTTTAGGACTAAAATCATCAACAAAAAGCAAGAAATACTTGCAACCAATAACAGAAGGTGTATTCATTAGCACACATACATTAGCGTGAACCAACTATAGTACCTTGGAGGCTCGCGATGAGTCACCATCCGTGAACGGTGTCTTGTGCTACTTCCTAGCCTGACAAGCAACACAAACTCCATGATTGTAACAAACCAACCCTTTGATAAAATTAAAATTTCCAAATTTACATCATGCGAGTAAATAAACGTGCTAACAAGTCATTGCAATAACAAATTTCTTTCTTTTATTGAAAATATAAGAACAAGATGGCATACCATTTTACAATAAAGAATCCACTTCATTACAATAAATTCACAAATACGTGTAACCAGAATACATACCTTTACAAACATAGCTCCAATGAGCTTTAGAACTAATAGCTGAAAGACAAACCAGGATCTTCACTTTCAAATCTTGGTTCTTTTGTCGCCTGATGTGGAGGAGAAGTATCACTTAGGCGCTTTTCCACCAACCACGGACTCATAATGCGATCCTTCGCACATCTATCATTCGATAGATGGCCCTTCCCTTCAACGAAGAGATTAGTAGAGTGACCGATAATGACAACCAACTGAGCATAGTGTTGTGTCCTACATGACTAGAACCTGTGCAATCCGGCAACTCTTGAACTAGCATGTAATACAAGATCACGGTGAACTAACAGTATAGTCTCAAGAGTCACACAATCTAGAGTGGAGTCTCGTCCATTGCACTACTTTGATCAAAGAGTTCTCATTCAGTACTTCGAATGAAGTCATCTATCACATACACTATTCAGGGCAGATTTGACTTAAGGCTATCTTCAGCTACGCATAGATATTGTCCTTCAATGGGTAATCTGTCACCCCAGACTAACCTACAATATACTAAACTACTTGGAATTAACTACTTAACTGGTAAGTACACAAGCTAGGTATTCCTTCTATGGATAGTCCATCATCCTAGATAACCTACATACTTGGATAACTCGACTTACATGTAAGCATATCAATCCCTCTCCCATACTAGATGCCCTCTCCTAGGAGAAATCATAAGTTTAATAGCAAGTAAGTACACAAGCCGCTCCCATGCTTATCCTATGAGTAACACAAGCTTTTTGAGTTAAACTAATAACTTAGCAAGGTGTACCTCAAGTGACTCTTGCATTCAAATCAAGCCTAGTAAATAATAACTAGTATAAACACCATTCTCCTACTATGGAATAAATACAATCACATTGCATCCCATGTTCAAACATATCTAGTATATTTAAATACCTATGTTGCACCTCTTATAACATAATTGAATTCCTTAGTCAAGTAATCTCTTTGACATATCTAGTATAGTTAAATACTTATGTTGAGCTATCTCTTCGACATTTCTAATACAATTAAGTATTTATGTCAAGCAAACTCTCCTATTATGGAGATACTTACAAACAATGTATATCATAGCTAGAATGCTTAATTTTTCCTTTTTACAAAAGACAACATATTTACAGCCTATGCACAAACAGAAAATACTTTTCAAACAACATAGCAAATATAGCAAAAGAATAGTAGAAGAATATCTCATGCCTGTTTACGCTTATCCCAAATTGATGGCAGAGCTGCTTCCACTTCCAACTCAATCCAGTTTCTTGAATTAAGTTCCCAACACTTAGAAGATAACAATTTCCTCACCAAATTCCCTCTTTCCACACTCAGAAATCACTAACAGAAAATGACGAATTCCTTGGATAGAATACATCTCTCTTAAGATAATAGTAACTCACAGAAATCTGAATATTATCTGAAACTATGGTCACTCAGAATTATGATGATTAGCTGTTTATATTATTCAATCAGTAATGGCAAACTGAAAATATAAGGTCACAAGATAATACACATATAACAACAACATAGGCTGATAATGAAAAGTTGTGAATGAATGAAAATGAAAGGAGTAATGTGTATTAGGAAGGTTGGGGCGACTATTTATAGAGCCCAGCCTCCAACAATTTCCTACTGTTATGGCATGTGAATTGACACCACTGCCATAACAGTTTCAATCCCTAGAGGTGGCGCCAATTCCATGCCATACCCAACATTTAAAATGGTGAGTCGTCCTCCAATTTTTGACAACATTGTGAAGACTAATTCCAAAGCACATGGAGAAATGTTGCCAATTGACACCTACAGAATTCATTCTCAAATGTGGCACCAAATTCATAATATGGCGGGTCAGAGAAAAAGTCATTTGTTAATTCATGAACACATAGCCTTCTTTACAAGCTGAGTTGACAATGCTCCCTAACTGTGTTGGATTCATTCTTTGTTTTAGATTCTGACTTGGTCAACATATTTAAATGCCTTCAAGGCTTATTCCCTACATGTTTTCCAGCAGGTGATGCGTGATTCTTCACAGTGTCATATTTGCTCCAAATTCCATCATTTTAACTATATCGGCTTTCATACGGCAAAGTCTAAAATGCGTGATTTGAAATCTTTGTCAATTCGGTTTATATCATAATTCGATTTTCCCAAAGTTTAGAAGATATAAATTATATCGATTCAGAATATTCGATTCCATAGTTTAAAATGATAAATATTCAATCGATTGGAATATAATTTGATTTCCAAAGTTGTATGATTTAATATTTAATCAATTAGGAGATAATTCGATTTCCAAATATGAGACTATGTGAATTATATATTTTATTATATATATATATATATATATATATATATATATATATATATATATTACTAAGGCACAATAATAATAATAATATCCACAATATAGGATGTGTGCATATATATATGAATACTTGTATATAACTCTATGTACACATATGTATAGGTATACCATATTGATGCATTTGTATGAGCATATACATTTCCCAACGTACGCTTGTATCGATATGTATATACATATGGATATGTGTATATACTATACATATATATATATATATGTCCATATCCAATTCACTTACATCTAATTATGTTACCACCATATCGATATGTGTGTACATGTGGTATATCTATGCATGTGAATATACATGTCAATATATACTCTTGACATGTATGTGAATACACATAAACATAATTCCATCTACATTCCACCTATCCATATGATCGCAATAACACAAGAATGATCTCAAAAACCAGATAGATAAACATCACTTGTAAAAGTATGCAGAAGTAAACAAGACTCCTAATGAAAACATAAAAGCTATGGATGACTTAACTATATCCCACACAAACTAACTCAATTCACTCAATCTAAGGTAGTGTGTGTATGCTCAAATATTTTAATTTATTGGTTACCCGACCAAGATCTTCTCTCGAGTGATACTTCCCCCCCCTGGAGAATGAACATTTACCTACAACCATTGACACATGCATTGGAAGTCAGTTGTTCACAACAATAATTAAAATATATAAACATCTTCAAAGTTAGAATAATAATAATTCAATAACTTTCTATTCACATATATGTAGTACTTCACCATGAATAACATCAATTGAGATAACATCAAATCAAGCAACATCAAATGAGATAATATTCATATTGATAACAAGGTACAAGAATCTCTAGATTTCAAATTACATTCATATTTACCCTATGTAGTAATATTAAATAGTAACTTCACAATTTGGGGTGTAACACTATTTAGTCATTAAATAAGGAAGTCATTGATGAATTTATATAGTGCAAAAATTCCATGGTTAAGTATGAGACAAAAAAGATGCAAAGGAATACAAATATCCTCCAGATATTAGAAATCATGCCAAGATCAAATATAGCTGGAAGGTAATTCAAGGAATTTTGAAAGAGAAGATGCATCAAGTGTTGGATACCTTCCAGGAGTACCAATTGAAGAAAGGAAAAGAAGAGTTATCATATACTAGAAATAAGAGTGAGGATATGCTATTGAAAGTAATTTTATAGATTGTTTCGAGTCCCCATAGTAGTGGTCTATCAAAGAATCTGAAGAGTACAAATGGCATGGTTTTGTGTGGAGCATTTGAGTACCAAAGCTTGAAGTTGAGGATTAATGCTAATGAAGAAGTCAAAGCTTTGACTCTATCTCGAAGATTCCTATGACAACTGACTTCTACCATGTGCTATGTTTGTATTTTCTATTTATTATTCTTTTGATAGATTTTAAGGTCAAACTCTTGGGGCCTTGTTCCTATAAAAGGTCGTTTAATGCTTACTTTTTGGAACTTCTTAAAATGTGTTATGAAGTGCTATCATATGGTTTAGAACATAGAGCATAGCCACTTCCAATATGTTCCACTCAAGGATAACCCTATAGATCTCAATGCAAAAGGGAAAGAGATCTTGTAATAGGGTTCTCCTAGGGGATGAAAGTAGACTAATAAGGGGTTCACCACCAAGTTTAAACTTGGAAAAGATAATGAAATGCAAGATGTGATACTATGCCCTAATTGAATGAAAAGTAACACTAAATGGCCTAGAAAAGTGAATGAAATGAAACATAAAGCTACATAAAGGAAGATGTGCACCAATAAATCTAGAGATGGCTAGAAGGAGATCTGAAATGTTGGGAATTATAATTTTATTATTGACTGGGACTCATTCACCAAGCTAGGTGAATCAGTCCAAAAACTAGGTTTCTAGGTTTCTATGTAGGAACATGAATCTACCAAATGGGTATCTAAATCTCCAAACATCTTGAATTTGACTAGAATTGGGACTCATTTGCCAAAAGTGGTGAATCAATCCAGTTAAGCTTTTTTGAAGCTTCAAAGCTTGATCTTGATCTTCTCTATTTTCTTTGTCCTTCTTGATTGATTTTTGGATTTGAATCTCTGATTTTCTACCTATAGGTCTTCTCTAATGTTCTTCAAGGCTTGATGACAACTTTGACAACTTTAAATGACTTGACAAATTTTCCCCAATCTTGCTCCCAAGGAAATCTGCAACCTAGACCTACAAATCACACACAAAGGAGTGGGAAATTTTTTTGGGGGTTAGTGAATAGGGGTTTTCCTTGGTAAAAGCCCTTGTTGGTAATTAAACCTTGAAATAAAAAGAAATATGAATAGAGAATGATGAATGAACAAAATAAGATGTTTCAACTCACCAAACCCTAGAAATAAGAGGCTACAAAAATTTATGAGATGGCTCCAATGGATCTAGATCTTTAATCTTTCTTGAAGGAGATAGATCTTGAATGCAATGCTTGCTTGAATCATAAACCCTACATCACAATTGTTAGCTAAAAAAAAACATGATGCATGAAGTCCTTGACATGATAGTTGATGCTTGAATGCTACTCTAAAATATTTGATAATCTACCCTTGAACACTCTTGTGAATTCTTAAATGCTTTTGTGAACTCAAAATTTCTATAAGGATCAATATTTGAATGCTTGGGGTGAAAACGAGTGAAAGAACCTTGTATTTATGCTCAATTAAGCAAAAATTGTTTAAATTACAACACTACAAGTCGACATCTCTAAAAGAATAAAATCCCATCAAAAATTTGAATTAATTTTGATTTTGGGACACATGAGACTCATTTGCCCAAGGTGGCAAATGGGTCCCACAAGGCCTAATTTTTGGGACCAAATTTAAAAATGCATAGAAATGTGTGAAACTAAGCTTGGGGCCAAAATATCTAGGTGGGAATCATTCGCCCAAGGTGGAAAATTAGTGCCACATCACTAAATATAGGCCACTCAAGCCTAAAACACTTGAATTATGATTGGCTAATGATTGGTGTCAGGATTATCCTAAAAAAGATGCATTAAATGAGGCTTGTGGATGCAAAATAGGGCCAATTAAAGCATAAGAAAGCCCAATTATTAATGAAAATCCTAGAAAAGTGTGAAATAATGTTACAAAACTTTACAACACTCCAAATAAGGAATGATTAAGATTTATTTTGATTAAAAAGAGGTTTATTAGGTTCAGATAATTAATAAAACATTAAAAAAGTGTTAAAGTGTGTTCCAACACTTCACAACACTTTATCAAGGTTCCATTTAAATTAAATAGCTCACAAGGGCCCAAGCCCTAATGTGAATGTTTCAACCACATTACAACACTAAATCAAGGAAAAATTAAGCCTAATTCACAAGGAGGGCCCAAAAAAGCAAGGAAAAGTAAAAGGGATACATTTTTCATTTCCACATTTAGCCTCCAATTTAGTGAGAGGATGAACTTGCTTCAAACTCACATTAAATTAAACAAAAACACATATCAAGAGGGGTTCAAATGTACCAATTCTAGTAAGATAGGAGGACAATGATCAAGAGGGGTGAGCAAGCCCCCAGGATCAATATCCCATAGAGAACCAATGTAGGAACAAAACAAAACACATGAGAATGATATAAGAGAAACAACAAAGCACAAGCATACACTGTTAAAGACAAAAAAGAGAAAAGGTAAAAAATAAAATTTGGATCAAACTTTGACCATTTGTCCATCATGATGTGGATTAGATCTACGTTGTTTTTCCAAAAAATGCATACTCACTTTGAGGCAACAAAACTCCTAGTTGTTCACTGGGTGAGAAGTCCGAAAAGGTGAGAAACATAAACTCATGGTTGGTATGTACTCACACACACACATGAGTGGCTATGGGGAAATTCATGCCTTAGTCGGGCTTTCCTCTCAAACCATACCAAAGTTATACCTCCTAATAACTCTAATAAGGTGCCACATAAAAATGATTTTCAAGCTTAATGAGACAAGAAAACTTCATATTATTAGAGCTCATAAATAAACAAGATATCTCTATAGGCATATAAGCTATTTTATGCAAGGTGACCATATAACTACAAATGAAAAATGGAAAATAGTAGCGTTCAAAGGAGTCTTGCTTAGTTCATATGAGGTCTTAACTTAGGGAAAATTGTACCTAATGTCTCCAAGAGAGGACCAATCAAAGAATAAAAGATTCACAACTTAGGGGATGCAGTGTGTCAAATCAAGCCACTAAGAGGAATGTAATATGCTAAGAGAGATCATGCTCTTGAGCGACATCACACCCAATGATATTCACAAAGTGACAAATGCATCGTATGAAATAAAAATATTGTACCATGAACCATGAAAAAGAAAAATTCAAAAGAATAATGCCAATGTATTCCCCCACTTTAAAGAAATTGCTAAACACCATGTTGTGAGTAATTAATTTAAAGTAGAAAATGATAAACACTAAAAAAGAAGACATGAGATCTAACTTGGAAAGCCCTATGCCAAGTCATATGTTTCCAAGTAAAGCCACATCATGTACAAGAAAATGAAAAGATAGGGGTTTCCCCCAAAAATGAAAACACCAAACACATAAGGGATCTATGGATTTGGGGTCAATATGTTCTGGCTAAATTATTTTTAGAGAGCTCAGAACTATCATCATTCCCCAAATACACATAGAACTGGAAGAATGACACAAAGAGTGGAAACAAAGAAAAAGTCTTTCAAGTCAACATAGAAGAGACATGAATGTCTTGATGCCTTGTATCATCCTCGAAAGGAAAACACAATACAAAGGAAAGATAAAGGAAAATAAAAGATTTTGGGTCAATATGGAAGGTACATGAATGTCTTGATGCCTTGCATCATCCCCAAAATGAAAAAAAGATAGAGTGAAAATTAAAAGATTGACAAAATAGAGAAGAATGAAGGTAAAAATAGAGGAATGCCACAAAGAGAGAGATATATCAAATAGAACATCATGGGGGATCACATCATGCACATGCAATCACACAAAAGAAAATTAAAATGAAATAATACAATAGGAAAGTAAGGCACATGATATTAAACCTATTAGTAGCTCATCCACATTCCATTCATGTTCCTTGTATACTGAAGGTGGACAACTAACTAAAGGGACAATAGCAAGTGAGAAACTAGGACTAGCACCAGATTGAACACTCTTTTTAGGATATTTCTCATCTAGGCTCATGGAAGAGGAAAACAACATATTCAATTCATTATGCACCTCTTCATAAATTTTAGCAACCTCGTCATCATCATCCAAGTTAATCACAACAAGAGGTTGAATGATAATTTCTATAGAAGGCTTCAACTCTTGTTGTGGTTGTTGCATTGGATTGTTTAGTTTTAGTGAAGGGGATGGTTCATCATGCATTGCTTCAATCAATTTTTTTTTTTTTTAATTCTTCATGTAACTTGCGAGCAAGGGTACGACGTCTATGCCTACACTCTCTAGCACCTTTGTTCCTTTTGGTTTTGTTTTAAATTTGTATTTGTGTAGGAGAAGGTTGATCAAACATAGATTTCTTTTCTTCACTAAGGGGAGGAATGGAAGGAACCATGGGAGGTTGTTTGACCACTTTCTCTTTGACTTTGTAAACTAGTTTTATTCTGGGAGGTGTGACAGGGTTGTTTTCATTGTCTCTTGATCTTTTGTATGAGGTAGAGGAAGGTTTTTTCTTAGTTTAGTTTTTTTCATTTAGAGTTTCTTTAGGTTCAAGCATGGTTTTGTCAAGGATAGTAGGCTCAATGGTGGATGGGGACATGTTTCGAAGGGATAGTTCTACTATCTTCTTTTTCTTGAAATTTTGATAACACAAGAAAAAAAAGTCTTCTCATAGTTTTATAGGTTCCATAGGCTTGAGCCAAAAGAAATCTAAGGAAATATTTCCTTTGAAGGACAAAGGGTTAAACCCACTATGGTGGATAGTGAATATTTCATTGTTAAAGGGAAACTTTAAGCATTTATGTACAAGTGAAGGGATAGATTTCATGGAGCGAATCCATGGATATCCTAGCTTCACACAAAATTGGTCTAACTTCGGGATGATGAAGAATGATACATTTATTTTTTTTGGTCCTATTTGTAAAGGAAGAGTGATTGATCCCATCGTAGGGAAAGCAAAACCATTATGTGTTTTGATCCATGCTTTCAGTTTATCATATATGTCTTGATAGAGCTCTTGCAAAAGTAAAAATTCCTTAGTGATCACATTCCCTCCATAGACAAGATCTATTAGTATCCCATTAGTGTGCTTATCTTATATATAGTCAACTATGTAAATAGGACCATCGAGTGCATGTTTAAGTATATCCTTAGAGGAGAAATAAATTTCAAGAGGATATTTAGTTAGGCCCTTATGAGGAATGACATCTATCACTCCTACCATGTCATCCATAGGATCATTATCTATAGAATCATGTTGAATATAATCATTGTTATCATCATCTATGTCAACATTCATCACATCATTGTTTGTAGTTTCATTGGATTTGACAAATACAATACTATGTTTTGGCATGGGGTTGGTGAAAATTTGCAAGTTTTGATTAGGAGGGGAAACAAAATTATTTCCTTGATCAGTAACACCTCAAATGGAAAGAGGACTAGAATTAATGAGGTCTTGCACAAGATGTTTAAGATGCTTGCAATGTTTCATGTCATGTCCATTTTTTTTTATGATAATGGAAATAGGAATTTTGTCTAAAGCTCAAGGGTAAAGGCTTATTAGGATCAAGTGTTTTGATGAGAGGTAAGGTAATCATTTGTAGTTCTAAAATTTGGGACATTGTGTTATGAAGGGTATTGGGTAAGGGAGTGAATTGTCTTTTCAGGTCCCCATAGCTAAAGGGTATCATGGCTTTCACAATAGTTACTTGGTCATTGGCATGCTGAGTTGTTTTTGGAGGGGGATTAAATTGAAGGAACCATTTATTCTATTTTCTAAAAGGTTGGGAGTTTTTTTGGTTTGTAGGCTCAAATTTCTCAGCTTGACTAGAAGTGGATTTTGTATCTAAACTACTAACCGAATTTTGATAATCATGGAGAGAATTACACAAGTTCATCATGGTGATCTTATCTTGGATCTTTCTTTGAAAATTTTCTATGAACATTTTTTGAAGGTGAAGGTCCGGGACCTTGACATCGATTTTGGAACAAAGTGATTGATAGTGTGAATAAAAGTCAATTATCTTTTGGTCTTCTTTTTGCTTGCATCTCATCAAATCAGCCAAGGTCATCTTAGGATTCATATGCACTTGGAAATGGTTTATAAATGCTTCAACAAGTTCATTAAATGAACTAATTGAGTTGCTTAGTAAAGAGGAGAACCATTCCAAGGAGTGTCTTTCAATGATCTAGGAAAAATCTTAGCTAACAGTTTATCATCAAGGACAAAGTCACTACATAAGGCAGTATAAGTGTGTGTATAGAAAATGCATGAATAATTAAACTATAAACTAACACACTGAGGAGACATTAGATTGAAAGAAAGCTAATTTAGAAAGCATAAATGCAAACTCTCATGGCAGCAGCTTCTTCAAATTCATCCCATCGTCCTCTATCTCCAAGGATTTGATAAAAGATGTTGGCTCTCAGTTGTGTAAGCAGTAGCTTGTTGAAATGACAACTTAGGAGAACGGGATTAATTAAAAATGCATATTTATGGCTATATGATTTAAGCTATGGAATTAAAATGCTATGATGTTAAAATGCTTGATAAAACTAAAATGCAACTATAATAACTACGTATGAAAATATTGAATTCAAGGTCCTTTTCAACTCACAAGAGGGTTGTATTTATAGATTTTTGAAGGCAAGAATTCAATTGGCCAGGATCAACGATTGAGTTCAAACCTGTTAAGATGAACAGTGAGAGATCGAGAATTTGAAAAGAAGGTGGAATTTTAAGAGATAGATGGAAGATTAAGAGACAAATGGAAGATGTGTCCATAATTAAAATAGATAATATTCAATTATATGTGGGAAATGGAAAGCTTCTTAATTAAATATTTGAAAATATTTAATTATTGAGAAGAGTGAAGTATTTCAGAAAGTGTTTTAATTAAATATTGAAAATATTTAATTAAATGTGAAATGAAGAATATCATTTAAATTTAGAATTTAAACTTGTGATAATTAATATAAATAAATTGTGAAATATATTTAATTAATTAAGAAGAAAATAGCATTAATTAAATAAACTTATTTATTTAATTAAACTAGGAGAATTGGAAAAATGAACAATATAAATAAATAATTAAATTTATCTATATGTAGATGACTTAAGAATATTAATTAAATAATTCACATTTAATTAATTAACAGGTTTGGTTAACCATGACCATTTTTAGATGTGTACATTTTGCCCCTCTTTGAAGTGATGTGTTTTACGCATTGTTTCAAAGAATTTTGCCTTGGATTTTTAGAAATTACCAATGATATATGCCCCCTCGAGAGATAAATCACATGATAAAATAATCAACATGATTTTTGGAGGAGAATTCGTGATTTAGCTCTTGAAATAGTGCTTTGCCTTAGCAAAAATTTGAATATTTTCACACTTTTACCCCCTTAAAAGGTGAAAAGGGTGAAAATTCATTATCATTTGAACAGTAACCTTTGGTAAATTTCAGAGCTTTGAGAGAGATATTCGCGATGTTGATCCATTATGAGCACCATAGATTTGAGCGAGCCCACCAGTATAAGAGACTAGCTGCGTACGGACCTCCGGTAAGTCAACCTAATCCTCTTTGTAATTTTTTTTGATGATTTTATGCATTTTTTTGCAATTTTTAAATTTTTAGCATTTCGGTTTGGCGCATACGAGTCATAGTTTAGTGTATAGGGTAGATAAAGTCGCGTATCCAGGAAAACACATAGATGAAAAATAGTTGTTCATAGCGTAGAACAACACATATGGTACTTGTAATAGCGTATACAAAAATGTTGTCTGCATAGGATGCTAGATTGGCGCATAGGGTGAAATGACACATAGGATGACTGTATAGTGCATTTGAGGGATAAAATAGTGCATAAAAAGTCTATTTTGGTGCATACAACAGATAGAGTCATGCATTGACAGATTTGTGCATGACAGCTCTGTTTTAGCACATCAATGGTTTAGAATTGCGCATACAAGGTTTAGCGCATTGATGACCTATTTTGGCGCATCCAGGGATTTTTCTTGAATTTGAAATTTTTAAGAATTTTTGATAAAGTGCTTGATGAATGTTGCTAGATTAGACAACTAATTTTATGCCTTTGAATAACATCAAGAATAGAGTAGCTTGATTTGATAAATTTATCGTCATGCTTGAAGAACAAATAGGTCTGATAAATTTGCTTCCATGCGATATGAAAACAAATAGGTGTTGATAGATTTTCTTTCTAGATTGAAAGTCAAATAGATAGATATTGAGTCATGTTGACTGTTAAATTTGTTTCCATGCGATATGAAAAACAAATAGTAAAATTGATTGATAAATTTGCTTCCATACGATATGTAAAGTAAATAGGTGTTGATTTGATTTGATGTGAACTTGCTTGATGATGTATTGATTGATTGATATATCCCCTATTGATTGATTTGCATGATTGTTTAATGATGTTGTAAAGGAGGAATTTAACATTCTTCAGATTAGAGAGAAATTTCCTCAAACATGGGAGATGATTCTTCGACTATCCCATGAGGATTGGAGTTATAGACCAGTGTGGTTTGAGATCTCTTTTGAGTATCTCGCAGTATTGGTTCAACAGAGCACTACTGACTGCTTTGGCTGAGAGGTGGCACAACGAGCATAACACCTTCCATTTGCCAATAGGAGAGATCACAGTGACACCAAAGGACGTGTACAAGATTCTAGGTATTCCTGTAGTCAGAGAGCTTGTGATCTATGATCACAAGGAGATTGGAGGGACCGATGCTTTGAGACGAGTCTTCTAGGATCCTCATGTCTCTGGATATGAGATTCCTTAGAAGGAGATGGTGGAGAGATATACCTCACTGTCGTCAGTCTTAGCAAGTATGATCGGAGGTTTCCTTTGTCCTGATCATAGGGCAAAGGGACTATCAGTTGGTTGGGGTAGGATTCTAAAGGATATGCTTCTCCATGGGACCAAATATGCATGGGGCTCATGTATGCTTGCCCATTTGTACCATGATCTTCATCAAGTCATGTACACAAATGGGAAGAGTCTCTCTTACAGAGTCACTCTTCTACAAATATTCGCATGGGAGCATTTTTCCATCACACATCCCATTGTTCGGAGGGATTGTCCTCTTGGGATCCCATATGTCTACGCATACACAGGGTCGCTTGTCCAGCTGAGGCTGAGCAAGTTGGAGTATTGGTGGTGTGTGTTAGATGATTTGGATACAATCATCTGGAGACCATATGTAGATTATGATCCATGGGAGACAAATGATGTAGAGCTGCCATATGTTACTAGATCCAGATATTTGATTGGGTGGACTCCTTATATTATTGAGCGGTTTTTGGTGATGAGAGTCTTGAGATATCTTGGGCTAGTTTAGATGATGTCACAGGGTGTGACACATTATGCCAGCCGTTGGGAGGATGTACCAGAGTGGGGTCCTATTATTACCATTGAGGCAGCCTGAGCAAAGTACTTTGAGTTACAGCCAGCCTAGTGGGCTATGGATCCAGAGGTTACCAATGCAGGGATGACAGATGATTATGCTGCATTCTTTTACACACATCCCTTTCTAAGGTTTACCAGTCTTGAGGAGCCTGCCCCATTGATGGGAGGACCAGTGATTTAGCGAGGGTGAGGGTAGGAACATGCACAGGCAGAGGATGCAACAGCCATGGAAATTGATGACGGAGGAGATGAGGAGGATGACTCTGACAGCCAGGATGATAGCAGTGATGACAGTGGGGATGATGGAGGTGGTGGGAGTGAAGGATAGAGATATTTATTTGATGTTCCCTTTAGGACAAGGCCACGGACCTCTAGATTAGTGCACCAGTCAAGTAATTCGGCTCCACGGATCGTTATCAGGGCTCATTCATAGGGATGGATAGATGCTTTGTAGGCAGAGGTTTAGTATTTGCAGAGTCAGTTGGCACAGGCCTAGGGGATGATTAGTTAGCTATAGGCACAGGTTGCACAACCACCACCTCCTGATCTATAGGTAGCCCAGCTTACTATCGAGCAAGACAGCTTTCGAGAGAGATGCATATAGGCTGAGGGGTTAGCCAAGAGACTTCTCAGATCAGTTGAGAGCATCTCTATTGGAGAGGTTGTTGTAGAGGGACTAGAGACTACTTAGGAGGTTGATTATTACTGGATGAGATACTTCGAGGCAGTACCACCTGAGAGGAGGATTTCCTTTACACAGTCAGGTACTCAGTCTCGGACCCATTCATGCAGTCACTCTAGGAGTGCTACTAGGAGTGTGGGTCAACTAGTTAGATGAGAGATCAGACCTTCTGGGAGCAGAGATCTATCGAGACCTACTACCTTAGGAGGCAGCAGTAGCCATGTGCCCTGGCTAGATGCCCCTCAGTGATGGACATGTTGTACACATTTATGCCATTGTATTTGGTATATCTTTTTGAAACATTTGATATCCTTGTATTTTTGGACTTTTTTTTTTATGAGATTTATGAGATGCAGTGGTGACTTGATTATGGATGAGTTATGCTCATGTGATGGATGCATGCTTTATTTTTATATATGCTATGTCATGTATGGTTTTCATGATGTATGTTGCTGCAAATGATGATGTAAATGATTTTCCTTCATAATGAATGCAAGATGTAAGATGTAATGAAATGATTTTAATGATGTAAAAATGATATGACGTAATGATTTAAAATGGAGATGGATAAATGATATGATTTCTTAATGAATGATAAGACATGGATAATGATGTACTATGACGATAATGATAATGTCATAATTGGTGAACCAATAATGCATGATGTAATGGAAATGAACATGATATCCTAAATGATGAATAAAAAATGAATGGAATGGATGCAACCTTACTATGAATGTTTATGTATGTGACACGATGTGTATGCAAGTGGGAATGTTAATGTGATGAAGTGATAATATGAGATAAAGTATGAAATGAATGAATTATGCACTTGATATGAATATGATGAACTAATAATGAAATGATGATCTAACATGCAAATGCATGAATTATGATAATGAATGATGGTAAAATGATGTGAATGATAATGAAAATGAGATGTAACAAATGTCTAGTTGTACTCAAATTTTGTTTTCAAAAGATATATGAGAATTTTACCAATCCTTCAAAATCTATTGAAACAACCCCCAAAATGTAAATCTAGATGAATAATGCAACCCTAGAATGTAGTAATGAACCATTCTCCTTGTTTTCATTTCATGTTGTGCTTGATTTTCATCATTGAGATTTTTGATAAGTTGAAAGTTAGTACAAGCATCAAAGTGTATGTTAGCACCAATGATGACCAGAGTTCCACTTTCATGGTGTTTGATATAGCAAGTTAATACAAGCATCGAGGTATAATTGAACCAAGATGACCTAAGTATTGTTTGCATAAACAGACAAAAGTTAACCATTTTCCTATGAAAATCCTAAAATGCCTTCAATGGTACATTGTAGAGCATGTCCCATGACATATTTTCACAATACTAATGATTATCTTACAGACAGCAGGCAAAGAAAAATCATACTTCTTCCTTGTGATTCTAGTTCAATACATCATTGAACCACTCCAAAGATATGATGTCATCAAATATCAAAACAACAATTTGCAACTTATGCTTTTAAGTTTGTCATTCATTTTATTCAGATTAAGATCATCCACTTTGTATGAGATATGCAGAATGAATCCTAATAGGTGAGAGAGCCAAATAAAGTCACAAACAATGCCTATTTGCCAGGTTTTCACCATTTGTTTTTATTGCACTTTTTCCCGATTTTATGATTTTTTTGCTATTACCAAGATGCCTGTTTGCCAGGTTTTCATCAAGACAACGATTTTTTCTTTATTTGATTTTAAAATTTTTTTTTTAGGACTTTTTATATTATTTTTGATATTTTCTCAGGCATAGAACTTCTTCAGATGAATGTTGTTGGTTGGATCTTCAAATAAGTCCCCTTCTGCAGTTGATAACTGATATGCCCCCAATCCATACGCTGCAATGATAATGAAAGGGCCTATCCAATTAGGTTCAAACTTGCCTTTCTTTTCTCGATCTTGTTGATTTCGAGGGTTTTCTTTGAGAACCAAGTCACCCACTTGAAAAGTTTGTGGTTTGACTCTGTGATTGTAGCTACGGGCCATAACTTGTTGATATCCCTTCAAATGATTAACTGCAGTTTGACGCCATTCATCAAGCAGTTATAGTTCTTGCAATCTTGATACTCAATAATCTTCATCATTGATTAACCCTTTGAGTGATACTCAAAGTGAAGGAATCTCAACTTCCAGTGGTAGAATAGCTTATGCTCCATAGACCAAAGCGTAAGGAGTAGCTCCTATGGGTGTGTGAATACTTGCTATGTATGCCCATAATGTTGGATTCAATTGGACATGCCAATCTCGACCGACTTCATTCACTATTTTCTTCAAAATCTTGAGAATTGTTTTATTTGAAGCTTCAACTTGACCATTCCCTTGTGGATAGTAAGGTGTAGAGAATTTGTGTTGGATGCAAAATATTTCACATAGCTCATCTACATTCTTATTTTTAAAGGGTCTTCCATTGTCTGTAATAATGGAGTTGGGAATAATGTATCGACAGATGATATAGTTCAAAATGAATGAAGAAATTTGTTTTCCAGTAACAGTTGTCAGGGGAATAGCTTCAATCCACTTAATGAAATACTCAGAGGCTGTAATGATAAATTTATGTCCATTTGAAGATGATGGGTGTATCTTGCCAACCAAATCCAATCCCCACTGAGCAAAAGGCCATGTTGTGGTGAAAGGTTATAATTCTTGAGCAGGAGCGTGAATGAGATTCCCATGAATCTGACATTTTGCATGTTTCTTCACAAAGATGAATGATTCCTTCTCCATGGTCAACCAATAATAACCCAATCAAACAAGTTTCTTTGCTAAGGTTAGTCCACTTGAGTGTGTCCCACAAATTCCACCATGTACTTCTTGTAAGGCCTTTTTAGACTCATCACATTCGAGACATCTAAGGAGGGTACCATCCAAACCACGCCAATATAAGACTTTAGCAATTAAGGTGTAACGAGATGATTGACAGATGAAATTTCTTTTCTGATTCCTAGACAAGTTTAAAGGTAAAATAGTATCATTTAGGTAAGTGTAAATTTGGCTATATAAGGAAGAATCGAAACTAGTTAAGTGGAAAATGACTTGAGTTTTAGGATTGTTATGGGCAGGAGAAAACAATTGTTCCACCAGGAAACCATATTGTGTTTGGTTTTCTATCAACTAGAGTAGAGAGGCGATTGTAGCCATAGCATCTGCTACTTTATTATCAATACGTGGAATCTGTATGAACTTGATATTAACAAAGTATTTTTTTAAGTCATCCACCATTTTTTTGTAAGGTATCAACTTGTCATCTTTAGTGTGATATTCATCATTGATTTGATTTATAACAAGTTGTGAATCACCAAAAACTTGAAGTTTGGTGATTTTCCAATCTACTGCAATCTTCATGCCAATTACTAATGCCTCATATTCATCTATGTTGTTGGTGCATGACTAGCTGATAAGATTTTAGAATTTTATGTCCTTGAGGTGTAATAAAAAGAATCCCTGCTCCTAAACCATGCTGAGTGTAAGAACCATCAAAGTAGAGTGCCCATGACTACTGGATAACTGTTGTGAATACATTGGCATCAAGAAAATCAATGTGTATTGGGTGTTTTGCTATTATTGGTGCTTTTGCTAATTGATCCGCAATTTCCTATCCCTTTATGGCTTTGCGATCCACATAATGAATGTCAAATTCACTCAGGGTCATGACCCATTTAAGCAACCTTCTAGTTAAGTTTGCCTTACTTAGAAGATATTTGAGTGGGTCAATCTTAGCTACTAGCTTTATTGTATGTGCTAAAATGTAGTGTCGTAACTTTTGAGAAGTGAAGACCACTACTAAGCAAGCTTTTCCAATGAAGGTATAATTCAACTCATGACTTGTCAATGTTCAACTGATGTAATAAATTGCTCGCTATTTTCCTGAGTTGTCTTCCTGTGCCAATAATGTTCCTAAAGATACTTTTGTGGCGGCAATATATAATATGAGAGGTGCACCTTGCACTGGTGGAATCAATACTGGTGGATTCATAAGATACTACTTTATCTAATCAAATGCTACTTCACATTTGTCCTCACATTTAAATGGAATGCTCTTGTGTAAGAGATGTGTAAAATGGTAAACATTTATCTGCAAGTTGAGCAATGAATCTTCGAATGGACTATAACCGTCCCTATAAAGAGCGTAGTTGACTAATGTTTCTTAGTGGTGGCATATCAATAATTTCTTGTACCTTAGTTGGATCCATGTAAATTCCCTTTTCTAATTCAATGTAACCTAATAGATTTCCAGATTTCACTCCAAAAACACATTTCTTAGGGTTAAGTCTTACTTTGAATTTTTCCATTCTTTTGAATTTTTTGATAAGATATCTATGTGTCCTTCTCTGGTGTTAGATTTGGTGAGGAGGTCATCAACATAATCTTCCATGAATGTATGCATCATATCATGAAAAATCATTGTCATTGCACGTTGGTATGTAGCTCCTACGTTTTTTCAGCCCAAAAGGCATTACGTTCCAGCAATAAGTACCCCAAGGACATGTGAATGTTGTTTTATCCTAATCTTCTAGTGCAATCTTTATCTGGTTGTATCCTGAAAATCTATCCATTAATGAGTACATCACATGTCTAATAGTTAAATCAACAATCATATCTATGTTTGGTAAGGGAAAGTCATCTTTAGGACATGCTTTATTCAAATCCCTAAAATTCGTACAAATTCTAATCCTTCCGTTTGGCTTTGAAATAGGAAGGATATTGGAGATCCATTCCGCATAGTCCATGGATCGGATGAATCCAACATCTAAAATATTTTTTAATTCCTCTTTAACCAATAATGCAACATGTGGATGCATTTTTCTGATTTTCTATTTTACAAGCTTTGCCCCTGGTGTAATAGATAGATGATGCATGATGAGATCTGGATCCAATCTAGGCATATATGCATAGGACCATGCAAAATTGATTTGATTATATTTGAGAAATTTTGTGAGCCTAGGTACTTCTTTGTCTGTTAGAGATACAACCAATTGCACTTTGGGTTTTTCTATACTACCTATATTGAGTGCCTCTGTTGGTTCAATTAGAATGGTAGACCTTTCCTGATAATGCTTCAGAAGAGTGTCAAGTTTCCCATCCTCTAGTGCCTTTGAAAGGTTTTCACAACTAGATACACTTTTTATTTTTCTCTTTTCTTGATCTAATACTGCCTTTGTTAGGTTTTCACCATTAGATCTTTCTTTTATATTATTTATTTCATAGCTAAGAAACTTGGCACTTTCCTGTCGAAAACTTTGATCTTGTGATTCCTTAGTGGAACTTGTTTCGGGATGGGATGAACAAAGAAAATTTATTATGGTCTCATCCTTTGGAAAAGTTGGAACATCAATGGGTGTGACTTGTTCCCAATCAATGAGTTTGGGATGTACCAAAGGAAATGGATCATTAGGATGAGTAAGGTCACTAGCCGTAAGGGTAAAGATGTGATTGTTAACATCATCATAGGGGAAATCTAAGATGTTATCCTCCTGTGAATAATCTATTTCACTTTGAATCGAATCGGTCTCACTTGAGTCCTGATCAATTTGTAGAACATAATCGAGCAGAGGCCTTCAGCTTTCCCCTTGTAAGAATGCGGGTGAGAATTTATGTATAACGTCCACCCTTTTCTCTAAGATGAAAGTATCATCAAAGAAGTCATCCCATTCATATTCATTGGAGTCAGTGTCAAAATTATTTGCTTGAATTCTCATAATTGTTTTAGCAAAATCCTCATTTGATGGACTTTGTGCTACTTCTTCCTTAGTATCCTCACCATATCCTAACCCAATCTTATCTTTTGGGTGCATTTGTTTTAATTGAATAGGTTCAACAATACCCTCTTTCCTTTTACCTATAGGGCCATTTCCTTCATAACCCATTTGTTGCATGATAGCATAACCTTTTCCATATTGTTCTGTGGGTAACTTGACATGTAGTACTGATTCTTTCTCATCTTTATAGAGCCAATCAAGGATATCTCTATCTTCCATTTCATTTTCTTTGATAAATGTCCCATTAAACTTGGTGATGGGGGTTGAAGTTGAGGCTGAAGCTATTGTTACCTATTGTATGGATGTTGAGGGTTGACCATGGGATCTTGGAGATATGGGTAAATTAGAGAGAGATAAAGAATATTCTACCACTCCATTATCTTTCAATTTTAGCTTGGTGCCAAAATTACTTATCATTTCACTTGCTTGTTCATGGTACCTGGAGGTAGAGATGGCCAAAGCCTCTCTATTGTGTGGGATGAGCGTGTCCTGAATTGCTCTAAGGTTAGAGCAAGTTTGACTACTAATGTGATCAACATGTATTGTTACTTCCTATCCATCATATGGAAATTTTAAACATTGATGATAAGTAGATGGAACAACTTGCATGTCATGGATCCATGGATGACCCAAGAGTATGTTATAGGTTAGATCCCGATCTAGAACCTGAGAAAAGGTATTCTTCACAATAGGTCCCACTCTAATTGGTAGCATGATGAGGCCTTTGGAAGTCCTTTCTTCATCATCATATGCCTTGATTGTAATCTTTCTTCGTGGATCTATGGATTCTTTAGAATATCCCAAAGCGAGGACCAATTTTAAAGTACAAATGTTTAATCCATCTCCCCCATCTATTAAGACACATCTAATGTGGGCTTTGTGAACCATGAACTCTAAGTAGAGCGATGAATTATGTGGATGGGTTAAGGATGAATCATCTTTTTCAAAAAAAGATAAACATTTGTAAAAGGACAAGTGTCCCACCATGGCTTGAAATTTATTGATATCTAGATCAGGGGATACAGTTGTATCAACAAGTGCCTTTTCCAAAATGTCCTTATGGGCAGGTGATAACTTTAAAAGTTCCAAGATAGAAATTTGGGCTGATGTTTTTTGCAGTTGATCAACTAGATTGTATTGGTTTGGAGGGGGAATTGTAGCTTTTGATGAACTTCCTTTGATGATGATTTTGGCTTGTCCCCTTGTCGTAGCATTGACCTCTTGCTATTCTTGCTTACCTTTGATTCAGATAACATTGATTTGAGGATCATCAATATATATGATTGATAATGAAATCCTAGATATAATTAACCTTCTTGCCTTTATGACCCGAAGATTCCCCTTTTTGATATTAGGGAGTAGATTCTTGAATGCTTGATGGTCATTATTGACATTATGTCCCTCAACCGTGATGGTATGGTTATCAGTCAAATCTTGAACAATATTCTTCAACCCTTGGTGATTGTTTGTCTTATGACCTTTGCACCTATGATAATCACAAAAGTGTGAGTCATTCCAAGATGGTGGTTTAACTCAAGGCTCACAGTCTCTTTGCGGTGGCAATGTAATAGCATTTTGATTTAATAACTCTTTGAGAATGGATTCCAAAGATTGTCCCAAGGGAGTAAAAATCCATCGATTTGAATAATATGAAGATCTGGGCGTATTTTTATTTTGATTATTGCCAAAATTATTTTCATGATTGTTAGTTGTGTTCCCTTGATTGGAAACGTTTCCTTGGGTGCTATAATTTCCAGCATTATTTCTACGTTGAACATCTGACACATTAAAGACGGTAGGCTTTGTATTTACATTGTTAGCACCTACTACCCCATCATTCACAACATTTTTATTTTGGGTCCAAAATCGTGACTTGTCAGTGTTGTTACTATGGTTGTTGTTGTTGTTGTATGAATTTGAACCCTCTTTATCAATTTTCAAAACTCCATGCTTGATAAAAGCACCTTTGATAATCATCACATTTTCAATCAATTTTTCAAATGATTAAGGACAATGAAGGTTTAGTCTGTAACTCATTTCTTGATTCAAACTATCAATAAAGATCTCCATCTTTTATTTTTCTGGAATAGGGTGGGAGTATCTAGCAAACACCCTTCTCCATCTTTGCAAAAATGTAGTGAAAGATTCCCCTACTTTTTGTTTTACTTTACAAAGATCAAGCATGGTTATCTGGTGTTGGATGTTGTAGGAGTATTGCGATATAAACTTGTTTATTAACTCCTCAAAGGTTTTGATGGGGGGAGTGATCTTTGAAAGCCACTCCATGGATTGTCCACCCAGACTTAATGGAAACAATCGCATTAAGTAGGTATCTTCATGAGCAAATTCTAAGCTCATATTTCAGAAATCTCTCACATGCTCAATGGGGTCAGTTTTCCCATTATACCTATCAAATTTAGGGATTTCATAATGTTTTGGAAAAGGAATCATTCAAAGACTTCTATCAAATGGATAAGGAAATATGTGATCCAAAACATACTTCTTCATTTTACCCCCTTGCATCTCTTTTATTTGTCCTTGTAATTCCTTTATTTGTTGAGTAAGGGCACCAAAATCATTGAGAAGAATTTCAGGATCCTCTTTAATCCCTTCTGTGTAAAAATCAACAAGTAACTTAGCTCCTTGATTAGCTAATGAAAGGAAATATCTTTCCTTGTTTTGTTCTAAAATCCTTTCCATAAGAGTATGGAATTGGGGATCATGTTCTACTTCTTGGAGCTTTTCTTCTATTATCTCTTCAGTATTTGAACTACACGAAGGGATCTCTTCCCTCTCAGTATTATCGCCCATTTCGCTTACTATGCTTTTGTCTTTCTTTATGTGCTTTTGAGATCTCGTAATAACAGGCATACACGTTACTCAAATTCTACTAACCCTGATCAAAGGGATGAAATAGTGAAAATGTTTGATGGATATGAAAGTCAGGATAGAATTAAGATTTTGTGACTTAAAATATTTTTTTAATCTTTTGCTCGTGATTCCCTGATTTGAGAGGATGAAAATCCTATTTGTGGGAATTAGACCAAATATAAAAAATAAAGATGATTTTTCACTTTGCAAGGTTTGATCGAAGCTTCATAAAAAAAAGGATTTGATGGATGCCTAATGTGCTTGAACTCTCTATTGCAGAATTTGACTAGGATGAGTAGCGTAAGTAATTGCAGTTTGGGGGATATAAGAAGAATGAATACGCTGACTGTGGTTGTGCCTTTGAGAAAGGGCCTCCTTTGAAAAAAGGCTCATGAGTACAAAGGTTCTATAGCATAATCATCAGTGAAACCTTTAATATAGTCATGATATCGATGAATAAAGGTCCTATGTTCAAGTAGGACCTTTCAACTTTGGTATAGAAATTTCCTTTGCTTCAATAACTTCTTGTAATCGAGGGATTTCTTTGGCTTTCTAATTTTTCTTTCTAGATACTTCTTCGCAAAGGTTGTAGACTTCCAAACTCTAAGCATGGAAAAGACTAGATTGATAAGACTTGATTTCTGAATGTCAAAAAATTACCTAGGCTCGAAAAATAGTTGCACCAAAACAGAGACTGAATGCGCTAAAACAGATCTCCTATGCATCGAAATAGATACTGGATGCACCGAAATAGAGCACGAATGCGCCAAAACAAAAAATGAATGCACCAAAACAAAGCACGAATGCGCTGAAACAAAACACAAATACATCAAAATAAAGCAGCAATGCGCCGAAATAGAGCAGCAATGCATCAAAATAGAGCACGAATGCGCTGAAACAAAGCAGAGATGCACCAAAATAGACCAGGGATGTGCTAAATTATCTGTTTAGACTTTTGAGATAGAGATGTTTGAATAGTTTGATATTTTTGGATGATCTTAATCTAATTTAAATGTGAAAAACACAGCATAGAGAAGTAGACAGTTGTTTTGTTAATCCTAAAATCTAAACAAAGAGTGTATGTTCTTGAGATTTTCATAGGTTTTTGAACAAGATAAGCAATTCAGTTGGACTCGCTCTTAATTTTTCAAATAGGTCATCATAGTAACCACAACCCATAGCTTAAAATCACGTTGACTCACACAACCATGTCACCCCCTAGAGGGCACCCATGTTTTTTTCTTTTCTAGGTGTGTACTCAAAGTGATGGAAGTGGATATCGAATCCCTTAAGAAAAAAATTTGTGGCAACTATATGTTGAGTGTCTTGGGGGCAGATTCTTCCCTCCCCTTGCATTGTGATTAAAATGGTGTTTAGTTACTGACTTAGCTGGCTTTCTACACCATGGTTCATAGTCAAGGTTTCCATTCGGTGTAGCAATAGATAAACTCCCTTAAGAGACCTCCCAACCTTTAGAACAAAGGTTTTGGGGATGGTTATCTTTGCACACTGTTATCGAATTGTGGACTTTCCTTGAATTCGCTTTTGATTATAGTGGATTGGAAAACCTGGCTTTGGTTGTTCCCACTTAGGTCATTCCTGTAGGGTGAGTACTTTTTCCCACTACGATAGGCCCTCTAAAGGATGTAATAAATTTTAAACATTGCATGAAAATAAAAAGGTAGTCTGGTATTTTTGGTCACCCAATTAAGGGGAGAGCATAGACCTATTGCCACAAACAAAGAAAAAATGTTCTTTTTATAACACCAAATGACAATGATTTAAACTAAGTAAAGATGCTGCTTCACAATAGGCATGAAGTTCATTTTAACTGCAAAAATAGTATGTGGTGACTATCCTAGGATTGATATATTCCAATTTTTTTTAAATTTCTATCCTAGGATTGGTTCATTTCCTTAAAAATTTAAAATAAGAATTTTGTCTACGGATGGCATCAGAATCAAAATTTATGTTTTACAAATTTCCTACGTGTGCTGGGATAGACCCCCAGATGCGCCAAAACAACTACTGGATGCATTAAAAGATCACTACGGGATGCACTGAAACAGTCTCTGAATGCACTGAAATAGACCCGAGATGTGTTGAAACAGTTTTCGGAAGTGCCAAAATAGATCAGGGATGTGCTGAAATAGGAAGGGTATGCGCTGAAATAAAGCTTAGATGCGTCGAAGCGCGACTCCAGTCCATCACCTGTCACTTGTTAGAATATATTTGTGCAATAAAAAAAATTAAAAGTGGGGGGATGCCCCACGGTGGGCGCCAAAGATGTGTGTATAGAAAATGCATGATTAATTAAACTATAAACTAACACACCGAGGAGACATTAGATTGAAAGAAAGCTAATTTAGAAAGCATAAATGCAAACTCTCATGGCAGTAGCTTCTTCAAATTCATCCTATCATCCTCTATCTCCAAGGATTTGATAAAAGATGTTGGCTCTCAGTTGTGTAAGCAACAACTTGTTTAAATGACAACTTAGGAGAACGAGATTAATTAAAAATGCATATTTATGGCTAAATGATTTAAGCTATGGAATTAAAATGCTATGATGCTAAAATGCTTGATAAAATGAAATGCGACTATAATAACTACCTATGAAAATCTAGAATTTGAGGTCCTTTTCAACTCACAAGAGGGCTATATTTATAGATTTTTGAAGGCAAGAATTCAATTGGCCAGGATCAACGGTTGAGTTCAAACCTGTTAAGATGAATGGTGAGAAATCGAGAATTTGAAAAGAAGATAGAATTTTAAGAGATAGATGGAAGATTAAGAGACAAATGGAAGATGTGTCCATAATTAAAATAGATGATATTTAATTATATGTGGGAAATGAAAAGCTTCTTAATTAAATATTTGAAAATATTTAGTTATTGAGAAGAGTGAAGTATTTCAGAAAGTGTTTTAATTAAATATTGAAAATATTTAATTAAATGTGAAATAAAGAATATCATTTAAATTTAGAATTTAAACTTGTGATAATTAATATAAATAAATTGTGAAATCTATTTAATTAATTAAGAAGAATATAGCATTAATTAAATAAACTTATTTATTTAATTAAACTAGGAGAATTGGAAAAATGAACAATATAAATAAATAATTAAATTTATTTATATGTAGATGACTTAAGAATATTAATTAAATAATTCACATTTAACTAATTAACAGGTTCGGTTAACTGTGACCATTTTTAGATGTGTACAATAAGCATTAGCTTGGTTAGAAGGATCTCCTTTACCTCCATATTTCTTGAATCTAGGAATCTCTAGACCTTGTGGCATCAGTGTTCGCAATATCTCCATGGACAATGGGCTGCTTTTGACATAATATGTAGGTGGGCCATTTTTATTTTGGTTGATGGTAGATACTTGTTTTTGAAGAGATGAAATGGTTTGGAAGAGTTTATTTATGAGAGGTTCATTTATTGTGTTATGAGATGAAAGTGAAAAGGGTGAGGGGGTGTATATGTTCGAGGGAAAAGTGAATTAAATTCTTATAGATGGTAAGATAGTAGGAGATATGATGTGTGATTCCACATTGGAACTAGGGATGCTAGCAAGAATACCCAAGGAAGGAATCACATTACTAGTTTATTGCATTGTTGTTGTGACTTGAGGGTTGGTGTAGGTAGGTATTGAGGCAATTGTTGTGGGAGGTTGAATTTGAGTTCCTCATTGGCTTGTGACATTTCTTGTTAGTAAAGGACAACTAGTGGTTGAGGGGAGGTGTTTTCCAAATATTTGAACTAGTTTTTCAACAAGGTCAAGCCCATCTTCACTTTCAAGCATGTGGTGAATGTTACCTATAGTAGGGTTGGTAGTATGTGAAATGTTGTCATTTTTCACTTGGTGTTGTAAGTTTGCTAAGTCCTCATGAATTTGAATTGTTTTTTTCTTGTGGGACACTATCATTCCTTGTTTCAACTTGCATACTACTTGAAGGCAAAGAGTTGTTAAGGGTGTAATCCATACCTAGTGTACAAGTGTCAATACTAGGAGTGAAAGAGCTAGATAACCCAAGATCCACAATGATTGTGCTATTGCGGGATGGCATGAGTCTCAAACTTTGTCTCACTACAATATTAGCAATAGGACACTAAATACTCATACAAGGGATACTAAATATAAGGCAAATGAAAATGAAATATAAGCTAAGAAAAATAAAATGCTTATAATAAAAATTCTGGAAAGTAAAATAGAAAGGCAACAACAACAAATAGAAACTCATAAATAGAGCTTTAAATGCTAGAAACTGTAGTGCATAATCTGTACAGGGACAAATTCACCCAAGGTGGAAAATGAGTCTGAGTGAGATTGTTTTTTCAATTTTTTTAGAATTTTTCAGTTGAATTTTATGCTTTTTATGTTTTATGATCTGCATGTTAAATGAAAATGCAGATTTTGTATGAATTTCAATGAAATGAGATGCAAAAATGCAAGCTATATGAACTTTTACTAATGAAAAAATGGAAACCATATAATCTCAATTAACTAATGCAAATCCTAATGCAATGTTAATGCAAGCAAGATCTAGGATGAAAATGAACTCCAAATCAAAATTTTAGTGATCTAAATGCAGTTTCACCAAAATGGAACCTCTTAAAATGGGTTATGAAGTGCTATTGTATGGTTTAGAACATAGAGCACACCCACTTCCAAGATGTTCCACTCAAGGATAACCCTAGAGATTTGAATGCAAAAAGGAAAGAGATCTTGTAATAGGGTTGTCCTAGGGGATGAAAGTAGACTAATAAGGACTTCACCAATTTTAGACTTGGAAAAGATAATGAAATGAAAGATACAACACTAGACCCTAATTGAATGCAAAGTAACACTAAATGACCCTGAAAAGTGAATGAAATGAACATAAAGCTACAAAAAGGAAGATGTGCACCTAGAAATTTGGAGATGGGTGGAAGGAGATTTGAAACACTAGAAATTATACTTTTATTACTGATTGGGACTCATTCACGAATCTAGGAAAATTAGTCCAAAAAATGGATTTTTGTGTGGGAATAGGAATCTACCAAATGGGTATCCAAATCTGCAAAAATCTAAAATTTGACTAGAACTTGCACTCATTTTTCCAAAAGTGGTGAATCAATGCAATTAGACTTTTCTAAAGCTTCAAAGGTTTATCTTACTCTTCTCTATTTTCTCTATCCTTCCTGATTGGTTTTTGGATATGAATCTCTGATTTTCTACATGTAGATCTTCTCCAATGTTCTTCAAGGCTTGATGACAACTTTGACAACTTTTCTCCAATTTTTCTCCCTAGGAAATCTATAACCTAGAAGTGAAAATCACACAAAAAGGAGAGGGAAAAATGTTGTTGGGTTAGTGAATAGGGGTTTTCCTTGGTCAAACCCCTTGTTGGTAATTAAACCTTGAAATGAAATGAAATATGAATGGAGAATGATGAATTAATAAAATAAGATATTTCAACTCACCAAACCCTAGAAATAAGAGGCTACAAACATGTATGAGATGGCTCCAATGGATGTAGATCTTGAATGTAATGCTTGCTTGAATCATAAACCCTAAATCACAATTGTTAGCTCAAAAACAAACATGATGCATGAAGTCCTTAACATGATGATTGATGCTTGAATGCTACTCTAAAATGCTTGATAATATACCCTTGAATTCTCTTGTGAATGCTTGAATTCTTTTGTGAACTCAAACTTGATATAAGGATCAATACTTGAATGGTTGGGATGAAAATGAGTGAAATATCCTTGTATGTATACTCAATTATGGAAAAATTCCCAAAATTACAACACTACAAGCCGACATCAAATCTAAGAGAATAAAATATTGTCATAAATTTAAATTAATTTTGACTTTGGGCCACATGGGACTCATTCACCCAAGGTGATGAATGGGTCCCATATGGCCTAATTTTTGCAACCAAATTTTAAAATGGCTAAAAATGTGTGAAACCAGGTTCGGGGCCAAAAGATCTAGGTCAGAATCATTCACCCTAGGTGGTGAATGAGTCCCAAATCACTAAATTTGGCCCACTCAAACCTAAAATACCTAAATTATGATTGGCTAATGATTGTTGTTAGGATTATCCTCAAAAAAATGTATTAAATGAGGCTTGTGGATGTAAAATAGGGCCAATTAAAGAATAAGAAAGTATAATTATTAATGACAAGCCTAGAAAACTATAAAAATATGTTACAACATTTCACAACACTCCAAATAAGGCATGATTAAGATTTATTTTGATTAAAAAGAGTTTTATTAGGTTTAGATAATTAATAAAACCTTAGAAAAGTGTGAAAGTGTGTGACAACACTTCACAACACTCTAGAAAGGTACCATTTAAATTCATTAGTTCAAAAGGGCCCAGGACCTAATGTGAATGTGTCAACCACATTACAACACTAAATCAAGGCAAAATTAAGCCTAATTCACAAGGAGGGACCAAACAAGAAAGGAAAAGTAGAAGGGATACTTTTCCATTACCACACTTTTATTTTAAGTTCAAAATTTGTGGATGTTAGAATAGCCAAAACTTCTTTAAGTGTTGTTATTTTTTCCTATTTTTGGAATCGTTGTGGATTAAAAGCTTGTATGGACATAGAATCGATCAATATCAAAGCTAATTTGAAATCTACAGATTGTTATCTTTTGTAGTTGGTTGTTTGTTCAGCTGGACAAGACTATATGTTGTGTTGTTTAATGGTGCATCCAGAACCTACCCAGTGTCCAAATTAAACCCCCCTTCTTGAAACTCTCACACCATATATGCCTAGTTGTGAAGCAATCTGGTGAAGTATAGAGTGGTTTGCTTTGATTTGGTTAATTCTTGGTACTTGGGAGCTCTTTTACTTTTTTAAGTATTTTTTATGCTTTATTTTAGATTAGATATTTAAATTTCAGAAAATGTTCCAAAAAATATATGAATGAATTGAAATTTATTATGAATATTTCATTTCCATTGTATTGTTGGATTCTTAAAGATAAATATACTTAAGTGATAGATTTTTTTTTGAAATTCATGGAATATTATTGTATATTTTTTAATTTCATGAAATTTTATAATGATCAAACCGAGAATATCTTTCACCAAACCTTATGATTCCTTTTAGAACTAGAAATTACCACATACCCCTCATGATTAATAGTATTGTCACAATAAACCCTAATGTGAACCTATTATGGTCAATACCTAACTTAAATGAGCCTTGGAATTAAGTTGAGTGAGCCTAAAGATTTAGATTGTCCTAGTTTAGTCTTTCAAGTAAAGATAGGTTCATGCAGTTTGTCTATGAGGATTTATCTACACTTTTGGTGTGCGACTAACATCATGATCAACACCCTCAATCACTCAACCCTATACTTAATCCCTAATCCCTAAACCCCCAACCCTATACCTTAAACCCTAAACCCTACAACTTCAACCCACATCTCTAGAGCCTATACCCTCACCCTAAACCTAAATATTATCTCTCAACCTTATAATTAAACCCTAAACCATACACTCTCAACCCTTCACCTTATGCCTTATACCCTCAATCTAAACCCTAAACCCTACAACCAATATCTTAAACCCTAATCCCTATACCCTATACACTTAACCTTAGACACTCAACCCTGAACATTATCCCTCAATTGTAAACCCTCAACCCTCAACCCTATACCCTATACCCTATACTTAAGCCCTCATCCATCAACCCTCAACCCTATGCCCTATACACACAATGTTATACTTAAGCCCTAATCCCTCAAACCTCAACCCTATACCTTAAACCCTGCACCCTACACCCTCATCCCTCATCCCTATACCCTATAACCTCAACACTTAACATTATGCCCTATACCTTATACCCTATACCCTCAACACTTAACACTATACCCTATACCTTATTCCTTCACCCTATGCCTTATACCCTCAACACTAAACACTATACCCTATACCCTCAACCTAATACTTAAGCTCTAATCCCTCAAATATAAACCTTATACCTTAAACCTTAAACCTTACAAGCTCAACCCTCATCCCTATACTCTATATCCTTAACCCTTCACCCTATGCCTTATACCCTCAACCCTCAACCCTATACCCTATACCCTATACCATTAACCCTATGCCTTATACCCTCAATCCCTCAAACCTATTTCATGTACCCTCAACCCAATACTTAAGCTCTTAATGTCACATCTCAAACTATGATGCAATTTGTTTTTTATTTATGTAGATTTGATATATGAATATATGTGTGTGGTAGAGTAAATAATAAATAATATGGAGTTTTGTGAGATGAAATAAGAAAATGTTTTTTTTAATTGTGAAAAATTTAAAATTTATTGAATTTAGTTTTATTTTGAAAGTGATGCAAAATAGAATAGTGTTATTTGGATTAATCCATTATATTGCATTGATTTATATTTTGCTTGGATACTAATCTATTAATGGGTGCCTGAGTGTACTAGAGTTGTAGGACTGTCGAAGACCAAGGGTGTGGCTAAGGTAGAGGAGGTTAGCTTCCTGGTAGGATAAAGGAGGAATGGTTCTCTCACCCACACACAAGCACTTAGAATCATGTAGATGCATTTTGTATTTAGTTTGGTTGACTATTTTTATTGTTCTTATTTTACAATATTTAATTAATGTGAAGAATTTTTTTTCCTTTGTATAGCTTTGTCTTTCGGCTTTATTTTTGTCTTCAGGGTGATCCACACACAAGGATCTTGTATTTTCTATAAATGATCAATTCACCACATGGTGGTTGCATGAGTCTCAATGATCGTTCTCTCTCTAGGCGGAAGTTGAGCCACGTGTCAATCTAACAGATGTTTTCTTTCTTCCAATTTTCACAGAGATGAGATTATTTTCCCTTCTGACATATCATCCTCCCCTGCCATGTAGCTATATAAAGGGAATGTGAAAATTAGAGTCCATTGAAATGCACTATGCCTTTTTCCAATGAAGGGATTTGAGTTAGTGTTGCCAAAGCCACTTGGGTGAATGACAGGGTTTTGCCAAATTATCTTCTAGGATCAGAGTGATTACAAGGGCTAATCCTGTTGAAATATCTAAATGACATAAATGTGGTAGCTGAAAGTTGATGAGAGGGATCTCAATGACCTAATAAAAGATCTAGAATCAAATTTCCAAGCTATCAGATTTGGACGTTTAGCAATCATTAATTCTGGACAAGGTCAGAGTTTTTCTCTTCTAGGCAGTGTTGTGTAGTTTTGCACACATGCCCCACTAAAATTAGGGACCCTCTTTTTCCTAGCCTTTTGGCTCTTTTTTGTTGCCTTACCCTTTTTTGCGCTTGACTTTGAAAATCTTGAGTTTTTGGTTTTTAGGTGCTTTGGTCCTTTAGTCTTGGATTTGGGTTACTTTACAATATTCCTAAATGCCTATCTTGCTTGTCAAGTGCCCCAATTATGCTAACACTTTAAAATTCTAAGTCTTTTGGAAAAATTTGGGTTTTTCCCTATTTTTGGGATTTTTCTCCTTAGATGGACTTCCCCGGCTACCTGGAAAACCCTACGGGGCTGGTTTTGTGCTGTCTTCGAGGATTTTGATGCTTCACGGATTTTTGTCTTCCTCAGTTTTTTCCAATTTTCCTTCACCTATTTGTTTTCCTAGGCTGTGTCTTAGGTTGTTTATCATGAAGGATTTGCTTTTGGGTCACAGTTGGATAGTGGTACCACCTTACTATGGGGGGATTTGTTCCCCCCATGGTAGCACAATGATCCCACCTTACCACGAGAGTCTTTAGTTGATGGTGTGGTTGCATGGGGTTGGTCCATTTGGCATGGTAGCATGGTTTACCTCGATACCATGTGTTTCTCTTAGCCCAGTCATGGTTGTGCGATTCACTGCCATATCGCAAGGGCTTTGTGCTTAGCATGCGGTGCTACACTTTACTACATTACCCTGGTGGTTGAATGTTTGGCTCATGGTAGCATGGTTTTTCTCGCTTTGGAGGTGTTGGAAGGTCAGATTGTTGGTCAACAACATGAGAAATATGTTGAATTTGTAAGAGTCCATTGCCTTGGGAAAATCTTGATAGTCCGTCCTTGCTTCATTTTCCCGTGATGTGCTAAGTATTGCTAGTTTCGATGATTTTTGCCCTTGTCGGATTTTTCTAAAAGTTTGCTATTTGTCAAAGACTGAGGGGATTCATGAGTTGATGAGTAATGGTTTTGCATTGCATGATGGATTTGGATGATTTAATGATATGTGCAGACATTTTTGGAGTTTTGACTGATGAGTGCTTGGCCTTTTGGTGATTTCTATGCTTCCCTCACTAAAATTTGCCTAGCCTAGAATTTCTCAAAACTCCTTCCTAATTTGAATTCTGTGAAGGGGTGAAAATCCTGAACTCTCACAAGGGTGCTTTAATGATATTTTAGTGGATTCTGATGGCTGTTTTGGGTCTCTCTAATGATTAGCATGTTGTTTATGACTGATTAACCTAGATTTTGATGCTAGAATGAATGCTAATGGTGGCCATTTTGAATGCAAGTTGCATCAGGTAGGCTGTTATTGTTGAGGCCAAGGGAAGAAGTGGGTGTACTTTGAAGATGTTGCGAGATTTGTGGGATTGTAACCAAGTACATTTTGCATTTGTGGGTAGGTGAAACTTGCTCGTACATGGCTAGGTCGATGTGCTCGAGGTCGGTTCATCTGAGTTGGGTGTGATATGGAGGATTCAAACTGGTTTGACTCAATTAGAGTCATTGGAGAGGCCCAATTTGGCTATTGTTCGGTGACTCGTATTCACATGCATATGACACATGCATTACCATTTTTCCAGCTTCACATCGGTGGGACATTAATAGCGAAGGGACTTGTGGGGTTTGTTTGATCTAAATTGGAATTTGTGTAGATCCCAAGCCAATCTGAAGGGGAACCTCATTCATTCATTGCAGGATGGTGATTTATTGTAGGTTGTTTGGGTCGATAGGGTTGGTGGTCGACCTTCTCTGTAACCCTAGCTCAGGCCAGCAAGGGACAATTTTTCTATAAGTATGGCATTTCACCTCATTCGTAATGGTTGGTTCATTAGTTAAGAAAAAGTAGGTTATTGTTGGAAAGTAAAGGGTTAGACAATAGATTAGAATAATTAGGAGTTAGTTTCATTTTCAAGAAAATTTTGTAATACAAAATATCAAAATTGTTTCTATTACTAGTGATTTAATACAAGTGAAGACATTGTGTTATTATTGGTGTCTTCTTCGCATTGATTTTTCTTGCATGGTTCTTATTCTATCTTCCAAATTGCTTGGAAATATCTGAATGTATTTTAGGTTTAGAGTAAATAATTTAATGGTTCTTGTGACTTAATGCTTGGAGTGTTGTAGCAATCTTTGGTTCATACTTTGGGAAACTTCTTGATTGTGGGACTATTGTGCAAGGTCAACCTGTACCTATTATTTATGTTCTTAGTTAAATTATGGGAACTTGTCCATGTCAACTGAAAAGCTAAGGTTGGCTTGGATGAATGTGCATAATCTGAAAAATCTTTAATTCCTTAAAAGATTGCACTGTTTCTGTGAGATTGCAAGTATAGCCTGGGTTAAATAGAAAGTAGTTTTAAAGGGATTGGTCTATTCCAAGTATTTCTTCATTGGTATTTTTGATCTTAGGAATAATATTAATTTTAGGATTTATGAAACCCTTACCTTTGCTATTTCTTGAACTGTGGTTAAAGTAGGAACTCAAGTATCACCCTGTTGCAAAATCTGATAAGTTTAGAGTCTCCAACATTTTTTTTGTAAGGTCCCTTTGTCATTACTAGCATTTTCACATTTTATCCTTGAGTGGTTCTACTACATTGTCATGACCTAACACCCAAGAGACCTTGGGGTTATTTCTTTTCTCGTAGAGATCAACCTTTCAAGAGAGATAGAATACTAAATTGTATCTAAGTTGTTGTTGTGTAGAAAACACCATCAACAAGATTGGTGCTAGAAGGAGGGCCCTGAATAAGCAAGCTAGAGAATTTTCTAAACACCCTTTCTCTTGAGAGACTCAAAAGGAGAGCCGGATCTACCCCGGGAGAAGAATAAGAGTTTCAAGAACTGCCACCTCCAACTAGGTCAAGAAGGACCAGAAGAAGGGAGGAGTCATCGCCCAATCCATTATTTCCACCATCTTCACCCTTATCCACCTCATCTTCATCTGATTATGAGGTTGGTTCTATTCAAAAATCCCAACCAGTCACTACTCAGCCTTTACCACCTCCACCTCCACCAATGGATTTCTTGGTAAACAACCCATCACCTCTATCCTTCAACAACTATAATGTTATGCCCAAGAACCTTGAGTATTTTTTCTCTAAGTTTCACACGATTGATCCTAATAGAACAATAGAGGAGCATATTAGGATTTTTCAGACCTGTTTGAGGGATAGAGGGATTAATCATGAATATTTTGCATGGAGGATTTTCCCTTACTCTTTGGGAGAGGAGGATTTTTACGGGTACAACCACTTTCCTATTGCATCAATCCATAAATGGGTTGAAATTGAGGCTACCTTTCTATAGAAATTTAAAACTCTCATCAGTGCCAATGAGCTTTACATGTAGTTTACCAGAGTTAAGAGAGAAGTCAATGATCCTATAGGATCATTCAATAATAGTTTCCACCGTGTATACACTATATTGCAGACACCTTATGTTGTGGATGATGCCACTACCTTGGAAGTCTATTTTGAGGCCCTAGATAGTCTTACATCCACCTTCCTTAAGTGGAGAAATAATCCTCCAACCACCCTACTCACTACATATACAAAGGTTGTTAAAGTCAGTATTGATCTAAGATAACACTTATCAGGACCCCTACCATCTCTGGGACCAACTGCCCACCCTAGGCAAGTCCAAGCTCTTAACCAAGCACTGACTAATCATGCTCCCATTCCACAACTACCTTTGGTTCCACACCCAAGTCATCCAATAAGTCAGGCTCAGCTAATACCCAGTTATCTGTAGCAGGATTCCAATCAACCCCTTTACACACAACCACAAGCTGGTTTCCCTATATATTTGCAGAACTCAAAAGTTTTGA
The DNA here is from genome assembly GCA_007115665.2 of Sequoiadendron giganteum. Classification (NCBI taxonomy): domain Eukaryota; kingdom Viridiplantae; phylum Streptophyta; class Pinopsida; order Cupressales; family Cupressaceae; genus Sequoiadendron; species Sequoiadendron giganteum. Next base: position 277,376,916 of record CM021107.1, read on the forward strand.
ATTAGTCTGCAGGTCTTGGAGGAGTGTCAGGATACTCTCCAAACAATGTAAATTCAGTTCCTTATAGTAGTCCTGATAAGGAAAGGTTAGATGAGCTAATCAAGCAAGTGAAGAAGCTGAATATGGAGGTAACCTACTTGAGGAGCTAGAAGAACCAACTCCAAGTTGCTTAGAGGGGCATGCAATCAAATTACAATAGGGAGAATTGGGATTTTGCATGAGGGAAACACTCTGACATAAATCATAATTTTGAAAGAGGCCAAGGTTCTAGTCAAAAATTTGATAGAGGTCAACAAGGTGGACACGGATTTGAAAGGAGACAACTACCTAGGTAGAATAGGCCATGGAATACCAAACCTAATAATGGAAGAGTACCCACTCCACTAGATGAACCTTTCAATCAAGAGAAATATCTAAGTGGAGTATATCTAGCTGAAGCAGCTTTGTTAGGGTGGTGCAGGCTTCACAAGATAGGATAGCACTCTGAGCTAGATTGTTCTGAATTTCAAACTACTACTTCCATCTTTCAATATGAAGTTGAAAAAAAATCCACTAGTCGAGAGTTGGTACCCTCAAATCCATATGATTCCCCAGTTTTGGTGTTGAATCATGCTCCTTTCTCAGGGGGTGAAGAGAATGAACCAGAAGAGGATTCCAATAACCAGAATGAGGAGGTTGAACAACTACTCAATGAAGATGAAATATCTCATTATTTAATGAGGGAACTGAGAATGATAATGGTCCCTTAGATGAAGAGGGGTCTGGTATTGAAGAAGTACATATGTTTCAACAACCTACAAGAAAGTATGATTTGAGGAATAGGCCTAACAAGAATCCACAAGTTGGAGGCCCACTTACCACATCTATTCCTCCAAAAAAATTTACCACTCCACTAGACCCACATGCTAGAAATAATCCATCTTACCCTCAAGTGCCAACACAATAATTTACAAAAGGAGGACAACCTGATATGTCAAAAGGAAGTAATGTCAATGCAGCAAAGTATAGGCAGACTAGTCATTCTAAGGAGACCCACACTGACATGAATGTGGGACAATTAGGTGAATATGTGACTGAAGAACTCAGGAAAGTAAAGGTGAATCTCTTTGCTTTCGAGTTGTTAAGGGTTCCTAAAATCATAAATATATTCCTAGGGTCTTTCGATTCAAGTACAAAACCACAAGGAGTAGCAGTCAATGACGCAGTCGACATGCCTCCTAGTTTAGAGGCACCTAAAGGTCTGAGTCAAGCATAGCTTGGAGATAGGGGTAAATAAAAGGATAAGAACCAAATTGCACAAATTGACACTCAATTGAGTTTTTTCTAGGGAAAGATGGAAACCCCTCCCTTCCTAATTTCTATTCATATCTTTGGGAAGAATCTGCACAATTGTCTTCTAGATTTAGGGGCATCTACAAACATTATGAATTTTTTTGTCTGTAGGGCTCTAGGTATTACCCCTACAACCTCTCAAAAGAAGGTAAATATAGTGGGAGAAATGAACATGATACCCATGCAAGTTGCTTAAGATCCTAAAGTGCAACAAGTACTTAATATTTAGGTGGCAAATATTCTTGACACTTATGGTTTGATCTTGGGTTGAGATTTCACCAAGGAACTAAATGGATATGCATCCACCGATCATTCTCACATATGGCTCCCCTAGAAAGGAGTCCCAAATCAAATTAGAATTGAAAGAGAAGCCATAATGAAGTATGTGATCACTGAATATAAGAATACTTCAAATGAGATATTGGCATGGGGAACTATGTCAACCGCCCTTGTTTTAGACACAAAATAATTTTTTTATCTTGCAAAGCTTCTCTGATGAATCCACATCAGAAGCCAATAGTTCTTAAGCAATGCTTGAGAAAAAAAAGGAACTTGATGATCAGGAAGATAGACAACTCATCTTGCTAGATAATTTCCAAGAATTTATCCAGAAGTGTGTGGAGGATCAAATTCAATTGGGTAGAAATATGGATTTTAAGGAATTGTTGCTCCCTAATCGTTGTAGAGTTCACAATGCCCCTCACTCTAAGCTAGAAAGTTTCCTATGCCAAATTGTAGTGGATCAGATATAAAGATGCATTAACCCAACCCCAACTATTAGGTTAGATATATAGAGAATTCAAAATGATTTAAAAGGAAAGAGCCCAAGGCCTCCTGAAGAGCCTCCAGGAAATTGCAAGGATAGGGTTAGTTAGAAGAAACCAGGAGTTGATGGTTGTTGGATATTGAGATTTTATGGATCCAAATCAAAGAAGGGTGCTGGAGCAGGATTTGAGCTGATCAGCCCTAAAGGTAAAACCTATTTTTCTGCTCATAGACTTCAATTCCAGTGCACTAATAATGTAGCTGAATATGAGGATTTGGTCCATGGTTTATTAATGGCATTGAGAAAGAAAGTCAGGATCTTGCAAGTGTTTGGAGATTTTGAGTTGGTAGCTAAAAAAGTAAGGAAGCAATAATCATGCCATAACAGAAGAATGGAAAACTACAAGCACAAAGTATGGGATCTCATTGAGGGATTTGATGCATTTAACATTCAACTGATCCCCTAAAGTAAGAATCAAACTTTTGATTCTCTTGAAAAAGCAGTAAGTACATTGCAACCTTTATCACTTTTAGGTTTGAAGAAGTTCACTATGGAGTTCACCCCAGTACCCTCAGTGCCTGACAACATCACCAATTTCTAGGTTTTTAGGGATGACAAGCATATTCTTGATTTCATCACTAGCTATGATGTGTTTGCTTCCCAGGTGATTGATGAGGCAAAACCTCGGGAGTTTGAAATGGACCTAGAAGGGGTCATTAACCTGAAAAATAATACCATCCCAAGGGGGATGGTGCAATTAGAATTAATTTTTTATCTAGATAAGATAAAAGATCAGGAAAAACAAGTGAAAAGGGAGTCTCTTAGCAAGCAATGTGAAACATACAACATGGGGAACTAGGAGGGTGTCAAAAATGTCTTTATTGGTAAGGTGTGCACTATAGAGGAAAGGAGAGGAATTATTGATGCCTTGCACACTTATCAAGATGTGATAGCATGGAGCTATGATGACTTAAGGACATATGATACTTCAATCATTACACATACTATTCCCCTGAAGTCAAAGATTAAGCCATTCAGGCAAAGACAAAGGCCAATTAATGCTCTGCTAGATCCCATCATTCAGAAGGAGGTGTAGAAGCTACTTTCAACACAAATCATATTCCCAATAAAACATTCAACATGGGTTGCAAACTTGGTTCCAATAAGGAAGAAAAATGGAGAAATCAAACTTTGTGTTGATTTCAGGAACCTTAACAGGGCATCAAAGAAGGATAATTATCTATTCCCTTCACTAGATGAAGTACTTCAGATTGTTAATGGGTCTTAGATGATGTCTTTTCTGTATGGGTACTCTGGATACAATCAAGTTATGCTACAATATGAGGATAAGAACAAAACTACCTTTACTACAAAATGGGAAACTTTTTCTTATAGATGACCTTCGAATTAATCAATTTCAAGGCTACATTATAGAGAGTAGTGGATATTACTTTCAAAGACATTGTTGGTAGGTGCATCATCATTTACATGGATGATTTGACAGTCTTTTCTAAGAGGAGAAGTGATCATATTGCATATTTATGCAAAGTATTCCAAAGGTGCAGAGAGTTTGGCATCTCACTTAATCCAAAGAAGTGCATATTTGGATTCACTAAAGGAAATTTGTTAGGGCATGTTGTTTCAAAACAGGGTATTGTCATTGATCCTGAATAGGTAGAGGCTATACTAAAAATTCAGCCTCCTGCAAGAAAAAAGGAAATGAAGTCATTCTTTGGGAAAATTAACTTTGTCAGAATTTTATCACTAGATTTGCAAAAATAGTAAAGCCCTTGAATGCCATGCTGAAACATGAAGCAAAGGTTGAATAGAGTGTAGAATATAGGGAGGCATTTGAAAAAATCAAGTGAGATATTATTGAAGCTCCATTATTGGCAAGTCTTGATTATGCCAAACCATTTTATATATATTTGTTTGCTTCAAAACATTCTTATGCTAGCATGCTGACCTAGAAATCCAACCAAGGGAATGAACATACCATAGCCTTTATGAGTGCTCCTCTGAAGGATGCAGAACTGATATATCCTATTGTATAAAAAAAAGCTTATGCATTGGTCCGAGCAGTAAATAAATTGAGACACTATATCTTGAGAAATAAGGTCTTTTCTATAGTACTCAATCCTGTAGTGAAGCTATTATTAATGCATAATGAATATGGAGAATGCATAGCCAAGTGGGTAACTATGTTATAGGAATATGATATTGAGATCCAACCTATGAAATTGGTGATAGGTAAGGGATTGACAAAGACAATGGTTGAGATAGGTCTTGACCTCACAACTCAGCAATATCACCTCCAAGAGGTGTCTCTAGGAGACTGGTATGATAAAGTCATATACTATCTGTTGAACCAGCAGTGTCTAGAACACCTTAATGTGGTATAAAGAAGATCTCCACATTTGAAGAGTGGAAATTTTATGATGAAAGGAGTTGTCTTATACAAGAGAAATCATGTGGGGGTTTATTTGAGGTGCCTAGGAAAAGAAGAAGCTGGAAGGGTGATGTCTGAATTTCATGGAAAATATGGAACAGGCCATGGCTCGACACCTTCCATTGCAAATCAGATCCTAAGGGAAGGCCATTATTGGCCTACCTTGTTCAAAGATACACATAACCATGTGAGGACTTGTCATGTATGTCAAACTGCAACAAGTAGGGAGAAATGTGCAACCCTTCCACTTTAACCAATCAAAGAGGTAAAACCATTTGCATAATGGGGAATGGAATTCATGGGTCCAATCAAGCCACCTTCCTCTATGGGCCACATGTATATTCTTACTATAACTAATTACTTCACCAAGTGGACCAAGGCTCTTGCATGCAAACAATGCACTTCTGAAGTGGTAATCATTTTTGTAGAGTCGGGTATTATTAATTTATTTCGATGTCCATTGGCTTTAGTTTGTGATAATGGTCCTACATTTGTATCATTGAAATTTTCTAACTAGGATTTCAATCATGGAGTTTTCATAAAATTTACATCTAATTACTACCCATAGGGCAATGGTTTGGTTGAGTCTTCCAATAATAATAAGAATGAAGCCCGCTTAACTGAACTATTACAACTTGAAGAGAGAAGAGATGAAGTCTTAGAAAAAAATTTCAAAACATTAGGGTGTAGTGAAAATATGGTTTGATAGGAGAGCCAAGTTGAAAGCCTTTAGAATCTCTAACTTGGTTATATACTAGGATAAAGCCCATGACTGAAAAGGGGAGCATGGAAATTTTGATAGACTTTGGCTTGACCCTTATCAGATTGCAGAGATTCTGGGAGATAGTGATTTCCATTTGAAAACTCTCACTAGAGAGGATATCCCACTACCTATCAATGGGAAGTATTTGAAGCATTATTTCTAGTCCTGAGTTGTTTACAACTCTTTCCATGTACATAAGTAGATTAGGTTTCCTTTTTGTCCTATTTTTTTCTTTTGGTTAGGGTAGGTCTGCTTTAGTTGGTTTTTCTTTCTACTCTGCTCCTGCTTTGGGTTTTCTTGTTTTCTTTTGAGAATGTTGCATCTATATGGTTGGCTGGTTGCCTGGGGCCATTCTAGGAATTTCTTTTACAAACTCCAATCATCTTTTTAGAAACAGTCGGTGGATTTCCTTTGTCTGATGCTACATATGCTTGGAATTGGAGTCACTTGATTAAGTCAAATCCTGAAATATATTTGGGTCTCATACCTACACACAAATATTAAGGTTTCCAAGGTTGCACATGGTGCTTGTGAGGTCTAATTCAGTGAAAAATATTATATTCTACTCTAGTGTCATTGTGGTTCTCATCCCTAAGTGCGGGCTTCATTGCTTACAAGGTGAAAGAGAAGGATTAAAAGATCTCAAAGAGAATATCAAAAGAAAAGAAAAGAAGAAAATGCTGAAAATAAAAATAAATGTTCACTTTATTAGGGGTATCCTAGTATCTCTATCGGGGCTATGGACGCTTGGCTGGCAGTAGAGCTATTCTAGGGAGGGTCACAATGATAAACTCACTTGGGCTATAGATTTCTGACTAGCAGCAAGGCTCTATCCAGGTTGCTTTTGCAGTTGGAATCCTCATGTAGCCTTATCAGACTAAGTTTGGTCCCTGATGCCATTGAGGAAAAGGAAAGGTTTTCTTTTTGGTGATTTCTGAAACCTAGTTCATGGGTAGCCTGATCCATCCATATCTGGTCTGTGAAACAAGAGATTCTAGGTTGATTCCAGTTTGTCATTGAAATGCTTTGGAGTATTTCGCTAGCGGAGTCACCATTTGTTGTGTAGTTTTGTACACATACCCCACTAAAAGTAGAGACCCTCTTTTGCCTGGTCTTTTGGCTCTTTTCTGTGGCCTTTCCCTTTTTTAAGCTTGTCTTCAAAAATATTGATTTTTTGGTTTTTTGGTGCTTTGGTCCTTTACTCTTGGATTTGGGTTAATTTACAATGTTCCTAAATGCCTATATTGATTGTAAAGTGCCCCCATTATGCTAATGAATTTCCCTGGCTGCCTGGAAAACTTGACAGGGTTGAATCTATGCTGTCTTCGAGGATTTTGATGCTTCGTGGATTTCTGTCCTCCTTGGTTTTTTCTGATTTTCCTTCGGCTCTTCATTTTTTTGGTTTGCGTCTTAGGTTGCTTACCTCAATACTACGAGGGATTCATGTTTGGGTTGTGGTTGGACAATGGTACCTCCTTATTGCAGGGAGCTTTCGATCCTACTGTGGTAGCATGGTGGTCTTGCCTTACAACAAGAGTCTTTAGTCAACATTGCGGTTAAGCAGGGCTGGTCTGTCTGGCATGGTAGCATGGTTTACCTTGATACCGCGGGTGTCTCTGAGCCTAGTCGCGGTTGTGCAGTTCACCACCATACTGCGGGGGCTTTGCGCTTGGCTTGCAATGCTGCAATTTACCGTGGTCAAATGCTAGGCTTACGGTAATGCAGTTTTGGTTGCTTTGGAGGTGTTGGAAGGTATTTTCAGTCAATGGCATGAGAACTCTGTTGACTTCATAAGAGTCTATTGCCTTGGGAAAATCCTAATAGTCCATCCCTGCTTCATTTTCTCATGATGTGCTAAGTATTGCTAGTTTTGGTGATTTCCACCCCTGTCGGATTTTTCTGAAAGTCTACTATTTGTCAAAGACTGAGGGGATTCCTGACTTGATGAGTAATGTTTCTACATTGCATGATGGATTTGGATGATTTAATGATATGTGCAGACTATAAACACCAAAAATTGGTCTAGGCCTATCAGTACCACTTTCGACATAATTTTGTAATGTCCATTGTCATGATTAAATAATGTTTATTATTTAATTACTTTCTAAACACATATTTCCTCTATTAATTAAATAACCTTTTAATTATTTAATTAATTCATTATGACCCTTTATTCAACTTTGATTAATTAAATAAATCATATTTATTTAATTATGTCGCTAACTAATTAATTCTCCTTCTTAATTAAATAGTTTACTATTTAATTACCCCTTTGTCATATTTTAACTATAATTAAATATTTATTATTTAATTATTTAATTAATCCTTTTCAAAAGTCAATTAAATAAATTATTATTATTTATTTAATTAGTTCATTTCAATTTTTGAATGTTGAATTAAATTAACATTTAATTCATAATTAATTATTTTTGTCACATTCTTCTATTGTCCAATTATCTAATTATTCACTCACCTTCTGACTCGAGATCTACTTTAAATCTGCCAATTATCTCTAGATTCGATATTTGACCATCTCTGCGAAAGGACTCTCTGTCACAACCAGACAGTTAACTAGTTATAACTCATATGCATGAATGTGTTTATTAATTAAATATCTTTATTTAATTAATTAATTCATATGTGCATTCAAACGGATTATTCTTCGAGTTCTAACTTTGTCTTTTTCATTCAAAGTCTATTTCTTCTATTTTTGAAGACTCTCAACTGAAGATTAAATTGATTATTTAATCTTGAACTCGTGTTCTTTCTATTTTCCAACAGTCTTGACACAAGATTAACTTATGTTCTAATTTAATCTCTATCCTGCAGAATTTCCTAACTCACATTCTAACTGACACAAAACTCACATCGCATAGCATTCATCAATCTTGATCATTGATTTCTCTTTCGAATCTGAGTCGGTCATTCAAAAAACCAATTTCTATAAATTGACATGTCATTGTCATTATTCCTCCTCCCGAAATCAATACTTTTGAGAAGAACCTACTACCTTTGATATTTTTCTTAGACAATACATCCAAGTTATGCTTGCATCAATACTCAAAATCTAAGGGCAAGAATACTAAGATAGGAAAATGGAGAAGGACAATCAAGATAATTCAAAGAAATGGATGCATATTCAGTGAGACTATTCTAGTTATAGTTTTAATTGTTTTGTTCATTTTTACTCATTTTTAGTTGTTTGATTTAGATTAATATTTGTTAGATTAGATGTAACCATCTATCTATGTAGATTCCCATTTATTCTACATCACATTTGGTGAACCTAACATGAACCATGCTTCAAATTTTGTGACATCTTTTCATCTTTCCATTTTTTGTTTTGTAGGAATCATACGAAAAACTGCAATTTATTAAAGAAATGACACATTTGTTCTCATGAACCACATCTGATACATCCCGTGATGGATCTAACAACATGAACTACATCCACGACATTTTTCATTGCATCTGACTATCAACATTTTGAACCGCATCCGACTATCAATGATGCACCGCATCTGACTGTCAAACATCACACCGCATCTATAAGTTTAAAAGCCGCATCTTCTTGGTAAAATTTCTTTTGATTTTTTAACTTTCATATTTTCATGATTTATTTTTAGTTTTGTCTTTTTTTTTTTTCATTAATGTTTCATTTGTAGCTATGTTTAGAGGGATAACTTAGTTTTTGCAAGACAAAGCATAGAAGACCAAAATAAAAACCAAAAACATCTTCTTTTCTGCAAGATGAAAGTCAAAGACACAAATGAAACTACTAATCAGTTGCATGTAGGACCTTATGAAGACACTAATTTATTTATTTTATTTTAAAATCTTTCATGTTTGGTAGTTAAAAAATTGTCATTTGGGTTTAAAAATTAACTAGTGTTTTTCGTGTTTGTTCATGTTAGTTTAGAACCCCATGATTTGGTATACCAAAGTATTCTCTCCCCTTATGCATTAGTGTGATCCTAGGTGCAAGAGAAATGATTATTGACTCTAGAACTTGGACTTGTCTTGGTGAGAAAAAGTACTCACCCCAAGATGACTCAGACCGGTAACATGCTCTAGCCAAAGACTTCCACCCGGTATATAGAAGTGGATTTTTGGGGGAAACCCTAGAAATCACACTCACTTTTCTGACGAGAAGGGTAGAAATGGTCTCTCACCGTACTAGATGGTGCCCCATGAATGAAATTCCCTTACTAAAAGCCATGTTGTAGTTTTGTGAAAATCCTTTCTATTTACTGGTGGAGCAGGTTCAAACCTATCAAGCTGTCTTACATATTTATAGTTCATGTGTGGAGATGAGATTTATTCCATGGGAGTTTCATGGGTACAATATCTTGGCTTCCCCATTTAAGTGAGTGTCATGTAGGGGAGCCAGTGGGGTCAAGCTACTAGTCATCCACCTTGAATATGCGTAGCTAGATGTATCCAAGTAAGAACTCAATAAATATTGTCCAACATAGCCTAGGGTGTAATTTTTCTATGATTTTAACAGATCCATCACATCAAACTGAAAACACATTTTATTTTGTGATTGTTTTTTCTGTATTCGTCAAACAACTTGATCATCAAATGGAGTTAGTCGAAACACCATCTTTAGAAAACCACAACTATCAAATAGAGTCGCAACTGTTGTTTTTAGAACCGCATCTATCTTAAAGAGTCACAACTGTTAGGTTAAATGCCACATGTGTCTGTCAATAGTTTTTAGTTTTTCATAGACTCGTTTATGAGCCACAACTGTTATTTTTGAGTCGCATGTGTATCTGCGAGCCACAAGTTTCTGTCAATAGTTTTAGATTCATAAAGTCTATATTCTGAGTCACATCTACCATATAGTAAACCGCATCTACCATACATTTGAAACCCATTTTAGTCAAATCACCACATGTGCAACTTAAATCACATCTATCAAAAATATCAACGCATCTAATAGGTGAACTACATTTGACTATCAACAGAAAACTTCAAAAATTGCAAACTGAGTCCAAAAGCATAACTATCTTTTTCGCTTCTATTTTTAAAGATCAACCTTGGACAAAAACTCAAAAAAAATTGCTCAAAAACCTTGCATTATTAGGTGTCATATATGTCCTAGTCATAATCATCCTAGGTTACAAGAATTTAGACACTTCCTAGGAAATTGCATATCGTAGAATAGAACAACTTTCCTTGTCATTGGATACGTTCATGCTTTGATTTGTCACTATCATTGAGCATAGTCACTATTATCCTATTTGTGAATCTTTCCAGCTCAAGAGTCTAGTTTGGTAAATTCACCTTGTCATTTATCTTTGTCCTACAATTAAGTTCCTTGGTCAACTCAAATCATTGCTTGGATTTATTCCATAGGTGGTAGGTTATACCCATCTTAGAATCATATACCATCATATTCTACTCAAGATTTTACATATTGTTCATCCTAGCATATGTCATCTTAGTATACGTCATTTTAGAAATCTTTAGCAACATCCTTTATTTTTAGAAAATCCAAAAAACATAGAGATAAGACATACCAGTTTTTAGACATGGTTTACATTACCCCATTTTGAGTAAATTTTCATGGTTGCAACAAGGTCTAAAAGGAAACAAAAATAAATGTTAGAACCTAACAAATTTTTTAATCCTTTCGGAAATCAACCATCAAGAAAAGAGAGACCACACAAACCTTTGCTTGAAAAACACATCACTAGAGACACACATGGACAAATTTATGTTGAATACATAGACACCGCCGTACAAGATCCTGAATTTGCATCCTTTATGGATGAATGTTTGGCAAATGATCCCCAATGATATCTAGCAAATTTTCTAGTAGAAGGTGCCACACTACCACCAGGATTTGATATTCATACTTTGAAAACACTGTCTACTCAACCAATGCAAACCATAATGTCAAGTGTTTCTATTCCTCAAATTACCATAGTGATACCAACTGACATACCTACTCAAACATCATCAATTGTAAGCACAATCCCTTTCAACGTAACACAAGGTTTACAATTTACTACGGGAGCAACTTCATCAAACCCCTTTGGCACAAAGACTATTGGTAAGAGATCCAAAGTTGGCATGAATATTCCTATACCAAATTAGAACATTTAGATAGGAAAATTTTCTAAACCAAATCAAAACATTCAAATAGGAAATATTCCTACACCAAATCAAAACATTCAAACATGATATATACCCTCGCCAAATCACAATCCATCATAGAACACAACATTTTAGAACACCTACATTGATCCAAACAATGCAAAAAACATGCCCTTGACACAAGTAGATGTTCTCCAAAACCAAATGCAAATGCTTCAACAACAAATGGACAACATGTCTATGTCAGGCAAAAAAACTATCTCAACGCAAGATCTATGTCCATGTCCTTTTGACAAAGTGCTATACATGACTTCCTTCCCACATAGATACATTATACCAAATTTTCCTAAGTATAATGGGAGGAAGAATCCTTTAGAACACATTAGATAATTCTTGACAACATGCATGGACATATCATATGACCCCACATACTTGATGAGACTATTTTCGTGAACTCTTGTTAGGATAGCACTGGAATGGTTCTCTAAATTACCATATGGCATACAATCCTGGGGTGAATTAGTTGATAATTTTGTCGAACACTTTTCCTTTAACATAGAAAATGAATTAATAATAGCTACCTTGTGTCACACAACACAAGAAGAAGGTGGAACTTTCACCACTTTCTTCTAGAGATGGAGAAGTCTAGCTAGTAGATGTCCAGTTGAAATACCAAAAAATAAAAGTCATGATATTCCTTGAAAATATTAATCCAAAACTAAGAGGTGACTTAAGGGTACATTGTTGTACTTCATTCCTAGACTTTATACAAAAGGGCATCATCCTTGAAAAAGGCCTTATTGACAAAGGAGAAATTAAAGTACCAGGTAGAAACCTAGTGGTTCAACATCAAAACACACCCAATGATAGAAACAAGTTTTGGTCTAGAAACAAAAATGTTACAAATGATGACATTGTTAATGCTAAAACTATACATGCAGGACCAATCATCACACTTAGAGGTTACAACCCCAATCAAAATATGATGAGTAATCTAAATCAAACAACAATTTTTTTCCAAAATTCACAACAACAACGACCACAAAGGAGATTTCCTAAACATGACTTTACCCTTTTGGGGTAGGCAATCGAGACAATTTTCAAAGAGCTAATTAAACATGATCTCATAAAACCATTAGAACCAAGAGAATACGATCCTGGATAGTTTAAACCTTCATGGTGGGATGATAACACCTATTGTGAATACCATCGAACAAAAGGACACAACCTACAACAATGTGGACAACTGAAGAATATCATACAAGACTTTGTTGAAGATGGAACCATAGAGGTCAATGGGCACAAACATACCATGAAAAATGATCATAAGGTCTTCACAGATCCATTACATGACCACATGAAAGGAAAAGCCTCTAGTTTGGGAACCAAGAATACTCCATCAACCAATTATATAAATACCAAGTATGACTATGGAAAAGGTACGATCATAAACCACCTTTGAGCTGCAAATGAAAATGTCCATACCATCACCATTAAGAAGCATCCTAAATATGTTGTAAACACATGAAAAACTAAGATAACTCTTTCAGGTCCTTCTTCTAAGCCACCTACACAGTCTTCCAAGTCTAAGTACAATCTGTTTGATCAACTGAGCAAGACCCTAGCATACATATCCATTTTGGAACTGTTGACTTTATCACCTAAGCATCGGGCCATTCTCAACAAAGCGTTACAGAGCATGATTGTCCCTACCAACTTGGATGTCAATAATTTCAAAGAAATGGTAGGATACTTAACTAACTCCCATCATGCCACATTTTCTCAACAAGATTATTCAATAGAAAAGACCGATCATAATGATCCATTAGATTTTGAAGTCCTAGTTCATCAAACCAAACTCAAATGAGTTTTGGTAGATGAAGGAGAAGGTTTGATCCTGTGTACCCTTAAATTGGTTAAGGAATTTGGATTCTCAAAAGAATGCGTAGACACCTCTAAGAGTATAGTCATCAAGGCTTATGATGATGAGGAAAGATCATCCAAAGGAGTTGTTACACTACCTATCAAAATTGGCCTAGTAGTTATGAACACCACCTTCCAATTCTTTGATCTCACCCTTCCATATAACCTATTGTTAGGTAGACCTTGGATAGATGCAATGAAATTTGTACCTTCCACATATCACCAATGTATTAAATTCCTATATAATGGCATCAAGATCATGATTGATGGTGATTTGAATCCTTTTCAATATTGTACAAGCCTAAGGGAAATTCCACAATGACAAGTACCAGTTAATCAAGAAGCTTCATCATCCACTTTATCCCTGTACGTTGATCCATCACATCTTACCAGGTCCATTTCATTGAAATCACCATCATCCACTCCTAAGGTCAAGATCCAAGACAAGGGCTATGGAGAATATCACATGAAGGCATCCTATTGTGTTAGTCAGCTGGTTCCACCTAAGGCATATGGATTATCCATGGCAAATAGAAGATAGTCAGTTGTCACATTTCATGTTCCCCCTATAATGAAATTGACCAAATGGGGAGAGTTAAGTGAAGAAATTGTGGACCAAGGTGATACTACCTCATGGTTGTACTAGGAAAAAAATGAATACCCCTCACTATCTATTCAAATAGCTAAGGATAAATATGGAAAAGGCTTTAAGATAATGCAAATAAAAGGCTATGACGAACATAGTGGGTTAGGACTACATCAAAAAGGATGGATGGAACCAATCATTGTCTTGCCACAACCGAAATACCTAGGGCTAGGGTTTCAACCGCTTAGAATTGGCTTTCCTAGTACTTCGTCACCATTTCAAGGAAGTGAGTGCTTATGAATACATCAAGATATCTCACTAACCACTTCCCCTAGTTTATGATGAATCCCCCAACTCAAGTGACTATGAATGGGATTCCCTTTTCTCTACCAACACCATGAACCTAGATAATCTATTTGGAAAACTTGACCAAATGATAAAACCCTTACCAAGTCCATCTACCCCCCATAATAAGAAGTTCTTGACCAAAGAAGAATGGCTTAAGCACTATTATTGGGAAACCCTTGATTTGCATCTTGGGCGCTTGACAAACCATCTTCTGATGACCTAGCCATTACAATAGTCTCACATCAAAGTTTACCTACCCATAGGAAAAAGAACAAGAAGGAGTTAGTCCAAAACTTTTGTGACCATGTCAACCACTCTATATTCACCTTGTCAGTTTCCACCTTTGATAACTTCGATGATGACATGCCCCTCATATATCCCAAACTTATCGACTGGAATCAACAAGGTACACCCATCTTAGACACATTCGAGAATGATGAAGCAATAGCTAAGTTCATGAGACTTCGAGAAGGAATACCAAGAGGGGATCATAAAGCTGGTTTTACCATAGACTTGGATGATGAAGCATATTTTGGAGAGTCTATTTACACCTCTAGTCACAAAAATGAAAATAAAAATAAAAATAATGAAAATGACCAAAATGACGAGTCCCTAGGTGAAAACCGAAAGGCGCCTTTGGATGAAGAAATAGTAAAAATAAAGGACGTATCTGAGGGTGAAAACATCTTTGAGGTACCCAAGGATGGAGGTTTGAATATTCTCCCCATTGATTAGGAAAGTTCACTGATGTTAGTAGAGGAGTCTATTGAAGTCAACATAAACACAGAAGAAAACCCTTGAGTAATATACATTTGTAGCCTCTTTGATAGAGACAGAAAAAAAAAGTTTCAAGACTTCTTCATAAAGAAACAGATAAACTTTGCATGGTCATATGTAGACATGCCTGGGCTAGATCCAAACCTTATATTGCACTATCTACCATTACAACCACATATTATTCTATTCAAATAGAAGTTAAGGAAAATGCATCCACATAATGCTCTATTGGTCAAAGCGGAACTTAAGAAACTATTGGATGTCGGATTCATAAGAATCATAGACTATGCAAATTGGATTTCAAATCTTGTACTAGTGACTAAACCAACTAGGGGCATTCGCATTTGTATATACTTTAGAGATTTCAACAAGGCATGTCCTAAGGATGACTTCCCTTTTCCAAACATAGACATGATATTAGATCTTACAGCAGGATACATGATGCTATCCCTCATGGATGGTTTCTCTGGATATAACCAAATCAAAATCGTAGCTGAAGAACAACACAAGATAACTTTCACATGTCCATGGGGAACATACTGTTGGAATGTTATTCCTTTTGGGCTTAAGAATGTAGGAGCTACCTATCAATGAGCAATAACTACTATTTTCCATGAATTTGTACATAATCTCATGGAAGATTATGTCAATGAAATTATAGCTAGATTAGTAACAAGTGTAGATCATTTGAAAGTTCTAGAAAAGATATTGTAGAGGCTAGAGAATTAAAACATCAGACTAAATCCAAAGAAATATGTCTTTGGGGTGAAATCAGGGAAACTTCTAAGATATATCATTTCCAAAAGAGGAATTGAATTAGATCCAGAGAAGGTAAAAGCTATCGTAGAAATGCCTCCCCCAGTCAGCATTGGTAAACTAAGAACACTATAGGGAATATTATAGTTTATCAGGCATTTCATCGTACAACTGGTAGACAAAATACACCCATTTCAATATTTACTCAAGAAAGGAGTACCATTTGTGTGGACACCTAAATGTCAAGAAGCTTTCCAACGGATCAAGGATTATCTGCTCACTCCACCTTTCTTAATTCCACTTACAGATGGAAAACCATTGATACTATACATTTCAGCAACTCAATCAACATTAGGAGCTCTTCTCGCACAAAATGATGATCAAGGTCATGAAAGAGCAGTGTACTACATCAGTCATACCTTGGTGGGATATGAATTAAATTATAGCAACATAGAACGTGTCTATCTTGTAGTAGTCTTTGCTACTCAAAAAAATTGGCACTATATGCTAAATCACCAAACAATGTTGGTCACAAAGATTGATCCCCTCAAATATCTCCTAAGTAAAGCAGCATTAAGAGGTCGATTGGCTAAATGGGTTATGATACTTACTGAATATGACATCCAATATGTGGAGAGGAAGGCTATAAAAGGATAGGTGATTGCAGATCAGTTAGCGGATGCACCCATGAAGATAGACCATCCTTTAGTGGCAGATTTTCCTAATGAATTTATCTTCACAGTTGCCACTAGAACTGAATTGAAATTATTCTTTGATGGGTCACATAAAAATTGTGGTTCAGGAGTAGGTATCCTATTTGTTACACCTTAGGGTGATATTATTCCTAAATCATTCAGAATTGCTTTCCCTTGCACCAACAACATAGCAGAGTATGAAGCCTTAGTGACAAGACTATGAATGGAATCCTAGTGGAAGATTAAGAGTTTACATTTTTTGGCGATTCTCAGCTAGTAGTTCGAGAAGTAAATGATGATTATGAAACTAAGGATGAGAAACTTACCCCCTACACACGCATGGCTGATAGTTTCAAGCAGTACTTTGATGAAATCACTTTTCAACAAATACCACGTATTCAGAACAGGGTTGCAGATGCTATGGAAACCATGGGTTCCTTATTGGAATTTCTGAGCAACGTGCCTAAGTTTGAGTTTTTGATTGAACAACTATTGGTCCCTACCTATGATGTCCCCGATTCTACGATGGTGTGTATGTTTGTTGGTCCTACTTCCCCTTGGTACAATGACATATTCGACTATATAAATGACCAAATCTTACCATTAGACCTATCAAACAACCAATGCAAAACCTTTATTCGTAAGTTAGCTAAATACACCATCATCGGAGACACCCTGTATAGAAGTACCTTAGATAACACCCTAATGATATGTCTCACTACCAAAGAAGCACAAACAACATTGCGAGTGGTACATGAGGGTATATGTGGATCTCATTCGAGCTGTCCTACTTTATCCCATAAGATTATGAGATTAGGTTATTATTGGCCTACAATGGAAAAAGACTCATATATCTTTGTAAAGAAATGTAGACAGTGTCAAATACATAGAGATTTGATATGAGCACTAGCACAGGAGCTTCATATGATTACATCACAATGGCCCTTTACCCAATGGGGACTTGACCTCATAGGTAAGATACACCCTCCATCATCCAATGGCCATAAATTTATCATAATCGACACTGAATACTTCACCAAATGGATTGAAGCTATTCCCATGACCTACATCATCGACACACAAATATCCAAGTTTATCTTAAACTATATCATTTTTCGATATGGTGTACCCAAATCCATTATCATAGAAAATGGTTGCCCATTCAAAAACCAAGAAGTACGCCATCTATGTCAAGAGTTCCATATCAAACATCATTTTTCCACCCTGTATTACCCACAAGGTAATGGCCAAGCCGAGGCATCTAATAAAACCATTGTTAGAATCCTAAAAAAGACTTTCAATGATGTTGGCCATGACTGGCACCTACAACTAAATCCTACCTTATGGGCTTATCGTACAAGCATCCGTACTACCACTGGCACAACTCCATACTCCCTAGTATTCAGATTTGAAGCTATCTTACCTATTGAGCTTCAAATTCCTTCCTTGAGGGTATCCTTGAAAGGTCACATTGACAATGAAGAATACCATGTATCCAGATTACAAGAGTTAGAATTACTGGATGAACAAAGACAAAAAGCGCTAGACCATTTGCAAGCATATCAGAATCATCTTCATCATAGCTATAATAGGAAAGTTCTAAATCAACACTTTGACATTGGTGACTTGGTTTTAATGGAGAATCCCAAGAATCAAGCTAAAGGAGAAAATCTAGGTAATTTTGAACCTAACTGGTTAGGGCCCTATATTGTCACAGAAGCTTTTGGATCAGGAGTGTACCAACTCTCTACCCCTGAAGGAGAACCACTTTTGTCACCTATCAATAGCCTTCATCTGAAGAGGTTCTATGGGTAGCTTCTAAGAGTCTTTGTCTTAATCAAGAAAATACAAAAAAATGGATGCCTTGATGAAAACCTAGTAAACAAGCATCTTTGTAACACCAAAAAAAAAATGGAAAATCAACAAAATAGTACAGAGAAATAATCCATCCAATAGTGAAAACCACTTCGGTGGTGCTATGGATAAGTACCATGGTAGAAACCTAGCAAACAAGTGCCATGTGTAGTCAAACTCGCTCCTTCATCTACCATCATTCCAATCATATTTTTTCACCATCCCTCATAATAAATGGTTGTCTTATCCATTTCTTGGAATGATTGACATCAATTCCACTCCATCTCCACATTCTATCCTATATGTCTTATTCTCAACTAGGGGAAAATCCTCATTCTATGTCATGTGGACCTTGTACATGGCAACCCAACATTAGAAAATGTCCTAAAATAATCCAAAAACATCATAAATGTCCTAAAAAATTCAAAAATAGTAGAAAATCCTCAAAAAGACAAAAAAATAAAAACACTTCAGAAAATCCCAAAAAGAAAAAGTCAAGTCAGTTAAGTTAAGTCAGCCGTAGACATAGTCGAACTACATTGCCTCTACAACTAGACGTAGGCAAGGCCATTAGTTGATGTTCCCCTGAGTTATTTGGTCTGTCTATCTAGGTTTCTCACATCTCACACACACTAAATCATGACTCTTTGTACATTCAAATTCATTGGTCATGTCGAACTACGAGGTCTCTGCGTGTACAATGTAGGCAAGGCTATCAATCAATGAGCCCCCGAGGCCGCACTAGGTCAGTCCAATAGGGTTTATCACATACATTATCACATATGTTGCATATCATCAACTTAAGTACATATCTTCAGTCAGTTATATCATCTCAAGTCATATACTGTCAACACACACTTATAATAGTTAAGGCATCAAAACAAGTCATGCATCAACAAGGAAAACATCTCAAAACTATCATTAGGTCAAAATCAAACACATTGTCAGAGTGATCAACTTATGTCTTAAGCAAGATATGTCTTTCTTGTCAATGGACATTGTCAAATTGTCATAGCCTCATGTAGCTTGTCATATCAACGTCATCAAGATCAAACATCTTATATGACACATGTCTTTCTAAAACTAGGCTTTGGAATGCCTTACATAGATAGTCACCAAGTCAAAACTAGACTCAACATCTTATGCAGTATGTATCATCCCTCACATTACATTGTGTCAAACATCAAACAATCCCACAAGATCAAGTTTTGGCGAATACTTTTATTTGGCTTTCTGACTTTATATCTTATTTTGTCTTATCTTTCTATTGATTTGTGAATGAGTTTGATTACTAGCTTTCTCAAGGATGTCTCAGGACTCTTTTTCTTTGACTGTTGTCTGTCAACTATATTTTTTAATTTTGGATTTTGATTCATGTTACTAGTTTCCTCAAGGATGTCCTATCATGGATTTAGATGAGAAATGACATCTCATAACCCATCTTTTTTTTGTTGTTGTCTATGGTTTGTCAAGACAAAACGACTGGGGAAATCTTATCCTTAGTTTGAGTTAAGACACTCCTTGTCTACGACTGTCTATTTTTGCAAATGGATGACTTTGTACACTATGGTCTATCTCATATCATGGTGTTTGCTATCCATTTGTGCCATGTCCCACCCAATGATGATAAAATTCAAGCTTAGCATATATGAAAAAATATCAAAGATCATATGTTTTTCAATCAACCTTCATTGTTTCTTACTAACATTCTAAAATCATTTGTGCTAACATTTCTCTTTTCTGACATAATGATAGAGTCCTATGACACAACAAAAAAAATAGATAATCTACATATGAATACATTCTATAAGCATTATGTAAACAATGTTGTATATCTATATATAGTACATCATATAAATAGGAACATTAGAAATATTCATTGCATATCTAGGAAAATCATGGCATAATAGGCATTCAATCATCATAAGGTACATAATGGAAAAATTACATGTATATAACCATCTCATGTAGATAGAATTGTATATATAACATGACATGTCATTATCATAAAGTGCATTACATCCATCATCATATAGAATGATCATAACATCATAGACTACATAAACACATCATAATGTAGAAACAATCATCCATAACACATGTGCATACATCATCTAGGAAACATAATCATATAGAAAAAAATCCATCACCATAAAATAGAACTGCATATCATATAGAAGCTTTCAAAAATAGTATATATCACTCAAAATAACGTGTCATAGTTCAATGTCAGAATGTATCCATAAATAAAAAATGAGCTTGTAGGTTCTTTGATCAAAATACAATGTCCACAAATATAAAGTGTTAATGTGTCCCACTACCACTACTATCACATGGTCAAGGTGGAGGAAGCTGCTTCAGAGGTACTCTCTTTGAGGTGGAAGGCCTGTCATATGGACCTATCCTTAGTGGTCCTACCACACCCTATGTGCTCTGATTCCTTGTCTAACTTTTGCTCTATGATCTTTGGCTGCAAACCTTTAAAAAGCTAGGGGCTTGTCTCTCCACTAGCACCACTGAATTATACAAATATCTATAATATGAAGCCCTCTCTACTGATCTAACTAGCTCATGTGCCAACCCATTAGATGGGGTACCACTACAAAGGTGTCTGACCTCTATGGACTGCTTCTCTATCTCCTATCTCCGAGCTACTGCTTGATCTCTCTCCATCTGTAAAGCATCTCACTCTATAGTAACCACTCTGAGCCTCTCCTCTTTGTCACTATCCCTAAGAGCCTCATCATCTCGTCAACATCATCCTCCCCATAACCTTCTAGAATACCAAGAGGATTAATATCCATATCAGCCTCCTCCTTTGCAAGGTCCTCTCTACCAATCTCTACTCTTGCATGCTCACCTCTAGCCTGTGCCTTTGATCCACCTCTAAGGACCAACATAGGTACATCCTCTACCTCTACCTCTTGAATAGGTGATAATCCACTTACTCGACCACCTCTCCATCCCTGTCATCCTCATCTACCACCACCACCTCTTCCATCATCACCACCACCCCTACCACCACCTATACCACAACCTCTACCACTGCACTGCCCTCTTGGCCCTATACCTTGTCTCTCTACTAGTGTCAGTTGATCCAGATCTGTATACAAAATAGGACGATGCTCTACCCACCAAGTGTCATATGTAGCTATAGTCCTAAGATCTGCTACTCTGCCTATCCATCCCCACTGTAAAGGCTATAAAGCCTGAATCTTTGCCTCTAGAGTAGCCACCTGTATCATAGGCCTCTAGTAAGGAACCTCTTTGGAAGATCGAGAAAACTCTACTCTCCCTCTAGGCTCATCCTGAACCTCCCCAAACTATCTCAATACACGGTCTAGTAGGTGTCTCTCAATGATATGTACACTCAAAACAATCCTATGATCAGGTACTATGTCTACCAATAGTAGGTCAAATGCATGTCCTCATTTGACTATCTCTCGAAATCCATGTATGGCCTCCACGTAAATTGAACCAATGTGCCCAGTGCATGTCTGCAATAGCATGTGTCTCCTACATGACTTTGAGTAATGTTTCTCATATATCAAAAAAAATACAGAGATCTAGCCTCTCACTCTACAGTAACAGGAGGATGAAATACAATAATACGCTCCCATGACCAAACGATGAGAAGAGTGGTACCACAGCTCCTAGACTATGCATCTCGGTACATTATATCATGTAAATGAAAATACAACATGCCTAATAGATAGGGACCCTAGGCATACACAGCCTCCCTCTCTAACATCCTGACAAGCATCTCTCCCCATTCGACAAGAAATCCATGACCCCACCGGTCAAGAAGAACTATCCCTCCAATCAATGAACATAAAATACAATCTATCCTCTCATACCTATCAACTAAAACCTATCATCTGATCTCATAATTCTCTATCCCTAATCTCCTAATGTCATCAAAAACATAGAATCTGGTAATCTCACTGTACTTGTGTTGTGTATTGTACATAACCCTCTCTCCTCTAATGGGTAGACAAAGGATCCTATATACATCCTCTAAAGTCATAGTCGCTTCACCAGTTGGAAAATGAAACAATGAAGTCTCAAAATTCCATCACTCACATAAAGCAGTCAACATACCTCTATTTGCCTGAATCGTGGGCATATTTAGTACATGATGTAGTCCTGGTCTCCATAATAATTGTGACTCCACACTAACCAATTTCTCTCTCAGCTAAAATGTATCGGGCAGTGTCTCCTGGGTATAGATGGGATCTAAAATAACCTATAAATACATTTCCACCATGATGTCAAATATCAAATTTTCCAAGTTCTTATTTACCAGCCAAATGCGGTTCACAAAATCACATGTGGTGGTAATTTCCACATGCATTGCACAAAAAATAATTTGTGTCGCTTGTCTCACATGCGTTGAAAAAATCACTCAAATTCAAAACCAAGAAAATGCACCTCAAACAATTCATATGCAGTGTAAATCTATCTACCTACCTATATGCATATGCGTTTTGCTATATCAATTGTGTTACATTATCCTACATGCACCTATCCAAAACACAAATGTGATGCTGAATATCAAATACGGTGCATTTAAATTCATTTGTGTTGAGTACCTAAATGACCTAAATGAGCCTAAATGTCTTTTTTCAAATGTGTCATTCCACAAGCAGATGCGTTGTAAACGAATGCATATGCATTGAACGTGAAAGACCTCATGTACAAAAAATATTTTTTTAAGTGCCTAAATCTATGTGCAAAATGAAATTTCAAGAGCTCGTTTTAGGGTACATACTGGGGGTCCTACATCGGCTGGCCATCTAAATGTCTAGATCTGATATTTGTGATGTGCAGCATAGGGAACTGGAAACATCTTCATCCAATACTCAAAGAAAACTTTTAAATTCTTCAACTCTTCTAGGTGCAAATGAATTGGTTTTCAACCTAATTTCTATTTATACCTAGGGTTTGGGTGGAATTTCTTCTAACCTTGTCTATTTGCCACTTAAACTTCCAACTTCTAATGACCCATACATATCCCTAACACTTCCAAATTCAATTTTGTCAACTCCCTAGCATTTTTGACCATCAAATTGACTTATCGAGAATATTTCTTGATTTTTTTGAAATTTTTCACAAATTTGTCAATTTTCCCAAGTGGGCATACCCTAACCTATTTCATACTAGGCCACGATCGAGGCATAGTTTCTTTGACAAAATGCCGAAATGACATTGTATCAAAGAGGGGAAAATTGTAGACACCAAAAATTGGTCTAGGTCTGCAAGTACCACTTTCGACATAATTTTGTAATGTCCATGGTCATGATTAAATAATGTTTATTATTTAATTACTTTCTAAACACATATTTCCTCTATTAATTAAATAAAATTTTAATTATTTAATTAATTCATTATGACCCTTTATTCAACATTGATTAATTAAATAAATCGTATTTATTTAATTATGTCGCTAACTAATTAATTCTCCTTCTTAAGTAAATAGACTATAATTAAATATTTATTATTTAATTATTCAATTAATCCTTTTCAATAGTCAATTAAATATATTATTATTATTTATTTAATTAGTTCATTTCAATTTTTGAATGTTGAATTAAATTAACATTTAATTCATAATTAATTTTTTTTGTCACATTCTTCTATCGTCTAGTTATCTAATTATTCACTCACCTTCTAACTCAAGATCTATTTAAAATCCGCTAGTTATCTCTAGATTCAATATTTGATCATCTCTATGAAAGGAATCTCTATCAAAACAAGACAGTTAACTAGTTCTAACTCATATGCATGAATGTGTTTATTAATTCAATAGCTTTATTTATTTAATTAATTCATGTGTACATTCGAATAGATTATTCTTCGAGTTCTAAATTTTTTCTTTTTCATTCAAAGTATATTTCTTCTATTTTCAAAGACTCTCAACTGAAGATTAAATTGATTATTTAATCTTGAACTTGTGTTCTTTCTATTTTCAAATAGTCTTGACACAAGATTAAGTTATAGTTCTAATTTAATCTCTATCCTGTAGAATTTACTAACTCGCATTCTAACTAAAATAGAACTCACATCGCATGGAATTCATCAATCTTGATTGTTGATCTCTCTTTCAAATCTAAGCCGATCGTTCGAAAACCCTATTTCTATAAATTGACCTGTCATTGTCATAATTCCTCCTCCCGAAATCAATACTTTTGAGAACCTATTATCTTCGATATTTTTCTTAGACAATACATCCAAGTTATGCTTGCATCAATACTGAAAATTTGAGGGCAAGAATACTGAGACAACAAAATGGAGAAGGACAATCAAGATAATTCAAAGAAGTGGATATGCATATTCGGTGAGACTGTTCTAGTTATAGTTTTAATTGTTTTGTTCATTTTTACTCGTTCTTAGTTGTTTGATTTAGATTAATATTTGTTATATTAGATTTAAGTGTCTATCTGTATAGATTACCATTTATTCTATGTCACATAGACATTTCTAGAGTTTTGACTAATGAGTGCTTGGCCTTTTGGTGATTTATGTGCTTCCCTCACTAAAATCTTCCTAGCCTAGAATTTCCTGAAATTCCTTCCTAACTTGAATTCCACGAAGGGGTGAAAATCTTGAACTCTGATAGGGGTGCTTTAATGATATTTTAATGGATTATGGTGGTTTTTTTGGATCACTCTAATAATTAGCATGTTGTTTATGATTGAATAACCTAGATTTTGATGCTAGAATGAATGCTAATGGTGGTTATTTTGAATGCAGGTTGGATTAGGAAGGTTGTTGTTGTCAAGGCCAAGGGTAGAAGTGGGTGTACTTTGAAGATGTTATGAGATTTACGAGATTGCAGCTAGGTACATTTTGTAGCTGTGGACAGGTGAAACTCGCTCGTACATGGCTAATTCGATGTGCTTGAGGGCCTTTCATCTGAGTTGGGCATGACATGGAGGATTCAAACTGGTTTGACTCAATCAGAGTCATTGGAGAGGCCTAGCTCGGCTGTTGGTCGGTGACTCGTATTCACACTCATATGACACATGCATTACCATTTTATGCTTCATGCCGGTGGGACATTAATGGCAAAGGGACCTGCGGGGTTTGTTCGATCTAAATTAGGATTTGTGGAGATCCCAAACCAATTTGAAGGGATGCATCATGCATTAATTATAGGATGGTGATTTATTGTAGGTTTTTTGGGCCGATAGGGTTGGTGGCTGACCTTCTCTATAACCCTACCTCAGACCAGCAAGGGACAATTTTTCTATAAGTATGGATTTTCACCTCATTCATAAGGGTTGGTTGGTTAGTTAAGAAAAAGCATCTTATTATTGGAAAGTAAAGGGTTAGGCAATAGATTAGAAGAATTAGGAGTTAGTTTGATTTTCAAGAAAATGTTGTAATATAAAATATCATAATTGTCTCTATTATTGGTGATTTAATACAAGTGAAGACATTGTGTTGTTATTGGTGTCTTCTTTGCATTGATTTGTCTTGCATGGTTCTTATTCTATCTTCCAAATTTCTTGGCAATAGCTAAATGTATTTTAGGTTTAGAGTAAATAGTTTAATGGTGCTTGTGACTTAATGCTTGGAGTGTTGTAGCAATCTCTAGTTCATACTTTGGGTAGCTTCTTGATTGTGGGACTATTGTGCAAGGTCAAACTGTACCTGTTATTTATGTGCTTAGTTCAATTGTGGGTACTTGTCCATGTCAACTCCAAAACTAAGGTTGGCTTGGATGAATGTGCATAATCTGAAAATCTTTAATTCCTTAGAAAATTGCACTGTTTCTATGAGATTGCAGGTATAGCTTGGGTTAAATATAAATTAGTTTTAAAGGTATTGGTTTGTTCCAAGTATTTCTTCATTTGTATTATTGATCTTAGGAGGTATATTAATTTTAGGATTTTTGAAACCCTTATGTTTTTCTTTTTCTTGAACTGTGGTTAAAGTAAGAACTTGAGTATCAGCCTGTTACAAAATCTGATAAGTTTAGAGTCTCCAGCATTTGTTTTTTAAGGTCCCTTTATGATTACCCACATTTTCATATTTATGACTGAGTGGTTCCACTACATTGTCATGACCTAACACCTGAGAGACCTTGGAGTTATCTCTTTTCTCATAGAGATCAAACTTTCAAGAGAGATAGAATACTATATTCTATCTAAGTTGTTGTTGTGCAGAAAACACCATCAACAGGTGGCTATATATTGAAAATATTTGAATGGAGCAAGGGTTCTTAAATTTTTCCCATTGGAAAATTTTTCTTTAGTTAATAGAAATATTTCTTTTAAAAGTTCACAGAACACTGCTTTACTCTAGCATGTTATGTCTATTTTATGATCAAACTATTATCGGATTGGAATCTGATCTTTGTTTTAAATTTCACTTGAATCTGAGATGTGATTTATTTTGAAGAAATACTTGAAACTATGCATGATATGGTCTTTATCAATATTTCTCTATTTATATCCTTGTCAAGAATAGAACACTCTGTCTTGCGTGATCTTAATAGTTTCAGTTATCAAATTTCCATTTTTTTGTGTATACGACTGAATCGTAATCTTTAGAGATTGGACCATTTCATTGGACTTATCCATTTTCTTTGTAAGGTTATCATTTTTTCATGATATTCTATATTAAGAGGAAGGTTTTGTATTGCTTTTGAATGTTTTTTTGTTAAATCTAAAACTTCTATGTTTGATTTGGATTTTAATACACATTTCCTAAGGGTCGGTTGAATGACTGCATATGTGCTTGTATTGATCCTGTGTTGTTTGTTCTCCTCCCAAAAATGAAGGGAACTGGTGTTTTGTGTCTCTCATATCACTCATAGAGGAAATCTTGTGGTTTTGAAATGTTGTAAAAGTGTTGGCACATTGCCATTTTTTCATGTTTTACTATTTACATTTCCTTTTCCATTTTCCCAAACTCATAGAAGAGCCAACTTTCTATAAAAATCTCAGAGGTATTCAATGATACGCATATTGTCCCCCACTTGTTAAATTTCCCATAAGACTATCAGAGAGGTGCAAGCTTTTATGATCAACAATTCCTTTTCTAGAACACCTAGTGCGACATATTCCAAAAGCTTGATTAGAGGTTAGAAATATCTCTAGATCAAACTAGAGGAAATAAACTGGGATTTTCATACCCAGGGTTCAAACAAGAGCATCATCAAAGGGAAACTTTCAGTACTCTCAGTTACCAACCTCCGCACCTAGGAGGAGAAGAGTCAGAGGTTCTGCATAACTTGTGAGAAGTAGAAGAGTAAGACGTAGGATTCTAGAGTTTAGAGATTTATCTACCCTGCTTGGAGGCCGAAGTTTCCAAATAAGAATACCAATTTATTCGATTCATGAGAATATTTTCTCTATGGCCCATATACCCCCTCCCACTCCTAGAAAATTTGTAGCTTGGGATAGTGGTAGTCCACTACAACCACCTACTCCACCTATTGTCTGGCCCACCATACAAACTAATGCCCTCAAGGATTTTCCAAAATTTTATAGAGAGGATTTTAAAACCCCTTTTGAACACCTTCAAGATGTAGTGAAGGTATGTAGGGTGCACAATATCATGGAGGAAAATATTTCCATGAGACTATTGGCTGCTTATTTCAAAGGGAAGGCTCAAGACTGGTATAGATCCCTAAATTTTGGTTTTATCATCTCGTGGGATAATCTCAAAGAAAATATTTTTGATCAATTTTCAGAGAAAGGAGACCATTCCTCGCTATTGCATTAGTTAATTACTATCAAGAGAGCCCTGTGGGAAGCTATGAGTGACTTCAACACCACATTTAACAAAACCTAGTAGAGGATCCCTACTACTGCACGACCTCCAACTACTATGGCACTCATTTACTTTTTGAAGGCCATCAACTCAAATATCATGGTCTTGATAACTTCCATGGGGGGAGATACCCTACCTTATTCCTATGAATTGGTAGTCCATGTAGAGAATAGTTTGATAGATGTAGGGAAGCTTCCACCATGACCTCCAATGCCTATTTTACCAAAAATCTCAAGCACTCTTCTCTGAGAAGAGTCTTCTTTGAACACTCTAGTCACACAAATGATGAGCCCATTTCCACCCCAGTTTATGTACGTGTACCCTACTGCACAACCAAGCACGTTAGGTTCCTCCATAGCGACAAACCTTAATGATATGAAAAGCCTAATACAATATTTTGCTAATGAGCTAGTTTGCATCAAGCAGTAGCAAGAATCTCTTATTAAACAAGAAATGTAGACATACCGAGGGGGTAGAACTTTCTATCAATAGAATCAACAAAGTACATATCAAGGACCTTTAGGTCGGGGAGGTCAGCAAGCAGCTTCTGCCAACCAAATAGTCCCATCCACTATGTCATTGCAAGTGGTCAAAGATAGCCATAGAAAAGAGTTGGTAGCAAGCCAAAACAACCTAGTGGATGATAAAAATACATGGTGTTTTCCCTACAATGATAGTCACATGCCTCAGAATTTCCCCAAAGGCAACCTATAGAAAAGGATAGCATAGAAAAGGAAAAAAGGTGTACAACCCGGTATAGAAGAATACGAGTCTCTCAAGATGGAGAATGCTCAATTCAGAGTGCAAATACAAGGTATTTCCATGGAACAAGAACAGGACATAGAACCTAATTAGACACTTTTCTCTTGGATGGAAGAGCATGATATATTTTTTGTGAACGAAGCCCCGACAACCAGTACTCCGTAGGTATAGTCGAATTACAATACCAGATCCAAGAGAAGACTCACTAGGGAATACGTGCCATAAGCTCTCCCTCATTCCCAACCTCATCAGTCACCATTGTATGAGAGACAATGGCCTTAACCAATTGCTCAGCCAACTATTCAACCAAATCCACAACAAAAAAATCATTGGTTTCTAACAAATTTCTTGGTAAGACATTGAATCTGTTGACAACAGATCATTTTCCATAGAAGCCTAGGGAGATTCTGCCATTCAAAGCAAAGATTCAGCGAGTCAAAATGCTTAATGTGGTGTAGCAGATGAATAAGGTGCCTACTAATGTGTCTCTATGGGACATAATATCTATCCTAGAGCAAAGGTAATTGCTTGAAGGAGCACTAAAAAATGAAGAACCAAGATCGCACATGAACAAAGTTCTACCATGCGATCTGAATAAAGACAAATTTCCTATGTCGGATCTTCAAATTTCAAAGGATGTAGCTTATATGAATGACATAGAGAAATAAAAAGAGGGAGAGGTAAAAAATCCAAATCCCACTCCTTTCTTTTTAACATTAATTATGGGGGATAAACTTCTACACAATAACATGATTCACTTGGGAGCTACTACAACAGTCATGCCAAATCAAGTGAATGATGCCTTAATGCTCAAGTATGAAACTTTGGAGAAAGGAATCATGTATTTGGATGGAAAGAAGGTTCCAATGATCAATCAGATAAAATATTTATCCTTAACCCTTTTTTCATGTCCAAGCCAGACAGTCTCACAGGAGGTAGTAATAATCAACATTCCTCCGGTCTTTGGGATGTGTCTCTCTAGAGATTTTACCATGAAGTTGGGTGGATATTTAGCAATAGATTGGTCCCCTTTGATATTAAGAACCAAGCATGGATTGAATATGAATATTCTTTCAAAATCTTTACATTTCAAACACATAGCGAACAGTGTTGTTTTTTGTTTTGAGGCCACAAATACTTCCTTTTAAAAGAAAGAAGGGTAATGCATTTAAATGTTGGAAGATGAGGAAGACACATCCGCCTAGACCCCTAAAGGGGAAGTTCTCCTTAACTAGTTCATCAACTCCATCCCATTTGGAAATTTCCATGCCATGGGACTAGGTATTTATGTCATATTTAATTATGATGACATGGTCCATCCGAGACTAATAAAAGACCGGGTAAGCTATGATGATCCGATGGATAATCACTTATAGACCTTGTACTTTGATAACACAAAATGCAAAGCCAGTTCTGGTGTAGGAGTCCAATAGTTGTCTCTGATAGGATCTAAGACCCTTAAGGCTTACCATTTCTAGTTTCCATGCTCAAATAATGATGTGGAATATGAAGCATTAATCCACGGTCTTTTCCTTTTTGAGCAGATGGGTGCAAAAAGATTGCAAGTATTTGGAGATTTTCAGTTGATAGTAAGCCAAGTCCGTGGCCAAGCAATGGAAAAAAATACCAAGATGAAAGCCTATAGACATTAGATATGAGACTTAATTGAGGGTTTTGAAGCTTTAATTTTGCAAGTTATTCCCCGATCCCTGAACAATGTAGTAGATTGGATGGCTTCCATTGGGTCATAGTTTGAGATTGTTTTTTACTCAAAACAAAGTGCATTCCACATTACTATCTAGCTGTCAATTCCTGAAAGTGACGAAAATTGGAAAGTATTTGAAGATGATGCCTAGATAGCCACTTTCGTTCAAAATTATGAATGACCTTCTGACTGTTTGAAATCAGAGTTTCAACCATCCAAAGGACAGGTCATTTAGCTAAAGGGAAATAAGCTCCCTTGGGGTTTGATTTCCCTTGAGAATCTTTTTGATTGTGAAGATGTGAGGAATGGAAAGCGAAGGTTCATAGTCGATGAAAAGGATTTTGAAGAGTTGGATGTTGAGAATGATAGAAGATTGAAAGTTGGAAGGAATGTATAGTAAGAAGATAGAGAAAGGATAAAGAGTCTATGCTCTAAGTATGAAGGAGTTATAGCATGGACCTATGATGATCTCAGAGGATACAACCCTAGAATAGTTGAGCATACCATCAACTTGGAAAAGGGGTCGAAGATTGTTCGATAGAAGCAAAGGCCTATCAATTTGAAGGTCGAAGCACTGATGGAACAAGAGCTCACTAAATTGATCGAGTCCCAAATCATTTATCTAATTAAACACTCGACTTGGGTGTCCAATCTGGTACCAGTTTGGAAGAAAAATTGTGATATCAAGCTTTGTGTCAATCTTTGGGACCTGAATAAGGCCTCGCTAAAAGATCATCATCATTTTCCATCCATGAAGTAGATCTTGCAGACAATGGCCGAATCAGAGATGTTCTCATTAATCAACAAATTTTTAGGGTACAATCAAGTACTAGTTAATGAGAGTGACCAACACAAGATGAAGTTTACCACCAAGTGGGGTACGTTCACATATACAAAGATGCCCTTCAAACTCTTAAATTTTAGTGTGACTTTTTAGCGGACCATGGACATCACTTTTATAGGATTAATCAATTCAATAATTCTAATCTACCTAGATGATCTAACCATCTTTTCAAAAGTCAAAGTTGATAACATTGATCAACTAGAGAAGATCTTTCAAAGGTGCCAAAATTTCATAATTTCTTTAAATCCCAAAAAATGTGTTTTCGGAGTACCTCAAGGTAAACTTCTTGGTTTTGTGGTGTCCAAGGAACGAATTTCTATAGACTCCAAAAGAGTCAAATCTATATTGGATTTTCCTTTACCAATAAACCAAAAGGGGTTACAATCTTTCTTAGGAAAGATTAATTTTGTCAGTCGTTTCATTTTCAACTTTGCAGGCATCGCAAGGCCCATCACCTTGATGCTAAAAAAGAATATAATTTTCAAATGGAGTCCAAAAGGAAAAGAATCTTTCAAGTTGATAAAGAAGGATATTTCTACTACTCTGGTATTGGCCAATCCAATTTTTTCTAAATATTTCTTGTTATATGTATACAACGGCCAGCATAGCATAACTTCTATGCTCACTCAAAAGGGTGAGAGGGATAATGGAGAAAATATAATTGCTTTTCATTCAAGAAACCTAAAAGGTTATGAGATCAGATATAACTTTGTAGAGAAGCAGGATTTTTCCATTATCAAGAGTCTCAAAAAGTTTTGACACTTAGTTTCGGCCAATAAGATCACTATTTTGGTCGCTCACCCAAGTGTAAGGGAATACACCACCGAGGGAGAGATAATTGAAAAGAGAGACAATTAGATCACTAAGATCCTAGAATATGACATGGAAATCAAGCCAACTAAGCTGGGGTGGGGAAGAGGCCTATTTGAATATCTTGTACAAGAGTTGGGTTTTGAACCCAATAAAGAGATTGATCAAGTATTTTCAAATCAATTTGAATCTAATGAATCCTAGGTAATGGATCAAATGCTATACATGCAGAAAGGATACTACCTAGAAGCTCTCTCCTCCCACAAGTGAAGATACTATTAATTGCAAAGAACTAGGTATGTGTTGGTTGAAGGGACCTTGTTCAAAAGAAGCTATGATGGATTATTGCTCTGATGTTTAGACAAATGCCAGTTGGATAGGGTTCTATCAAAATTCCATAGTAGTCCTAAGGGAGGAAATTTTTCTGCTAAAACCACTAATCTAAAAATTATTTGAGTAGGATACTATTGGCCCTCAATGTTTTTGGAAGCACACCATTTGGTGTAGAAATGCACTCAGTGCTAATTCTTTGTTGGCAAGAGAAAAAATTATGCTTTGCATTTAAGTCCCATTATAACTAAGGAGCCTTTTGCTCAATGGGGTTTGGATTTTATCAGAATGATAAATCCTATCTCCAGTGCTAGTCATAAGTGGATTCTCACAATGACTAATTATTTCACAAGGTGGATAGAAGCTACCACCCTGAAAGGCACTACAGAAGGTGAGATTGTTAACTTTCTAGAAGGGCCAGTGACTAGGTTCAGTTCACCAAAGACTACCATATCTGAAAATTCTAGGGCCTTTATAGGTTTGAAGGTGTCAAATTTTATCATTAGGAATAGGATCTACCTTAAAACCTCTTTGAATTATTACTCACAAGGGAATGGTTTAGCAGAGTCAACAAACAAAAACCTAATTAGGTTAATCAAGTGCATTGAGTCCGAATAGAAAAGGGAATGGCATGAACATCTATGGGCTTCTCTATGGGCAGACCAAATCACACCAAAATAGATCTTGAAGAAATCTTCTTACAAGTTAGTCTATGGAAAGGAGGTAGTTTTTCCTGTTTCTATGGAGCTCCCTGCATTGCAATTACTAAAAGCCCCAGAAATAGGGGAAAATGATGGAATGGAGGTAAAAATAGCCAAAAATATTTTGAGGCTATGATCAACTACCAGTGAACGATCAAGTGATGGTTCGACAAAAAGACTTTTGACCCTAATTTCTAGGAAGGGAGATTGGTTCTAAAATACGATGAGCACATTGCAAAACTAGGACAACACACCAAATTCAAAGCATTGTGGAAGGGCCCCTTCCAAATCAGTGTGTGCCAAGAAAGGAATGCATATGAATTAGAAGACATGGAATGTAATTCTTTCGGGATACCTGTGAACGATATTCATCTGAAACCATTCTATTAAAGTACGACATTCTTTAAAATTTTCATAGATATGTACCATATGTAAAAAATTATAAAAAAATTTAGGTTCTAGATTTAAGAATAAGCGAGGAAGCAAAAGAAGTACAAAAAACTATATTATATATATTGTATTTTCTTTATCAAATTTACATTATGGGATAGCCTAAGGCTTAGATTTTAGCAAAAAGGCTCTTTCAGGCAAAACCCAGAAAAGGGTATTCGAGCAAAATACAAAAAGAAAGACAAAATGGAGGCATTTTTATAAAAAAAAAACAAAAGGAAGGCCTGTAGCTGTCATTATAGGGGCTTGTCTCCCATAATCACTTTAATTTTTATTTTTCTTCTTCTTCTTCAGTCGTAGGCAATAGGAACACAATTCGCAGATACCGACCTCATTCTGCACAGTCAAAGATGAAGAGCTCAAACTGTTTCTTGAAGTTGTACTACGTAGGAGCTTCAACACCATACTATTGAAGGAGATAGGTAGCAGCATGTAGAGACAAGGCACATTAGCTATTCAAGTCCATGGTGTGAAAGTTGCTGAGAAAGGGAAGCCAAGGCATGTCCATGCCACATTCGATGAACCTACAAAGGTCCATCATGTTATGAATGTTGATGCTAGGAATAGCAACTTGAACTATTTCATTGAGCCCTTCCAACAGAGAGACGTTAAAAATATAGAGACACTGCTCAACTATCTTAGTTTGGGTGACATTCAAGTCCAGCAGAGAAGCCACAAAGCGGGATAGGACATTGTAATTGGTTCACGTCTTGTTCTTGTCTTCAATGAAGTCCATGCCAACAACCCACTGAAAGGAAATTACCCCTAGGCAGTCACACTCCTTTACCAAGTGCTTAATTATCTCACCCATAACCTCCTAGTGAAGGAATATTGTGGCTTGCATGGGAGGAGAGGAACATGAGTACCTAGACCAATAGACATGGTTGGAATAGTAGAGAAAAATTCAATATTGCAGATAAAAAAAAGATAGCTAACTGAATGAATATAACCTTGAGGTGGCATAGATATTTATAGAAAAGAGGTTTCAGAATGGCTAAATAGTGGAGGTTCTATTTTTGGTCGGACGGTAATGGGAAAATATCAAGGCAGCCAGTGAATGAAGAATAGAATTAATGTTTGGGCATTGAGAGTAAATGCCCATATAGGTCAATTTTTTACATCTATCCTTGGCCATCATCAGTGTCAGCTAGCTTGCGTAAGTGAAAGGACATGCATTAATGTGCTAATGCCTGAAAGATTAATGAGCTTGTCTTTTCAAGAGTACTTTGTATCGCTAAACAAAGATTGACATAAGTAATGACACTCTCCCTAAGGCAACAATTTTTATTTGAGAAAAGAGGCGGTGAAAGGAATTTACTAAATTTATTTCTACAAATTTTTGGCATTCTTGAGGGATACATATACTCTACCCACACGTATCTCCTCCTTGGTAGCATTTAATGGACCAACAATAATAGCATAGCCTAAACTGCATGTACTTCTTGGGAAATTAATTGCAGGAAAAGTAAATTTTTCCAAAGGAAGGAAAGAGAAAGTGGCCATTTTGGTAAAGTTCTCCACAAATTTTGAGGAAACCATGGTGGAACTAACAATGACTAGATAAGAACTA
Organism: Sequoiadendron giganteum; assembly: GCA_007115665.2. Taxonomy (NCBI): domain Eukaryota; kingdom Viridiplantae; phylum Streptophyta; class Pinopsida; order Cupressales; family Cupressaceae; genus Sequoiadendron; species Sequoiadendron giganteum. The sequence goes on from CM021107.1 coordinate 277,412,228, forward strand.
AACCTACACAAAGAAGGCTCATTTTTGCCAATATTTTTGGGGAAAAATTGTTCACCAATGCCCCAGTGCCTGAGGATTGACCTTTAAAATTCTATAAAAAGGTGTTGATAGATAGGAGTGTTGAAAGGGAAGCAGTGCAAGATGTTTCTGACAATATTTTCGACCCCAGGTTGGAAAAGAACCCTAAAAATCTCAAAGAAGGAGCATGTCAAAGAATGAAATATCACGATAACTCTAAGGGTTTCACCTCTCGGCTCTGGAATTGTGAGTTGCCACATTTCATGATACTTTCCATACACCCATGCCCATAATTAGTGCATGCATGCACCAAAATATTTTATGAAGAAATTAGGACCATAACATGCAATAGGATAAAAGTCATAATCTTTGCTCCATCTATATGAGAGATTTTGTGTATCCATTTCAACTGGCATATCGAAATGTTTTTTGAAGAGAATATGGACACCTATTGGGAGGAATCAAATGATAGGGAGAGTTTCTATCATTTTGAAATAGGGGAAAGGCCAATCAAAGGCCATTTTATTTTTCCTTTGGCATTCAAGAAGTTCCTAGAGAACACATAGGACCTTTTCTCAAAAGTAGCCTAGGTCTTCGATCTGGATAGTGATGAGGAGGTTTTCCCCTTTTAGATGGCCCTAGCTCTGATACTCAAGCATGAGTGGGAGCAGAGGTATTTTGATTTTCCATATGTAATAGCTACCAATACATTGCTACGACTGAAAAATTACCAAGTTGAATCTAAATTCAGGTATTTTTCTTTCTTGTTCCATTTGATCCTACATTATAACTTCAAGTTTTTAGAAATAAATTTTCCTATGTTAGAAACCAAGATCAAACATGCAAACAAAAAGGCCTTCCATAGAAGAGAAAAACAATAAAAAGCAAGTGCTTTGCATGAAGATATGCAAATTGATATATTTAGAATTAAGATATTACAAGAGATGATTTTCTTTATAAAAGAAATGTATGCAACCCTAATGTTGACCTAAAAACAACTCAACTAAATAAAGCTTACTTATTAATTAAGTAAACTAATTATTACCTAAGCAAAACCTAAGTAAACTTAATAAAGTGTAATTAGATAATTAATTACACCAACACCCTCCCTTAAGTGCAACTTAGGGAGACTAAAAGAGCATGCACCTAAAACTAATATGAATGCAAGAAATAATGAATGTGTCCTGACAACAAGGCTTAATCAGGTACCCCTGTACAAAGGCAATGAAAGAGTAAGAGAAAGAGGAGAAAACCTAGTGGGACAACCCCCCCTCAATGAGATGACCCTTTGCAAAGAAGCACTAGAAGAACATTGTGGAGTAACATTGGAACCTAAATCCAAAAAGCAAGGAAACATACTTCTGTTTACAAGAAACCATATCGAAATCATAATAATGCAACAACAGACTTGATGCCACAGAACACTCAAAAACTCCAAACGGGAACAACCCTGGAATCTATGAAGTAATAGTAGATAAAATGAATGATGTGATATAAAAATTAAGTGCAAAGATGCAAGTTGCACCCTCCCAACTGCCAAAATATCCAAGTAATCTCCAAAACACCCATCGGGCCAAATTTGGAATAACGATAAACCTGGGATAGATAACAAAAAAGTGCATGGACAGAAACATAGAGCTCCTGAATACCTTTCCAACGCTGCAAAGATAGCGAAAATCGAAGATCGTGGAAAAACATTATGAGCTCGAAAGTGAAAAATAAACATCTAACTTCAAATAGAAATAAATGTAGTCAAATAGAAAAATAAACTGCATCACTGGAAAGTGCTTGGAACTAGCTTTCTGGTGATATCTCATTTTCTCGATTTTGATACCGTATGCCTAAGTTATGCCAAAAAGAAATAAAGTGCTCCTTTAGAGAAAATAGGGGTTAGGAGGGGGAAAAAGAGGTTGTACGGCCATTGATGTCATGATAACATCATCAAGTCACTAGAAAAAAATTGACAGCCATCTGATCGATGCTGCAAAAAATCAGCTCCCCTACAAAAACATTTGAGCCCTTGGTCACCATATGACCATAGGTGAGGCTAGAGAGAAAGAAAAACCTGCCACCAAGTGGGTAGCAGGTAGGTAGGGTAGAGGTGGCACCACTCCTCGCATTGTCAATGGTGGAGCTCCTACAGGATAGCCCACGAATGTCGATGTGACCAGGGCGAAGGGTAGAAGGGTCATGGGTGTTAAGGATACCGACGGTGCATGAGTGGGGCTATTGACCAGAGCGACTAATGGGTGGTTGCCTAGTGGTCACCCCACGATGATGAGCATTTAAACTAGAGGCGTAGGCTTGCCTACAAAAAATTGATTTTTAATTTTAATTTTTTTGAAATCCACGCCTCGGAAAGCATGTTGGGGAGGCTGTACAACCTCCCTGGCAAAAAATTTTTTCCTCAGAAACCAAGTGCTCCAAAATCGATGATTTGACAAGTGTTTATAGTGTTTTGGGGTGCTGCAAATGTAATGGTAGTGTCTGTTTTGCTCCAAGATGCTCCAAAAAATCACCAAACTTGAAACCCTCATAGATATGGCAAACAATGACCAAAATCTACAAAATAAATGTCACTCCTAACTTTTTCCAGCACTCTGAATCCAATGGTGAAGCCCAATCTGATCCAAAATGCCACATAGATGAGCTCAAGGCATGATACCCTCAAGGAACCTCAAATGAACTCTACAATGATTTTCTCCAAAATTTGAGAAGGGGTTGCATGTCAAGGCTCTGATGCCATGTTAGAAACCAAGATCAAACATGCAAACCAAAAGGCCTTCTAGAGAAGAGAAAAACAATAAAAATCAAGAGCTTTGCATGAAGATGTGAAAATTGATATATTCAAAATTAATATATTACAAGAGATGATTTGCTTTATAAAAGCAATGTATGCAATCCTAATGTTGACCTAAAAACAACTCAACTAAATAAATCTTACTTATTAATTAAGTAAACTAATTATTACCTAATCAAAACCTAAGCAAACTTAATAAAGTGTAATTAGATAATTAATTACACCAACAACCTATATCTAGGTTAGACGAGGAGGGTTTAATTCAGCCAATTTATGTAGGACTTATGTCCTATCAAGGACAAGTAGCTTGTTATCACAAGGATTTGCACCCACATGCAAAGCTATAAAACTCTGCAATCCCATGTAACATTGGATTACCTTTAGGTTGTGGGTATCCTATTCGAAAGTAAACCTTCGGATTCTAGGCTAACTTCCTATATGGTTTTCTATTAATTTAACATATCTGGTTGGGAAAAGGGAAGAAAGATTGAAATAAACACATAAACTAAACTTAAATCTAGGTGATGCACCTAATAAATACTCGATGAGGAAATTGATTCACAACTAATTATTATGAAATCTATCTTCACAACTCAAATTGGGAAATTTAATCACATAAGTGTTTCATCAGAAGGCTAGAAAATCCATTATTTATGAAGGAAAATGATTTTTCACAACCTGAAGGAGAGGATAAATTAACAACACAACTTATGACCTCTAACTAATGTAACATAGAATTAAAAATCTGGGTTGGGATATCTACAAACTAGAATAAACAATGTTAATCTTAATCTAACCAATATTAATCTAAATCAAACAACAAAGAATGAGGAAATAAACATAATAAACTAAACAAATTAATGGAAATCTCTCACCGAATATGCGTTCACTCCTTCGAATTATCTTGATTGCTCTTCTCCATTTTTCCTTTTCAGTATTCTTGCCTTTTGATTTCTGTGTTTGACTGCAAGCCTAACTTCATCGAGTGTCTAAGAAAAATATCGAAGATAAGTTTCTTCTCAAAAGTGTATGATTTTAGGAGTAATGATTTTTGGAGGAGGAATAATGATAATGACAGGTCATTTTATAGATTTTTGGTTTACGAACGATTGGCTCAAATTGAAAGAGAGATTGACAGACGAGATTGATGAATGTCGTGTGATGTGAGTTCTCTGTCAAATAGAATGTGAGTTAGAACATGAGTCAGAAAATACTACAGGATAAAGACTAATTTAGAACATGAGTTAGAACACAAGTTCAAAATCTTAATCTTCAAAAATAGAAGAAATAGACTTTGTATGTAAAAGACAAAGTTAGAACTTGAAGAATAATGCATTCAAATGCAAACAGGTGTTAGAACTAGTTAATCGACTAGTTGTGACGAAGAGTCTTCTCACAGAGATAAACAGGTTTTGTAAACAGAGATAACTGGAGAACTAAAAATAGATCTCGAGTCAGAAGGTGAGTGAATGATTAGTCAACTGATTGACAGAAGAATGTGACATAAATAAATAAATGAATTAAATTTTAAATTTAATTCAACATTCAAAAATTAAATATTTAATTAAATAAATATAATTTATTTAATTTGACTGTTGTAAAGGTGGAATTGAATAAATTAAATAATAAATATTTAATTATAGATAAAGGGGGTTAAATTGAATAATTAAATAAAGATATTTAATTATAGTTGAAATATGGCAAAAGGGGTAATTAAATAATAAATTATTTAATTGATAGATAAAGGGGTTTAATTAGTTATGGACATAATTAAACAAATATGATTTATTTAATTAATCAAGGTTGAACAAATGAATAAATGAATTAATGAATTAGTGAATTAATTAAAAAGGGGTATTTAATTAATAGAGGAAATATGTGTTAGAAAGGGTAATTAAATAATAAAAATTATTTAATCATGACAACAGACTATAGAAAATTATGTGGAATGTGTACTCGCAGGCCTAGACCAAATTTTCAGTGTCTACAGTTTGATCCTCTTTGATACAATGTTGTTTCGGCATTGTGTCAAAGAAATTCAAAAAAAAATATGCCCCAGTGAAAGGGAGAATGACGATGAGGAGGTAGTGGTATGCCCCCTCGAGAGGATAGGCAGGTTCAAAGAACATGAGTGTGCTCTTGAAATGGATAGATAATGGTGGAAAAGATGCAAAAAAGAAGAAATGTTAGCATGGATGATTTCAGAATGTTAGTAAGAAACAATTGAGTTTGATTGATTGAGAAAAAAATATAATCTTCGATTTATTGTGAAATAGGCAGGACATGGCACAAATGGATAGTACACACCATGATATGAGATAGACCATAGTGTAAAAAGTTATCCATCTATGAAAAATAGACAGTCATAGATAATGAGTGTCTTAACGCACACTACGGACAAGATTTCCCCAATCGTTTTGCTAAGAAAAACCACAGACACTAAACAAATAAAAGAAGGGTCATGAGATGTCATTGCTCCTCTAAATCCTTGATAGGACATCCTTGAGGAAACTAGTAATATGACTCAAAAACCAATGTTAAAAAGATAGTTGATAGACAACACCCAAAGAAAAAGAGTCCTAAGACATCCTTACTTCTCTAAATCCTTCAAGGGACATCCTTGAGAAAGCTAGTAACTGGACTAAATTCACAAATCGATAAAAAGATAAGACAAAATAAGATATAAAGTCATAAAACCAAATAAATGTATTCGCCAAAACTTGATCTTGTGGGATTGTTTGATTGTTTGATGTTTTACATAGTGTAATGTGAGGGAATGACACATACCACATAAGAAGTTGAGGCTGGTTTCAACCTAGTGACTTTTGTATAAGGCATGACAAAGCCTGGTTTCAAAAAGACACGTGTCATATAAGATGTTGGAGCTTGATGACATTGATGTGACAAACAACATGAGACTATGACAATTTGATGACATTTATTGACAAGAAAAACATATCTTGCAAAGACATAAGTTGATCACTTTGACAATATGTTTGATATTGACTTGATAACCATTTGAAATGTTTTGCCTTGTTGATGCATGAATTGTTTTGATTCCTTGATTGATTAAAACTATGTGTGTGTATTGACAGTGTATGACATGAGATGATACCCTAAAGTAATGACCTAATGCGGCTAAAGACATGCATCTAATGAATGATATGCAATGTGCATGATAGTGAATTGAATGTGAATGAACCCTATTGGACTGACCTAGTGTGGTCTTGGGAGCTCATCAATTGATTAGCCTTGCCTATGTTGTACATGTAGAGACTTCATAGTTCAACATGACCAATGACTTTGGATGTACAAAGAGTCATGATTTAAATGTGTGTGATACATGACAAACCTAGATAGACAGACCTAATGCCTCAGGGGCACATCGATTGATGGCCTTGTCTACGTCCCAATCACAGAGGCAATGTAGTTTGACTATGTCTACGATTGACTTAACATGATTGACCTAAAATGAATAACAAGACATGATTGACTTGACTCTATTTTTGAGATTTTATGACATGTTTCGATATTTTTTTGGATTTTTGAAGTTTTCTAATGTTTTTTGAAATTTTTAGGACATTTTCGATGGTGGAAAGTTATGTACAAAGTCTTCACGGAACATAATTAGGATTTTCCCCTAGTCGGGAATAAGACACATGAGATGGAGTGGGGAATGTGACAAAATGGATGTTAGATGTCAATTGTTCCAAGCAATGGATAAGACAACCATTTAATGAGGGATGGTGCAAAAGTCTGATTGGAATGATGGTAGATGGAAGAGCAAGTTTGACTACACATGGAGCCTATTTGCCAGGTTTTCACCATGGTACTTATCCATAGCACCACCAAAGCGGTTTTCACAATTGGATGGATTAATTCTCTTTATTTTTTTTATTTTACCAATTTTTTTGTGTTATAGAGACACCTGTTTGCTAGGTTTTCATCAAGGTAACCATTTTTTTGTTTTTTTTTTCCATTTTTTTTTCTAGATTAAGACACGGATTCTCAGAAGCTAAGCATAGAACCTCTTTAGATGAAGACTATTGATAGGTGAAAAAAGTGGCTCTCCTTTAGGAGTAGAGAGTTAGTATGCTCTTGATCCAAAGGCTTCTATGACAATATAAGGCCCTAACCAATTAGGTTCAAACTTTCTTGGCTTTTCACGTTCAGCTTGATTCTTAGGATTTTCTATTAAAACCAGGTCACCAATGTTAAAGTGTCTATTTAGAACTTTCCTATTATAGCTTCGATGAAGATGATTTTGATATGCTCGTAAATGGTCTAGTGATTTTTGTCATCATTCATCTAGTAACTCTAGCTCTTGTAATCTAGATACATGGTATTATTCATCGTCAATGTGACCCTTCAAGGATACCCATAGGGAAGGTATTTCAACCTCAATAGGTAAGATAGCTTATGATCCGAATACTAGGGAATATGGAGTGGTGCCAGTGGGAGTACGGATTCTTGTACGGTAAGCCCATAAGGTAGGATTTAGCTATAGGTGCCAGCCACAACCAGCGTCATTGACAATCTTCTTCAGGATTCTAACAATGGTTTTATTAGATGTCTCGGCTTGGCCATTACCTTGCAGGTAATATGGGGTGGAAAAATGATGCTTGATATGGAACTCTTCACATAGATGGCGTACTTCTTGGTTCTTGAATGGGTGGCCATTGTCTATGATTATGGATTGGGTTACACCATACCGACAAATGATATAGTTTAAGATAAACTTGGATATTTGTGTGTCAGTGATGTAGGTCATGGGAATAGCTTCAATCCATTTGGTGAAGTATTCGGTAGCGGTTATGATGAATTTATGGTCGTTGGATGATGGAGGGTGTATCTTACCTATGAGCTCAAGTCCCCATTGGGCAAAAGGTCATGGTGACATAATCGGACTAAGATCCTGTGCCGGTGCTCTTATCAAATCTCCATGTATTTGACACTGTCTATATTTCTTTACAAAGATATATGAGTCTTTCTCCATTGTAGGCCAATAATAACCTAGTCTCATAATCTTATGGGTTAAAGTAGGACCACTCGAATGGGATCCGCATATACTCTCGTGCACCACTCACAATTTTTTTTGTGCTTCTTCAACATCAAGACATCTCATTAGGGTGTTATCTAAGGTACGTCTATACAGGGTATCTCTAATGATGGTGTACTTAGCTGACATATGGATGAAGGTTTGATGTTGGTTATTTGATAGGTCTAGAGGTAAGGTTTGGTCAGTTAGGTAGTCAAATATGTCTTTATACCAAGGGGATGGAGGACCAAAAATTGTACACACCATCACAGAATCGAGGACATCATAGGTGGGGACCAACAACTATTCAACCAGCTACTCAAACTTAGGCACGTTACTTGGAATATCCAACAAGGAACCCATGGTTGCCATAGCATCTGCAACCCTATTCTGAATATGTGGTATTTGTTGAAAGGAAATATGATCAAAATACTACTTGAAACTGTCAGCCATGTGCTTGTAGGGGGCAAGTTTCTCATCCTTTTTCTCATAATCATCATTTACTTGCTAGACTACTAGCTGAGAATCGCCAAAAACATGTAGGCTCTTAATCTTCCATTGTGCTGCCATTTTTAATCCTATCACTAAGGCTTCATACTTTGCTAAGTTGTTGGTGCAAGGGAAGGAAATCCTAAATGATTTAGGAATGGTGTTGCCTTGAGGTGTCAGAAATAGAATACTTGCTCCTGAACCACATTGTGTATGTGACCCGTCAAAGTATAATTTCCAATTTTTGCTTGTTTCAATTTTAAAGATAAATTCATCAAGAAAATCCACCACTAAAGGATGGTCTGCCTTCATGGGTGCATTTTCTAACTGATCTACAATCACTTTTCCTTTTATATCCCTCCTTTCCACATATTGGATGTCATACTCGCTAAGTATCATAACTCATTTAGCCAATCAGCCTATTAATGTTGCCTTACTTAGGATATATTTGAGGGGATCAATCTTTGCAACCAACATTATTTGGTGATTGAGCGTATGGTGCCATAGCTTTTGAGTAGAAAAGACTACCACAAGACAGGCACATTCTATGTTGCTATAGTTTAATTCATATCCTACCAAGGTATGACTGATGTAGTAGGCTGCTCTCTCATGACCTTGATCATCATGTTGTGTGAGAAGAGCTCCTAATGTTGACTGTGTTGTAAAGATGTATAGTATCAACGGTTTTCCATTTGTAGGTGGCATGAGAATAGGTGGAGTGAGCAAATAGTCCTTAATTTTCTGGAAAGTGTCCTGACATTTAGGTGTCCACACAAATGGTACTCCTTTCTTGAGAAAATGTTGAAATGGGTGTATTTTTCTGCTAGTTATACAATGAAACACCTGATGGACTGTAATCTTCATTGTAGTATTCTAAGTTGACCAATGCTGATAGGAGGAGGCATTTCTATGATAGCTCTTACCTTCTCTGGATCTACTTCAATACCTCTTATGGAAATGATGTACCCTAACAGTTTTCTTGATTTCACTCCAAAGACAAACTTCTTCAGATTTAGCCCGACGTTGTAATGCTCTAGCCTCTGGAATATCTTGTCTAGAACCTGCAAATGATTTTCCCTTGTTTCTGATTTAGCTATAATGTCATCTACATAATCTTCCATGAGACTGTGTACAAAGTCATGGAAAATCATAGTCATTGCTCGTTGATAGGTAGCTCCTACGTTCTTAAGCCCAAATAGCATAACATTCCAATAGTACATGCCCCATGGACATGTGAAAGTTGTCCTGTGTTGGTCTTCAGGCACGATTTTGATTTGGTTATATCTAGAATAACCATCCATGAGGGAGAGCATCTCATATCCTGTTGTAAGATCTACTATCATGTCTATGTTCGGAAAAGGGAAGTCATCCTTAGGAAACACCTTGTTGATGTCTCTAAAGTATATGCAAATGTGAATGCCCCCAGTTGGTTTAGTCACTGGCACAAGATTTGAAATCCAATCTGCATAGTCTATACTTCTTATAAATCCAACATCCAAGAGTTTCTTAAGTTCTGCCTTGACCAGTAGAGCAATATGTGGATGCATTTTCCTTAGCTTATGTTTGACTGGCTTAATACCTAGTTGTAATGGTAGATGGTGCAATATTAGGTCTGGATCTAGCCTAGGCATGTCAGCGTACTACCATGCAAAGTTTATCTGTCTCTTTTTGAAGAAGTCCTTGAACTCATGTTTTTTTGTCTCTATTAAAGAAGCTGCAAAATATACTATCTGAGGATTCTCTTCTATACCTATGTTGACTGTAGCAGATTCTTCTACTAGCATCGATTACTTTTCTTGTTCAACAGGGAGAATATTTAAACCTCTATCCTTGGGTGCCTCAGAGAGGTTTTCGCCCTTGGATAGTCCTTTATTTTTAATTTTTCTTCATCCAAAGGCATCTTTCTATTTTCACCTAGGGACTCATAATTTTTCTTTTTATTCTCATTTTTGCCACTAGAGGTGTAAATAGACTCCCCAAAATATGCCTTGTCATCCAGGTCTATGGTAAAACCAGCTTTATGATCCCCTCTTGGTATGCCTTCTCGAAGTCCCATGAACTAGGTAATTGCTTCGTTGTTCTCGAATGTATCTATGATGGTGTACCTTGTTGATCCCAGCCGATAAGCTTGGGATATATGAGGGGCATGTCATCATCAGATTTTTTAAAGGTAGTAGCTGACAAGGTGAATAGAGAGTGGTTGACATAATCATAGAATTTTTGGACTAAATCCTTCTTGTTCTTCTTCCTATGGGTAGGTATATTTTGTTGTGGGACTATCGTAAGGGTTGAGTTTTCAGAAGATGGTTCGGAAAGTGCCCAAGATGCACAATCGAGGTTTTCCCAATAATAGTGTTTATTCCATTCTTCTTTAGACATTTTTTATCTAAGATGGGGACTAGATGATTTTTGTATAGGTTTTACCTTTAGGTCCAATTCTTCAAAGAGATCAGCTATGTTCATGGTACTAGTAGAGGAAAGAGAATCCCGTTCACCATCACTTGAGTCGAGAGATTCATCATAAACTAGGGGAGGTGATTAGTGAGACTCATTGTAGACTAGAGGAAGTGTTTCATGAGACTCATCGTAGACTATGAGAAGTGGTTCATGAGATGTTTTGATGCCTGTATAAGCACAATCTTCCTCTTGAAATAGTGACAAAGTACTAGGAAACCCAATTCTAAGCGGTTGACACCCTAGCCCTAGGTATATCGGTCATGGTGAGACATTGATCAAGGTTGTCCTTCCATTCTAATGTAGTCCTAACCCACTATGCCCTTCATAGCCTTCATTTTACATAATCTTAAAGCCTTTTCCATATTGGTCCTTAGCTATTTGAATAGACGGTGGGGGGTATTCATTGTCTTCTTGATATAACCAGGAGGTAATATCACCATTGTCCATAATTTCTTCACTTAACTCTCCCCATTTGGTCAATGTCATTGTAGGGGCGAACATGGAATGTGACTACTGACTATCTTCTATCTGCCATGGGCAAGCCATATGCCTTAGGGGGAATCAATTGACTGACACAATATGATGCCTTTATGTGATATTCACCGCAACCCTTGTCTTGGATATTGACCTTAGGAGTGTTTGATGGTGGTTTGAATTAAATGGACTTGGTAATACGTGATGGGTCAATGTATAGGGACAAAGTGGATGAAGAAGCTTCTTGGTTAATAGGTACTTATCTTTGTGGAATTTCCCTTAGGCTTGTACAATATTGAAAAGGATTTGGATCACCATCAATCATGATCTCAGACCCATTATAAGGGAATTTAAGACATTGGTGGTATGTTGAAGGGACGACTTTCATTGCATGTTCCAAGGTCTACCTAACAAAAAGTTGTATGGAAGGGTGAGATCCAAGACTTGGAAGCTAGTGTTCATAATTGTTGGGCCAATTCTGATAGGGAGTGTGACAACTACTTTGGATGACTTTTCCTCATCATCATAAGCCTTGATGACTATACTCTTAGAAGTGTACATAGTCTTCTAAGATTCCTAATGCCTTAACCAATTTTAGGGTACACAAGTTCAAACCTACTCCTCTATCTACCAAGACTCATCTGACATTGGTTTGATGGACTAGGACTTCAAGATGTAATGGGTCATTATGATCAGACTTTTTGGTTGAGTAATCTTGTTGGGAAAATGTGACATGATGGGAGTTGGTCAAATATCCCACCATTTCTTCGAAGTGATTGACATCTAAGTCTGTCAGAATGGTAGTTTTCTACAATGCTTTGTCAAGTATAGCTTGATGTTCTGGTGAAAAAGTCAATAGTTCCAAGATAGATATTTGTGCGGGGGTTTTGCTCAATTGATTGATGAGATTGTATCTAAACTTGGACCTTTGTGTAGGTGGCTCAAAAGAAGGACCCAAAATAGTTATTTTAGTTCTACACATGTTCACATTACATTTTGGATGCTTCTTAATAATGACGGTATCAACATGTTCATTTTCAGCTCAAAGGCTATATATGGTCTTTCCTTTTCCATAGTCATACTTGGAGTTTCCGTAATTGGCAGAGGGATTTTTCCTAGTTCCTAAACTGGAGGCATTTCCTTTTGTGTGGTCATGTAATGGGTCTGTGAAGACCTTATGATCATTGTTCTCAGTATTTTTCTGCTCGTTTACCTCTATGGATCCATTTTCAACAAAGTCTTGGATGATATTCTTTAGTTGGCAACATTGTTGTAGGTTGCGCCCTTTCATTCGATGATAGTCACAAAAAGCGTTATCATCCCACCATGAAGGTTTGAACTATCTAGGATCATACTCTCTTGGTTCCAAAGGTTTGATGAGATTATGTTTGACCAGTTCTTTGAAAACTACCTTTATTGGTTGTCCTAAAGGTGTAAATTCACATGTAGGATATCTCCTTCGATGTCTTTCTTGTGAATTTTGGACATAATTAGCCATTTGATCTAGACTATTCATCGTGTCTGCATTTTTGTTGTATCCTCTAAGTGTGACAATTGGTCCCATATGTATGTGTTTAGCATCAACAATGTCGTCATTCATGACATTCTTGTTTCTAGACCAAAGTTTGTTTCTATCATTTAGCACGTTTGGATGTTGGACAATTGGGCTCCTGCCTAGTACTTTTATTTCACCTTTGTCAATAAGGCCATTTTCAAGGATGATCCCCTTTTGTACCAAGTCAAGGAATGAAGTGCAATAGTGTACCCATAAGTCACTTCCTAGTTTTGGATTGGTGTTTTTGAGGAATATCATGACCTTTTGTTTTTTCAGGTATTTGACTGGATATTGGCTAGCTAGACTTCTCCATCTCTAGAAGAAAGTGGTGAATGTCTCACCATCTTCTTGTCTCATGTGGCATAATGTTGCTATAGTTACTTCATTGTCTATGTTAAAGGAAAAATGTTCGACAAACTTCTTAGCTAATTCGCCCCAAGATCAAATACCATATGGCAATTTAGAAAACCATTCTTCCAATGCTATCCCTATGAGGGTTCATGGAAATAGTCGCATCAAGTATGTGGGGTCATACGATATGTCCATGCATGCCGTTGAGAATTATCCAGTATGTTCCAAAGGATTCTTCCTCCCATTATACTTTGGCAAATTCAGTATAATGTATGCATGGGGGAAAGGTGTCATATAAAGCACTTTATCGAATGGACATGGACATAGATCTTGTGCTGAGATAGTTCATTTTCTAGACATAGACATGTTGTCCATCTATTGTTGAAGGATTTGCATTTGGTTTTGGAGGACATCTACTTGTGTCAGGGACATTTTGTTGGCATTTTTTGGATCAGTGTAGGTATTTTGAAATGCTATGTTCTGTGATGGGTTGTGATTTGGCGAGGGAATGTATCCGGTTAGAATGTTTCGATTCAAATTAAGGATATTTCCTATTTGAATATTCTGACTTGGTATAGGAATATATCCCATGCATATGTTATGATTTGGTATAGGAATGTTTCTAGTTTGCATGTTCTGATTTGGTATAGGGATATTTCCCATCTATATTGTCTAATTTGGTATAGGTATGTTCATGCCAGCTTTGGATCTCTTACCAGTCATGTTGGTGCCAAAGGGGTTTAATGAACTTGCTCCTGCAGTAAATTGTAAACCTTGTGTTATGTTGAAAGGGGTGGTGTTTACAATTGGCAATGTTTGAGTTGGTATGTTAGTTGGTATTGCTGCGGTGATTTGGGGAATTGAAACACTTGATGTTGCAGTTTGCGTTGGTTGAGTGGACTATGTTTTCAAAGTATGAATATCAAATCCTAGTGGTAGTGTGGCACCTTCTACTAGAAACTTTTCTAGATAGCGTTGGGGATCATTTTCCAAACACTCATCCATGAAGGATGCAAATTTAGGATCTTGTATGGCTGTGTCTATGTCTTGAACATAAATTTGGCCATGTGTGTCCCTAGTGACATGTTTCTCAAGGAAAGGTTTATGTGGTCTTTGTTTCCCTGATGGTTGATTTCCAAATGGATTGATGAATTCATTGGGGTCTGACATTGTTTTTTGTTTCTTTTGAGACCTTGTTTCGACCATGAAAAGTTTTCTCAAATGGGGTAATGCAGACTATGTCTACAAAGTGATATGTCCTATGTCTATATTTTTTGGATTTTTTGACACTAAAGCATGTTGCTAAAAGTGATTTCCAAAATGACGTATACTAGGATGACGTATGATAGGATGGACAATATGCAAAATCTTGAGTAGAATATTATGATAAATGAGTCTATGATGGGTATAACCTACCACCTATGGAATAAATGCATGCAAGGATTTGTGTTTGACCAAGGAACTTGATTGTAGGACAAGGACAGTTGACAAGGTGAATTTCCCAAACTAGAATATTGAGCTGGAGAGATTCACAAATAGGACTAAGTGATTAGGTTTAATGACTTGTGACAAATCATAACACGAATGTATCTAATGATGAGGAAAGTTATCTCTATTTTGTGATATGCATTTTTATAGGATGACTATGATCAAGGCATTGACTATGACTAAGATGCATATGACACCTAATAATGCAAGGTTTTGAGCAAAAAAAATTAGTTTATATCCAAAGTTGATCTTAAAAATCAGAAGCAAAGTGACAATAATGTTTTAGACTCAGTTTGTGGTTTTTTCAAAGTTTTGTGTTCATAGTCAAATGCGGTTTACCAAAAAGTTACGATTCAAATTTCGACAGATGCGGTTTACTATGATACATGTGGTGATTTGACTAAATGCTCATTTCAGACACTGATAGATGAGGTTTAGTTTATGACAGATGCAGTTTTACAAAACGCATTAGGTCTGTCTAACAGATGCGGTGTTTCCTATGACAACTATAGTTTGTAATACACTTGTGGTTCTAAATATGGACCCTGTAAACCTAAATTTTCTGACAAACACTTGTGGCTTGATAAGTGACAGATGCGGCTTGCATGCACACATGCAACTCAAATTGTGACAATTGTGGCTCGTAATATCTAGACTATGGAAAATGAATGTTTTGACAGAAACATGCAGCTTTTCCCCTAACAGATGTGACTCGCTTAGATAGATATGGTGTTTAAACTAATAGTTGCGACTCAATTTTTGACAGTTGAAGTTTTCTCGAAAGTTGTTTTGACTGACTCCATTTTTTATCAAGATTTTGGATGAATACAACAAACACAAGCACATAAATCAATTTATTTTCAGTTTTGTGATGATGGGACTGTTAAGACTCGAAAAACATTTACAACCTAGGAATTTTGGACAATACTTCCTGAGTTCTTACTTGGATTTCTCTAGCTACACATATTTATGGCGAATGACTAGTAGCTTGACCCCACTGGCTCCCCTCCACGACACTCACTTATATAGGGCAGCCAAGCTACTGTACCCATGAAACTCCCATGGTATACATCTCATTTCCACACATAAATCATAAGAATGTAAGATAGCTTCATAGGGCCGACCCTGCTGCGCGAACAAGTAGGTAGGATTTTGGTAAATCTACTACAAGGTGTTTAATAAGGGCATTCCGCTCGTGGGGTACTATCCAATGTCGACGAGAGTCCATTTATGTCCATCTCGTTAGAATAGTGAGCATGATTTCTGGGCTTTCTCCATAAATCCATTTTTATATACCGGGTGGAAGTCGCTTGGATTTAGCGTGTTACCGGTCTAAGTCATCTTGGGGTGAGTACTTTTTCCCACCAAGATAGGCCCAAGTTCCAGAGTCAGTAACCATTTCTCTTACACCTAGGATTGCATGACTACGCAAGGGGAGAGGATACTCTAATATATTGAATTGTAAGGGTAAAAAATATGTGCAACGCATTAGACAAAGTAGACATTGATTCCTTTTATTCCAAATGGTCTAGTTATCTATCTACCAAATAGAAAATTCATTTTAATCCACACGACAATTATCTATCTACCAAACAAAAAGCTTGCTAAATAAACAAAAAAACAAATGCATTAGTTACTGCTTGCAAATTGATCAGTAGTTCATTGTTCTTGTCTTCATCTTTCATCCTGCAGAAAATATTGTCTTTGGTTTTATTGTCTTCTATGCTTCATCCTGCAAACACTACGTTATTCCCCCTTAACACAACTGAAACAAACATTAGCAAAAATGAAAATCACACAAAATCGATAAAAGAAAACGTGGATGTATGAAAATCAATAAAAAAAGTGAAAAATGTTTACCAACCAGATACGACTTTTGGAGCCACCAATGCGGTTTGATGTCGACAGGCGAATGCGGTTCACAAATTTGTTGATAGGCGGATGTGATTCAGGACTTCTCGAATGTGGTTCGGGATGATAGATGCGTCTCTATTTTTAGCAAATGTGGCTCATAATACAGATGCATCGGTGTGTTGAACAGATGTGGTGCACCGTAAGAAAAACCTACAAAAAAAATATAAATGAAAAATGGAAAGATGAAAAGATGTGCGAATTTTGAAGTGTGTTCACGTCGGGTTCACCAAATGTAACATAGAATTAAAAATTCGGGTTAGGATATCTGCAAACTAGAATAAACAATGTTAATCTTAATCTAACCAATATTAATCTAAATCAAACAACAAAGAACGAGGAAATAAACATAATAAACTAAACAAATTAATGCAAGGCTCTCACCGAATATGCATTCACTCTTTCGAATTATCTTGATTTCTCTTCTCCATTTTCACTTTTCAGTATTCTTTCCCTTAGATTTCTATGTTTGAATGCAAGCATAACTTTGTCGAGTGTCTAAGAAAAATATTGAAGATAAGTTTCTTCTCAAAAGTATATGATTTTAGGAGTAATGATTTCAGGAGGAGGAATAATGATAATGACAAGTCATTTTATAGATTTTGGGTTTATGGACGATCAACTTAGATTGAAAGAGAGATCAACAGACGAGATTTATGAATGCCATGCAATGTGACTTCTATGTTAGATAGAACATGAGTTAGAACATGAGTCAAAAAAGACTGTAGGATAAAGACTAATTTAGAACATGAGTTAGAACACGAGTTCAGGATCTTAATCTTCAAAAATAGAAGAAATAGACTTTGTATGTAAAAGACAAAGTTAGAACTCGAAGAATAATGCATTCTAACACAAACATGAGTTAGAACTAGTTAATCGACTAGTTGTGATAGAGAGTCTTCTCGCAGAGATAAACAGGTGTTGTATCCAAAGATAACTGGAGAACTAAAAATAGATCTCGAGTTAGAAGGTGAGTGAATGATTAGTCAATTGATTGACAGAAGAATGTGACATAAATAAATAAATGAATTAAATGTTAATTTAATTCAACATTCAAAAATAAAATATTTAATTAAATAAATATAATTTATTTAATTTGACTGTTGTAAAGGTGGAATTGAATAAATTAAATAAAGATATTTAATTATAGTTGAAATATGCCAAAGGGGGTAATTAAATAATAAATTATTTAATTGATAGATAAAGGGGTTTAATTAGTTATGGACATAATTAAACAAATATGATTTATTTAATTAATCAAGGTTGAATAAATGAATTAATGAATTAGTGAATTAATTAAAAAGGGGTATTTAATTAATAGAGGAAATATGTGTTAGAAAGGGTAATTAAATAATAAACATTGTTTAATCATGACAACAGACTATAGAAAATTATGTTGAATGTATACTCGCATTCCTAGACCAATTTTCCGTCTACAACTAAAATTGCTTTTTCTGTGTACATGCATTCATGAATGTGACAAGAATTTAAAGGTTTTGAAATTAAACATATTAAGTTCGCATCTAAAACATTCAACAAATACAAAATTCATGAATCTGAGAAGGCTAATACTGAAATGCAATAATGAAAGAAGGAACACTTTGTAATTGATACTCTAAGATAACCTATAAAACCTATTGAATATATTAATTTGAAATTGAAAACTGAGTTACAAGATATTTCTCTTTGTAGAATGCAAAGGCTAAAAAAAAAAGAACTAGTGAAAAAATGATTGTCATTTCACCTTATACAATAAGCCCCTCAAAGGCATGGAGATGAAACTAAAAGTCAACTCAGTGTAAAAAACAATAACTCCAAAGTAATCCATGAGCAAAAGAGAAAATTCTCAAAAAAATGGCCCAAAACTGAAGCAAACTAAACTCTAACAACTCAAAAACTCATTTTTTCAATATGCATGATCAAATGATCCTCGAAACTGAAGTAAAATTACCAAAGTGGACTCCACAAAACTGAAAAAGACTTCATTTATTCCTTGCAGGATTAATTGACTGAAAATGAACTGAAGTCTCAATTTTTTCATGAACAATTTACTTCATCAAGACTCAAACATCAATCTTCATTGGATACCTGTATGATTTTGAAGTTCAAAAGGACCTCAGTTAACCACATCTCCTAATTTTGCATGGTTTATTGACTGAAAACACTAATCCGAACAAATAATAAAGTAATGTTGAAAGATCACTTTATTAAGTGTTATTTATTTTTCCCATACCTTTGCATCTCCTTACAAATAAATAAAGCAATCAATAAATCATTGATTTATTAACTACTTACATTATACGTTTATTTCAAAACCATGCAAAATACAAGGCAAACCCTAATACAATAGGTATTTGTCATGCAAAGGTTTTTTTTTTTTTTGAAAAACTGAAGGCAAAAAGTCTATGTGAAGTCGGTTGACTTAGGGTAAAGAAGCCCTAACACGATCTCGCGACTAAGCATTTATTGTCTTCACTTCATTTCACTTTTCCCATGATACTTTGCTTGACACACCACCATGGTGGGTAGCTATGGTATGGTTTTGAATCTCAAACTATAGCATTTTTGCAAGCTCTAAAGGCTTTTTTGAGAGATTTTTGTGCAAGGAAAATGCAAAGTAAGCTCCATTTGATTATAAATGACATTAATCTCTAATTTTTGAAGAATTCTCAAGTTTCATAGCTGCAGTCCCTTCATTGCTTTTGATGTATTTTATCTTGTGCTTGTTTTCTTATACCTTATTAATAATTTTCCTTCACTTGATGCCACCATGAGATGGAGTTGCTTTGAGTCCCAAATCTTTTTTGAAAGTCTTTTGCAATATTTAAGCTCGAATACTTGTAGGTAAGTCCCCTTTTGAATAAAAATTGTTGATTGTTTCCATTTCCTATGAATAATGATGGATTTTTCCTGCAAAAGGGCCACGAGTTCCTTTTATAAAGCTTGTACCTTACTATTATATTGGTGTCCTCACTATGGTCTCCATGAAGAAAATTTAAAAAATGGCATTTTATTTTCTCTAAGAAAACCCATAACGGTTTCCTACTGTGCACAAGGGTTCCCACTATGGTACATCTACTTTAGACAATGTGGGTTTTCATTTCCTTTGTAAAAAAGTAGATTGTGTATTCATGACAGTCGTGGCCATGGCGATCGGGTTTCTAGTATAAAAACAATCATTACTTTTGTTCTATAGGGAAAACCCATTAGGGTTCCATCTATAGCTTGCCTTTTTCCTGTATTTGAATGAAGGCAAGGCCGCTGCCTGCTCTTTCCTTTGAAATTCTTAAATCACTTATATTGCTTGATTTTTTCCATGAGAGATTGTGATGTAAGTTGTATTTTTTGTATAGAATAAAGACAACATTAATTCTAGTCTTTGGACTCTCCTTCATTCTGTCAGATTTTTTATTTACATTCCACTATGAATATGGATTTCTAGCTCCATTGTGGCTCTATTTTCTTGCATTTATTCTTGGCCTTTTGAGAAATTTTGGGCCTACCATGATTATAGGCCATGGTAAAATAATGGACCCTTCACTACTTCTATATGAATTATCTCTCTTTGTTTGGATTACTTGAAGATCTCCATTAAATTCTTGTATGGTTATTGTTGCATCACTGGCCCTATGACAATAGCTGGTATTTAACTTAGCCTTTCCAATCATAGCTTCAGTATATGATAGGGTATTTGTATTTTTTGAATAACATAAATAAAATATTGCTTTGATTTTCCTTATTTATGCATCACCATATTTGAGGTGACTACCCTTTCATGATGATCATGCTCATAAAAACCACTATCATTTGATGGTTCTTGGCAATTGGAAATTGCTTCCCCCTATATCATTTATGAATGAACCTTGTTCCTTGAAAGATAACTATGTTTTCCTATGATAATCAAACATCAAATATTTTATTACCTTTCGCATGTTGGACAATGTATGTAATCTATCAAGATTGAATGCTCTAGTTTCCCTTTAATGTAAAGGGGTTCAATACCTTATTGAAATGAAATTGTGAATGCAAGGTAGAGCAATAGGATGGTTTTCTCAATCTGTTTTCATCCCTTATGAATCAAAGGCTTCCCCTATGAATATTTCTTGTTACAACATTCCTTTTAACGACTCTAATTGAATATTTGATAACTCTCATATAGTGATGTAAATGAGAGGTGTCATTTTTGATATGTCGGGCTCAACCCTTTTGGGAGCCCATTTTACTCCACATCTCTGATGAAAAAAGATCATGACCATAATGAACCTATTCCTACATAGTGAACAAACATGTTAGAAAAATAATTGAAGTTGAAAGCTTCCTCTTATGAATCTTTTGTGCTCTCAAAATATCTATTTTCCTATTAACTTGATTGTGTGATGAACATCTCATAAGATGTGAATTATATTTCTATTGGTATGTAAATATGATATGATTTATGATTCTTCATTGCTTTAACAACATATTATAACAATCTTACAAGTGTCCTTGGAGCTAGAACTAAAACAATTGGAGCTGGATACATGAAGATACAACACAACCATGACCTATGATTCATCATTCCAAGCAATGTCGAATCACCTATCCTCTCATATTTATTTGTATCTCCAGTTGTATAGTTTATGCTATATTGCATATTAATCATATGATCCTAGTTATTTCAGTTACTCCCACGACCTATGTGGGACCTTTAAAAAAAATTACATTATAAATAAAATAAAACTATGCAATTTCATGATATTCTTTTGAAATGTTCTTGCATAATAAAATTGAAATTCACCTTCTCATCAATAATTGCACAATAATGAATAATTAGTAGAAAATCTTGAATATCTTGTGTACCTTTGAATACTGAATGCAATTCAGCTCTACCTGTTTTGAGTTGTAGCCAAAAATAGGTAGCAATTTGGTGACCTTTGTGGAGTGCTTGCCAACTAAACACTATATACCAGTTGCCTTGTATATCCATTGGGCATGGAGACTATATTTTCCCTACCTTGACTTAGATAAACTTTTAACTTAGCCGCAAACCACAAAAACTGAAAAAAAACTATTGAAACTTTGTTTAAGATAGAGTTAGAAAACCTCATGTAGCAGCTACACTTTATTGAAAGAAAAAAAATATTGAAATGAAATATGCCATGGGGAACTTATTGAAAGCATAACTGAAACTGAAACTACTCTATTATGTACAATTACAACTTTGATGCCTAATAGCATTGTTTGAGATGAATCATGTTGATGGGGATTGACAACATCTCTCCATCCAACCTTGAGAGATGGAAAGAATTATGTTCTTTCTTTTATGTGATAACGTATGGGCCATCCCACATGGCATCAAAATCGGTATGTTTGTTAGGTTTACTCTTTAACTCATCCCATTTGAAGATTAAGTCACCCTCATTGAAGAATCTTTCTATTTCTTTCCTATCAAACATTTTCTTCATCTGAGAATGATGGATTTGGAGCTTCCTGAAGGCTTCTTTTCTGGTTTATTCCAACCCTGTTAATTGAGCAAGCCTGACTTGCATTGGTTGCTCCTCAAGTAACTCCAGTTATTTAATGTAGCTCAAAGTTGGTAACTCTATTGAAATACGAAACTTGGCCTCTTTGTCGTAAACCAAAACATATGGTGAGAATCATGTTGATAATTTTGGCGTAACTCTATCAACCCAAAGGGATAATTTAATTTTGTCATGCCATAACCTATAATTATCCTCAATAGTATTTTTTATGATCTTAATAAGATTATTATTTATTGATTCAGCCTGACCATTACTCTGGGGGTAATAATTGGATGAAGTATTCAGATAAATTTTATTCTTTACTGACCAATCTAAAACTCTCAAACCAACAAAGGCTAAAGAATTATCAAAAATAATTGAATCAAGTGTACCAAACCTAGAAACTAAGTCCTCATAAAAGTTCAAGACTAATGTCTCATTTTCCTCCTTCAAAGCAACTACTTTAGTCCATTTTGTAAAGTAATCTATTGTTGTAAGAATCCACTTGTGACCTACACTTGAAGGTGGGTTAATTTGACCGATGAAGTTAAGTCCCCACTTTCCAAATGGTTGTTCAACCTGAATTGGATTCAAAGGTAGGTTTGGAAGCTTTGTTTTCCTATAAATAATGAACACTTACTGCACTTTATCACATAGGCATGAGCATCCTTGAAAATATTTGGCCAATAATATCTAGCTCTAATTATTTTCAGAGTTGTAGTACATGGTGCAAAGTGACCTCTAGTAGGTCCATCATGGAATTTCTCAAGAATTATTTCAGTCTGATTTGGATAAACACATATGTGGAATGCTCCATTGAATTCCTTTTTATAGAAAACACCATCTACTTCTTCATACAGAATTTCTTGTAATTTGTAATATCTTCATTTAGATTTGTCTATACCTTCTATAAAATCTCCAATATGCAAGTAATGAATCATTTGATGAATCCAATCAACTAAAGTATCTGTAACAATAGGTTCTTCAAAATTTAGGATTGTAGTAACTTCTTCATTGTTGTTCTCTTTATTTTTTGCAAGCTACTCGAACATACCCTTACCTTTAACAAGCTTGGTAACATTTATGTTGATGCTATATTCCATGACTTTGGTTATCCAACCTACTCTCTTGTCGTTAATGTCCTTATTTAGTAGAAATTCTTTAACTGTTGGGTGAGCTACCAACAAATGTATTTTATTATTGGACAACATATGTCTAAATTTCTTGAGACTCCTAACTATAGTCAGCACATGTTTCTCAACAAATGAATACCTTGTTTCATAATCATGCAAGAATTGACTAAAAAGTGCAATGGGTTGTTCAAGTCCTTGATCATTTTGCTAGCATAAAATGGTAGAAATTGTGTCAACACTAATAAATGCATACAATATAAAATCTTTGTCAAAATTTGGATTTATAAGTGTTGGAATTGTTGCAAGTACCTCTTTAAAGTGCTCAAATCTATTGTTACCCTCTTTTGTCCAGCTAAACTGCATGTTCTTCTTTAGCATGGTTGTGAGAGGTTGTAGAAACACTGCAATGTTAGGAATAAATCTCCTAACAAAGTTTTTTCGACCTAAAAGACTCTGTAAAAACAATTTGTGAGTAGGAAGTGGCAATGCTAGAATGGCTGCAATACGTTCTAGGTCAATCGAAATACCATCTTTAGAAGCAATGTAACCCAAAATTTTACCTTCGTGAACAACAAAATTACTTTTCTTTGGATTCAAAGAAACTCCTTACTCTCTTCACCTTTCAAAAATATATCTAAGATGATCAAAATGTTCATTAGCATTTTGTGAGACAATGGTGATATCATCTAAGTAAACAAGAACAAACTTGTTTATCAAACCTTGGAGAGCCATATACATTGTGCTCTGAAAGGTTGCTCCTACATTTGACAATCCAAATAATATCTTTTTGTAATCCATAGTACCCCACTTGGTGGTAAAGGTTGTCTTATACTATTTCTCTTCTTTAACCAATATTTGGTTATAACCTGATTATCCATCCAGTAATGAGAACATCTCTGATCCTAAAACAACCTGTATTATTTTCTCCATTGAAGGTAGTGGATAGTGATCTTTGAGTGAAAATCTATTTAGATCATATAAATCAATGCATAGCCTTATCTCTCTATTCTTCTTTCTGATGGACACCAGGTTTTATACCCAAGAAGTGTGCTTGATTGGAAAAATAATACTACCTTCAATTAGCTTGTTCAATTATGTCTTCATCAGATGTTCTAACTTTTGATTCAAGGGCATCTGCTTCTGTCTAACTGGTTTTGCATTGGGTTCCAACTCAATGGTATGTTGAGCTAACTTAGGGTTGAAACCCTTTAGATCTCCACATTTCCAAGCGAAAATATCACTAAATTCTTGGCAAAGCAAGACAAACGCATGTTGTTCCTCCTTTGTATAGATTTTTCCAAGCTCGAGGAGCTTGTCTTTGAATATCCACTAACTCATTTGACTGCAAAATCTAACAAAATTTTTTGATGAAAGATGTAAAATGAGATGATCATCGGGTACTTGTGATATTTGATGTGTAATTTTCAAATTTTTAAAATTTTATCCCTGACGTTTGTTGAAATTTCGATGAACCTGAATTTTCATCAAAAATAAGTAAAAGTGAGTTCGACAAAAATAAATAAATGTGATTTTGACGAAAATAAATAAAGTGAGTTCAACTATTTATTGTGATAGTGATGAAGGAGAGCCACTGATAGAGTTTTAAGACAAGATGTTTAATGACCATAATTTGAACTCAAACAACTAAGTGTCAGCTTACTTGCATGAGATTTATATAAAAAATTAATGGTTATACACTCTATTCCTTGGCCATAAAGAAGTTTGTTGGCTCAATCCCCCCCCATAATTGCAACCGTTCAAGAGTAGAGAAAGTGATCAAGTTTGAGGAAACGATGTGAAGAGCTCTAAAGAATAGTGGTAGAATGCATTAACAACGAATTTCCATATAGGTAGGAAAATAATCACACTTCTTTGTGCCAATTGTATTGAATTAAGCTAGTATGGAGAGTTAGTGAAAATTATAAAAGCTCTAATATCCTAGGGTTTACTAGGGTTTGTATGTCATGCATTTTCAATTGGGCTAGTGAGAATTGTATGAAGTCTAGGATGGTTTTTATTTTGTGGTTTGTTTCTTAAGAATTTAAACTAGTAGGTCCTTTTCCATCACTTGAAAATTTGAAACCCTAGCTCTATCACATTGTCAAAATAGGTGAACCTAGTGATTCTAGTGCCAAACCAAAAAGAAAACCTAAACAAAAGAGAGTTAAGAAACTTAAAACCCAAGATGACACACCTAAACTTAAGCCAGATGTATTTGAAGCATCTGAAAATTCTAAAGGAGAGAAAATAACTCATGATAGGTTCATGCAGGGTGCATCCAAAGACATCAATGAAGGAGGGTCACAAATTGGAAAAAGGCCCATAGTGCAGGCTGTTGTGAATAGTAGGCTAATTGACTTTTTTGGTGGGATTAGAGAAGTTGTTTAACCACAGAGTGGATAAGAGCTATTCTTATATAATTTTCCTATTATTGCCAGATTGAGGGTAGTCATTGTCTTTTTCCATAATTCATTTGTGAATGGTACCCTCATCAAAAAATACCTTGATTGACTTGGGTATAACCATTATTGTGATGACTAAGGAAAACATTCTAATATTGTTGTTAATAAACCTTAGACTACACCAATTGTTCTACAATTGGTAGATAGGTCAATAGTGGAACCTGAGGGCATCATTGAGAACTTGGTCATAGCATTCAAATTTGTACTTCTAGGTTTGAAAATCATATTTTAAAGCAACATCTCATTATATTTCATTTTTAGACTTGTGAATTTTCAAATTTTCATTTCCAGATTTTGTTGTGCAAGTTAAATATTCCGATTTTAGGAGTCTAACGGTTGGAAATCATAGTAAAATTAGAGCTTAATAAGTTATAGAATTAGCATTTTAAAGTGTTTTCTGGGGTCATTAACTTTAGACTATCTTCTCTTTTACAGGGGTGGTTGCATGCCAAATTTTTTTGGTGTAAAATATCAGAATTATTATATTTTGTTACTTATCTATGATTAAAAATTATTGAAGTGTGAGTTTGATATTTTTTAAAGATCTACATATTCAAGCTTGGTAAAGAAAAATCATGTCAGATAATATTAGTCTAGAACAAAATGAAGAGACCCTTGATAGATTGTGGGCTAGATTGAAAAGAAAGGGTGATGGGAAATGTTATTGTCCTTGCAATAATTGCAAGGGCTTAAAGACAAGAAGACTTCTAAGCACAATAGCCGAGAAACATTGTAGGAAACATGGTAACATTAAAGGGGGGCATGCTTATCATCCATTGGTAAGTTGTTCATTATATGTGTTTATATTGATTGAATTTGTAAATTTTTATATTATTTTAATATTTAATATATATAAAAAAGTAACTTGATCATGATTATGGTTTATTTGTGTCTATCATTATTATAAAGGTGGGTCATCCTAGGGAACATGATATGGATTATCATGGCTCGAAGAATGTGGTTTTGCAAGCAGAGGAACATGGAGTTGTGAATATCAAAGATGAAGTTAATGATACTATGGAAGAAGGTGATCATGCGCCAAAAAAAAAAGTTGAAGATGATGGTACAAATACATTGATCCATGGCACATTTAGTGGCATAGCTAATCATGATGACCGAGATGACTTTGATGATGTTCATGATTTACCTATACTTGAGAAGGCATACAAGCCCCTTTATAAAGGCTCCCAAACAACTCATCTCTCTGTTGTATTGTTGTTGATGAACTTGAAGGTTATGAATGGTTTATCCAACATAGCAATCTCACGGATGTTAACATATGTCATATATGTCATTTGTTTTCATCTATTTTAGTTGTTGTTAGTTTATCACTAGTAAATAAAGGATGAAATATGTACCATTAATATTCTTTATATTAACAAATTATTTTTTGTTGTAGATTGATTGGTGAATTTTTGTTACCACCATCAAATATTTTACCTTGCTCATACCAAGATTTATCTGGAATTATGAAAGATATTGGAATGGAGTATCAAGAAATATATGCATGTTCTAATGATCATATTATATATCATAAAAAACATGAATTTGCAATAAAATTCCCAAAATGTCATATCAGTAGATATTGAATAGATCAACTAACAAAAAAGGTGCCTCACAAGGTTCTTCGTTATATTCCCATTATTCCACATATGCAGCGATTATTTAGGTTCGAAAGCTTAGTACAATTTATGGATTACCATGCATGGAATAAAAGTCGATATGACATTCTTCAAATGCTTGCGGATGGTTCTGCATTTAGGAACATGGAGGAAAAATGGTCATAGTTTAAAGAAGAACCTCTGAATCTCGAGATTTCATTGGCAGCAGATGGTGTCAATCCATTTGGAGAGCTGGGATCTATTTCCTTGGTGTGGCCTATTTTTGTTATCAACAATAGCATTCCTCCATGGATGTCAATAAAGAGGGAGCACATAATGTTGGAAATGATTGTTCCAGGTATTTTCTTACATCAATTTTCTTTAATGTAGTAGCATCTCATTTGTCTTATTTGTTGCATAATGACTTATATTTTTTTCATTTAATAGTCATGTACATTAATTTATATATATGGTAGTAAAATGGTTATAATAATTATGTAATGTTTATGTTGATTCAACTAGGTAAGTACCAAGTTAAAGATGTGAATGTATATATCAAGCCTCTTATCGACAAGTTACTAAATTTATGGAATGGCGTCACTATGTATGATGTATCTAGACCAATAGGACAAAGACAATTTCAATTCCACGCAATGCTTGTATGGAAAATTAATGATGCCCCAGGGCTAACACATTTTTGTGGTGTTTTAGAACATTCGATTACATGACTTTAACAATATTTAATTTTATCAAGTAGATATCATGCATGTTTTTAAAATAATCTATGCATTATATATAATTATAAAAATTGTCATATTTAATCTAATGATATATGATCTTGCAGGTCTTCAAACAAAGGGAAAATTTACATGTCCAATTTGTGGTCCAAAGATGAAATCTCATCATTCAACAAGTTTAGGAAAGTAGGTGTTTGATGAGTATAGGCACTTCCTACACATAAATCATAAGTATCGAACAACTGAAAAACATATTTTCAATGGGAAAGAAGAGACTACATCAAAACCATGAAGAATGACACCTCACCTATGGAAGTTGGAATATAATAGAATTAATCATCAAGGTTATACATCGGATCAATTTTTTTATCTATCATATATGATATGTTTGGAATTTATATTTTTATATTGTGTTGTGTTTACACATGTTGTAATTGAAAATGATTGTCGTTGTTAGTTTGTTTAACTTATATGCTTCATGAAGGTCATCAAGGCATTAATGGTCAACTTCCATAGGGACTGAAAATTTATCCTAGACAATTTAGTAGGTTGCCCTACTATGAGAAACTATAAATTATATATTTTTTTGATAAAATGCATATCGGAAAGAATATAATAGAAACATTATGAAAAATATTGGAT
This sequence comes from Sequoiadendron giganteum, assembly GCA_007115665.2. Classification (NCBI taxonomy): domain Eukaryota; kingdom Viridiplantae; phylum Streptophyta; class Pinopsida; order Cupressales; family Cupressaceae; genus Sequoiadendron; species Sequoiadendron giganteum. Next base: position 277,440,885 of record CM021107.1, read on the forward strand.
GGAAGGCATGACAAAGAAAAAATGGTCAAAATTTGTAGTGACATTCAGGAAGCCAATTATGCAATGAAAAATGGCATTCAATTAAATAGCGATAGAGACCAAATTAATATAAGTGCCCTTCCTTGGTTATTAACGGAGCAACAAAGCAATGCTATAAAAGAAGTCATACGAAAAATTCGATTTCCCATAGGATTTTCTGTGAACATAAACAATATCATCACAAAGAAAGGTGAATTTGGGTAAAGGATGAGAATGTATGATTGGCATACCTTCATTAAGGTAATTATTTTGGTATATTATACATATATTTGTATATTGCATGTACTTTTCAGTGTATTATGTTTACTACTTTTGTAAAAATAATGAAAAGATCATTTTATAATTATTGTTGTACGTTCTACCTCTATCTCTCCCATACAACTTTGACAACAATTTCAAGCAAGTTATTTATGATCTTGGAGAATACATGAGGTAAGTATTGATATTTGTTCAATTCATTGTATAGATCTTATAATGGCCATTTTTTTTATTTGTTATATAATATATTGTATATTTTTTTTAAATCTCATTAATATATTTGTGCCTTGAATCACTTGTAGATGGTTTTCATCTAAACCAATCCATAAAGAATATATAAATTATTGGAAGAGAAAAATTCCTCGTCTAATGTGTGAAATGCAAAAGTGTCTACCTTTGACATTTTTCAATGCACAAGAACATAACCTCATACACCAAGTTGAGGAGATTGAATTGTGTGGACCTATACGCACAAGGTCAATGTGGATTGTTGAGAGGAACTTAAAAATTTTGAAGGCTTTGGTTAGAAAAAGAGCACATCCTGAGGGTTCTATGGTGGAGGGATATATGGTATACCAGACCATGGTGTACATTACTAAATATCTTCCTAAGTTTGCAGCAAAGATCCATGTAAATCGCATTTGGGATCCCAACTCCATTAACAAATTTGAAGAGGAATAATTGATGGGGAAAGGTAGATTGACGAAAGTGAGAGGTAATTATAAGATGTTCATAGAGATTAATTATAATACATTTTACATTTGGCTTTTATCTATATTGTACTTATTTAATTATTAATCTTCAATATACATCAATTATAAATTAAGGTCGTATACTTTGGTAATTAACTAATTATATGTCATTTGTGAATTTATTTATTTTTGATACAGTTGGTCAAGAGTGGGATGCACTACATTTGTCTATCACAAACAATCTTGATTGGATGATGGTATGGATTGAACGATGTCAAAAATCTGGTCGCGCATTAACATGGGAAGGTGTGGCTTCATTGGTTAAAGAAGCTCATCGTAATGGAGATTCCAATGTTACACCAAGGGAAATTGATTTAGCATATGGTTTAAGAGATAATAGGTACATATAAATATATTAATCACCCATATTATTGAATTATTTTCAATTATATTGATGTATATATATGGAGAGATTTTTTTCTTTGCATACATTCGGCCAAGAATAAATATGTTTATCAACTGACGATATTGAAATAATTTTTACATGTTGACATATTGCAGGTGAAACACCACAAGGCTATGTGGTGCAATGGTCATAAATTTCAAATCAAAAATCTGGATGACACGAAGAAAACTTGTGATTCTAGGATAACTACAGTCTTTTAGGTGACTATTGTTTCATCTAGAAGTGGCATACATCCAGAAGTCTCAAAAAATCAATAATATGGTATTTTGGATGATATACTTAAGTGTGACTTTAAGTCGTTCAAATTAGTTATGTTCATCATCCTATGGTATAGGCTATGATTGAATGAAAATGATCCCGAGAGAACTGTTATTAAACATGATAATGGATTTACCATGGTTAAAACAAGGTATTTTGAGTGAGTTGGAAATGAGCCCTATGTTCTTCCAAGCCAATGTGAGTAGGTATTTTACTCAAAGGTTCTAGGTAAACCAGGTTGGTCATATGTTGTTAGACATGATCCAAGAGGAAGGTTGGTAAAATTTAATGTGGTGGAAGAAGAAGATACGAAAAAACTAGAAGATGATGTAGATGATGATCAGGATCAATAGTTAGTTGATGATGTGCCTGACGAAGATGTCGAAGAGGATGAACTAGATCATGATGATGTAGGAGTTAATGTTCATGAATATGATATCCATGTGGATGATGACATTATCAAAATTGATATCAATGATGATGATGATGATGATGATATGACCAATCCTTACAATGTCGAATCTGGATCAGATGATATAGACAAAGAGTTGGATGAAGAAGAAGATCAATGAAATTGAAATCTATGAGTTATGTGATTGTATTATTTATTTCATATTAATTTACTTATATAATTATATTTGACTTATGTGGTTACATAATTAATTCACGATGTTTTTAATTTTTATGCCATTACATAATTAATTCATGATGTTACAAGTATTGTATTTCTCCTAGAAATTTCTATATTATCATAATGAATAGAGTTTCAATACATTTGAAAGGTCAAAAAAATAAAATATTTCAATAACGATGTTAACAACCTTGAAATTAGTGTGTTTTATGTTTCATGTGATCATAAAATATTAAAAAGTCAGTTGTAGAGGTGGTTGTTCAGTGGTTGAGCTATAAAGGAATTTAGAAAGGCATAAAGTGATCATTGTAAATTTTTTTGATGGTTGGGGATTTAAAATACAAGCTCTTGAAATTCCAAAATCTGTGTTTTTCTTCAAAATTTCTGTATTTTTCCTGTTTTGCAGCTTTGTACAGTCACATACAGCCATATTTTGATGTGAAATAAATTCTATGTCATGAAGATATGTGTTACCTTTGATTTGAATCTTATTTGAGGGCTTAAGGCATTGATTTGAGTTAGAAAGCTTCATTTCTTTGCATACAGGTTGGTTACCCTATTTTTGAGGGTTTTGTAGTCCAAACATGATATAAAGGGGCTCTTACACTTTTTGTGATTATTGTAAATTCTATAAGAGGCCCCATGTATACTATTTTAATTGTAGGATGCATGAATATGGGATAGGATGAGAAATAAAGAAGGTATAGTTGTTGTCCTCAAGAGTTTTGTGAAGAAAAGCATGTGAAATGAGAGGTTCAAGCCTAGGTTTCAAAAAATATGTATAGGAGATCTGATTTTATGAATTTTTATGCATGTGCATACCTAATAGGTTGTGTCTGAGTTGGTTTTGAGGTCTGGGAGGTTTTGGAACTAGGAGATTCGATAAACCCTCATGATTTTGGCCTAAAACAAGGGTTTTGGGTTTGGCAAGAATTTGCTCATACAAGTGGAATCTTTTTTGTGAATTTTGAGGTTTGGAGTCCGTTAGCTGTCAAAAACATAGGTAAAAATACCTCAAGATGTTTCCAATCTCTTGATATGTTTTGGGTAACAAACAAGGAAAATGATTTGAACCTTCTTCTCTTCAGGTGTTGTCAAACCTAGGTGGGTCTACCTTTGCAAACTGAGCAGACTTAAGTGATGTGATTTTGTTTACAAAAATCTATTCACAATGGCAATCTTATAGTGAAAAGATATAATCCTAATAAAGCATATGTGTAATATTAGAATATGTTCAGTTAATAGAAGTAAAAAATAAAATGGACAAACAACTTTGCCAATATAACTATATGTATATATAACTTTAAGTTATTTTTATTTTAACTAAAAGTAATGAAGTTACAACATACAAATTAAATGATATTTATGATTGCAAAATTTATGATTAAATATATCTCTTAGAATCCTTTTTGTCCCAATTTGAAAATAATTCTATATTATAAAATACATTTTATTAAATTTTAAGATGAAAATAGCAAGGAAAAATAAAACAAATATCTTTATGAAAGAAGTATATTGGCATGAAATTAAATACAATTTGTATTCCAATGTAAAAACTACAAATAATGGAAAAAATTCTTTCAACACAAACTATTATGTAGTAGTCAATTAAAATGATCTAAATAGTCTAATAATTTGACCATTAGCATATAGCAATTTCTATAGAGTTGTAGATCTCTTCCATTTCAAAAACACAGAACAATATTAGGTAGATAATCAAACATATTTCATTTATACAGTGACTTATTTATCCTAGAGTAATTAAGTATATTGTATACAAATAAAACCAACAAACCCACAACTACCCCTATTTTGAAGGAGTTTAGTTTTCTCCCTTTCCTGATCTCCCTAATATTGTCTAATTATTTTAAAGAGACCAAGGTTCATAACACAACTTTATTCAACCCACTAAATAGCTTGGTTAATGAAACTTGATAGAGATATAGAGTGGTAGAGATGGAGGGAGAGAGAGGAGTGAGAGGGAGATAAAAAAGAGAAATAGAGATAGAGATATATAGTAGGAGAGATGGAGGGAGAGATGGAGTGAATGAGAGAGAAAGGGGGAGAGGGAGAGATAGTTCAATAGATAGAAGGGGGGAGAGGGAGTGACATAGATAGTGAGATATATAGAGAGATAGAGAGTGATAGGGAGAGATATATCAATCACCCTCCCTATATCTCTATCTATTCATCCCTATCTCTTTATCTCTCTACCTCTCTCTATCTCTTTGTCTCCCTTTCTATTTATATGTTTCTCATTATCTCCCTCTCTCTCTATATTTTCTTCCCTATATTTATCTTTGTCTCCTTAAGTGTGCAATGGGTACATTGAAGAGGTCTTAAAGGAGAATTATCATATATTTAATCAAATGGCATGCTACCTTGAGCATAACTCCCCAAGGACACATGCCATCCTTGGATTGTTGACATGAAAAAACCAATCAAAATTTAGTTTATCTTTTCCCTCTCTCTCTTTTCCTTTGTATCTCTTATATTTATCTCTCTCATGCTCTCTCTCTATCTATCTATCTATCTAAATTCATCTCTTTCTCTCATTCTCTATCTTTTTAGTTTCTATCTCTCTTTTTATTAGCTAATATGCTACATATATTGTGAGATTTGAGCTTGAAACAAATCTCATGCCTCGAAACCACTATTGTGTCATTGGAAAACAAGTTTCAACTACCATTTAATGGTAAAATACTCTAAAATATCAGGTAAAAGACTATATATACTATTATATAATAATAAATATAATTATATTATATATAATTTAATCTAATATTACTATTATATTAATTATATTTTGTATTATATAAAAATGTACTTATTATTAATTATAATAATTTTATATGTATTTAATAATTTTGTTAAATATAATATATTATAATAAGTTGAATAATTATATTATTTATTATGTAAAATATAGCTAATATATACTTAGCTATATTGTACAATATTAAAACCTAGAGCTAAATGGTGCCATAATTTTGAATTTAATGAACATACTCTAAAACCTAACAAAACCAGGTTTTAGCTTGTCAAATTGGAGAAGTGAAAGGTCGATACCAACATCAAGGAAGAGTTTGGAGGAGTGAAAACAAAGTCAATACTAGCACCAAGGAAGAGTTTGGAGTTAAAACAAGGTCAATACCAGCACCGACAAAGAGTTTGGAGGAGTGAAAACAAAGTCAATACCAACACCGAGGAAGAGTATGGAGGAGTGAAAACAAGGTCAATACCAGTGCCAAGGATGAGGTTGAGGGCACTCATGAAAAATCGATGACCAAGGGACAATGAGTACTATAAGTTTGGCACCCCCATTCTCTTTAACCTGCAATTTTCATGCCTAGCATGGAATCATGCTTACATAACATAAACACAAACAAATGGAAGTTTATAGGGGCAAAGGAGTCCAAGTATATGCTAGGATAAGCTAGATCTAATGAATGGAAATAGAGGCATACAATTCTTCTTTAATACCTCCACCACAAACATATGCAAGGAAAGGTCTCATCCCTTCTTGGTAGTGATAACCTCCTCCACACACAACGCTTAAAAATTATGAATAGAGGAATATCATATTTGAAGAACTCAAAGTTGATTCTCTCCTACCTGATGCAATATTTATTCATTTTATCCTTACAAAAATTTATAGTGATTACTAGAGGCACATAGACCAATTCTTCACAATAGAATAATTTGATCATAATTTTCCAATGATGGCATTATGAGAAAACCTTAGGTTAAATGAAGAACCTTCATTTGAAGGTGATGTCATCATGACCTTTGAATGAAGAAAATTTATTAAAAAATGATGCCATGTCAAGACTTTCAAATGAAGGTATTTTTTATTTTAAATATTTCATGTCCAAAATTATTTATAAAAGGAACCTTTGCATGAAGGACCTTCAAATGAAGACCTTAATTCAAAGGTCCTTCATTAGAAGATCCTTCATATGAAGGTTCCTTTAATGCCATACCATTATATCTCTTAGAGTTGTTAGAGATATTTTTGTTTCAAACTAGAGATTGTACCATCAAATAGTGTCACCATGACTCTACCAAGATATCCATCAAATTGATAAACCCTGACTTAAAAACCACAAATTCACAAGAAAAATGCCCCTGTCAACCCTAGGGCATCAATTCAATGGCAAGTTTCTTGCTTTAACACACCCCTAAATGCAATGAACCTCTATCATACCATGTTACACACCAATCCACTAAGTTATAGTTCCAAGACAATGGGTGGATTGGTGGATGTCACTTTTATTTAGCCCTCAAACCCTTACATAGGCAAAACAAGGCAATCCTTCTATTTGATTGTTTTCTCCCACAAAATAGTGATTTAGCACTTCAAAAAATATTCAAATGAAAGAGAACACATATGTTTATCTACAACAATGATCTTAGAGAATTTCAAGCTTGTATGGATCCATACAACACAAAAGAACTTCAGAAAAATAGTAAAAACATAGAAAATTGCTTCAAGAACGTGGTATTTGATATGAAATTTTGGTATCAACTCCTCCAAAAATTGCAATGGTATGGGAATATAATATGATAGAAGTGTGATAATAAATTCATCATTTGAAGAATCAAACTAATATGCAAATATGAAAGAAAGTGCTAACTGCTTAATCTGAAAAAGTTTATTTTAACTTTAAGTTTGTTGGGTAGCCAATTCTTTTAAGTTATCAAATCCTACCATCATACATAATCAAAATGTTGTTGTTTGAAATGACTATGAGCACTAACATTCACTATTTGAAGATGTTGAAACCTTGTCATAGAGAACTATAACATTGATGCAACCACTCATCCTACCTTAAAACATACCAAAAGTCTCCTAGCAATTAGACATAGGAGGATTCTAGATGACTTAAACAATTTTTATTGCCAAAGCATTAAATTATGATGAATTAAATAGGCCTAGTACTCACTCCCTCCCCATTAACCACTTAGAAATATGGAAATTAAATGTAAATTTTCTACTATTTTTAGTCATGTAGGTGTCCAATAAACCACTTGGTGGTGTTTCCCTTCAAGTTTATCTACTTGAATGAAGAATGTTGATGGTGTTTTCTGCACAACAACAACTTAGACAGAATATGATATCCTATCTCTCTTGAAAATTAAATCTCTATCGGTAAGCCTCAAGAGATAACCCCAAGGTCTCTAATGTCAGGTCCTGACAAATGAAACAAAACAACTTAGTGATACATTTGGAAATGTTGATAATCACAAAGGGACCTTACAAAACAAATACTGGAACTTTATCAGATTTTGCATTATGTTGATACTCTAAATTCTTAAATCCAACCCTAATTCAAATTAACATAAATAGAAAAAGATAAGGGTTTCATAAATCCTTATCTTGAAATTACTCCTAAGATCAACAATATTGATGACAAGATTATGAAACAAACCAATTCCTCCAAACTAACTTCTACTTAAACTAGGTTTAACATGCAATTTTATAGAAATAGTGCAATCTTCTAGGGAATCAAATATTTTTAGATCATGAACATTCATTCAAGTCAGCCCCTGTTTTGCAATTGAAATGAGCAAACCCATAATTGAACTAAGCACCAAATTATAAGATCTAGGATAAATTTGCACAAAAACCTACAATCAATAAGCTAACAAAAGTATGGATCGGGAATTGCTACAAAATTCCAAGCATCTAACCACAAATATCATCAAATCACTTAATTCTAAACCTAACATTCATTAAAGATTTCAAAGCATTTAGGAAAGATATAATAACCAAAACCATGCAAGATAAATCAATCCAAGAGAGGACACCAAAGTACACTGTCTCCAATTGTATTGAATTCATCCAACAGTCGCAACCATTCAAGTATCTTGTGTTACAACACTTTCTTCGAAATAGACTAACTTCTAAATCTTCTCTATTGCTTAACTTGATGTGAATTATAATCTTCTAGAAATACTGCTCATAAAAAATGAGGCCACAAGCCATATTTATAGAGAATTTCATCACAAGTTAGGGTTAAAAAGAAGGTCGGCCAAAAACAAGTTGGCCTAGAATCTCCTTATAATTCAATCCAATGCATGAAAAGGCTGGAAAGTAATAATGGGAAGCACAAATTTTGAGGAATTCACCCATTAGTTAGTCCTTTGTCTTTCCCTTGACCCATTTTATCTTGCATGCTAAGGAAAACTTCCTCTAGATCATCCAAAGGTGGATTATTTAATATTTTGAACCTTCTATCAAGAGAATTAATTTCTTCCCTTGATTTCTTGATGACTTCATCCCATTCCACCTTTAGGGTTTGATATTTCTCCATGATTGCAACATATGTGGCTGCATCATCAAGTTCGTGCATAGTAACTAAGCCACCATCAACTTAATCATAGATCTCATGCCACCATCCCCTTAGTTGCTCCAGACTTAGGTGCTTCAATGAAAACCTCTTTCTCCTAGTAATAATCTCAAAGAATAGAATACACTTGCCAGAAATATCCTTCAATGTATTCCCAATTTCCTGCCCTTGTTTATGAATTTTCTTCAAAACCCTCTAATTAATTTGTAGCAATTTGTACCATTCCCAAGGTTGTGAAGCCTTTGAAGAAGGTAGGATTTTATCACTCACCAACTTTTCTTCTGTGTATTCCATGATTGTCTTTAATTTATACAAGATAAGATATGTACCAATTTTGTCTTGCCCTAACACATTCTACAACCATTCAAAATAATTATGGGCATCACCACAAGTGGATAGAATGTCCTTAATCATTTTATCTCCTCTATTCCTCACTTATTGCACCATTCATGGGTAACCTATGTAATGGATTTCATCTTCACCAACTCAGCGATGGTCTTCTCAGGTAGAAGACCTACTACAGATGATGAAGAGATATATTGCAAAGGCTTCATGAGATCATGCAAAAATATTTTTAACTTCTCATTCTCCTTCTTTAGTTCATGCTTATCTTGTATCTCCTTGTTCAATATCCCCAAGATTGTAGCACTAGATCCTTGGAATTCTTCAACTTCTTGCATCATGGAGGTAGGCCCAAGATTGATGGTTTGAATACTATAATCCTGGCAAGTTACCTCATCTTTATTCTTATCAAAAGCAAGAGTGGCAATGTGGATCACTCGGTTATTGGCCTCATCTCTCTCAATCCTAGAGTTAACCCTAGCCTTCTTCTTTTATTTTACCTTTCCTATGTTGGCTAATACATCATCCCAATTTGGAGGGGTGTCATCCACAATAATATTCTTACTCTTCAGTCTCTCATCCAACCAACCAGGGACAGGAGCATCAGGTTGATTCATTTTGTGTTCTTTTCTCAGTTTCATCTATGGAGAAATCAACATTCATATTGTGCACCTTCTCTCCTTTGTCTCTGTCCTTGCCTTGCCCTAGATTATCATTATTTTCCATATTATGTTCACTCTCCTCATGCATTGATGGAGGATTCCTTGTAGGAACTTCTTCTTTTACTTGAGACTTGTCCCTCTCTACATCAATAGGTGAATCTTCATAGCTCACCAAAGGAAACCGTATGATCTTTTCTATCTCCGCCTCAGTGCTATATAGTTCTCCCTCCTTGAACTCTTCCACCTCCTCCTCCTAGTGACCACTAATCTCTACATCTAGGGATTCATGTTTCACATCTTGGGATTCAGGATGGGGAGAGGCATCATTTTGTTTTTCTATCACATGAGCACCTATGGAAACATCTACCTACAATATGTTGTCCTTTGGAGAAGGAGTCATTGATATCCTTGTATAAAATTATTTATTTCCTTCAAAATTGTCCACTTTCATCACCTACAGACTTGTATCCTCTGCCTCTATGGAAGGTTCGTCATCTTTCTTCTTTGCAGTCTTGACCAATCTTCTTCTTTTTAGCATAGGGACATCACCCTTTTCACCCTCTTCATCTGGTTCTTCCTCTGTAGTAGACTTATCTTTCTTGGAGACCTTCTTCCTTCTCTTGGAAATTGGTTTCCTCCTCTCTCCTATCTCCTTTTCTATCTGAGCACCCTTAATCTTTATTTTGAAAGGGAGACCCCACCTTCTCCTTACCCTTTGGATCTTTCTCCTCATCTTTAGAGGTAGACTAGGACTCCAGATTCCCCATCAGATCATAGGTGTACTACATGCCTTTTTTGTCCATCTCCCATACCTTATGTTTGATCCACAAATTGGTATATTTGATCATAGGAGCATTTATTTGTTCCAACTGAGTTTTCTCTTCCTCCAACCAATCAATTATTCCCACTAGTTTATCTTTGATAGGCTCATAGTCATGATTCTGTATCAATTCTCCACCATCATTCGGTTGATCAAGAATGACTTTAACATTGAAAAACCTGACTAAATGGTAGGAAACTTGGAGTGTTTCTTCTTCATGACCTCAGATTCATCCTTTCAATTTACCCAATAATCTTCAATGTCATCCTTATTCCTAAAATCCCTACTTGCCTTCTTTTGGGCTTCTTCTATCCTATCAAATCTGGGTTTCTTGGTATGGAATGCCAAGCCCAAAGTACTCATTTTTTCCTCAGAGGAGTGTGTTGATATCAGAGAGGAATAGACCTCATTAGTTCCTATCCTCAAAGGAAAGTTATTCGCAAAGCCATTTTTATGCATGTCCTTCAAAATATCATCAAAGGCCAAAATTTGTCTAGTGACTTCTAGAAGTATGATGTGGTCCATTGGATATTTTGGAAACCTATAAGGGGCCCTTTGACAACCATCAATTATGATATATGAAAAGGTGGGGAACTAGATAAAACATCCCCCATACCTTTGTATTAACTCCTTGGCTACATCAAAAATCCTTACATGCCCTACTCCCTATAGTAGCCTTGTGATATACATGGTGAATACATCATTCACCATTTTCTAGCTTGATCCACCCAAATGTAGCTATGGGTACACCTCATACATCACATCTTGTCCAAATAACCCTTTAGTACTTAATCCCTTATATGGATGAATCCTTTCCAAGGCATAAATTAGATAAGATGTCATGGTAAAACTCATGGTTTGCAACACATTACATATTTGTTCATGTATCATAGCATTGATGATACCTGCCCAATGATAATTAGTTTTCTACTCCATCCTTACTATGACATAAAACATCCAATTCTCAAAGACCCCGATAGTCTTCAAGCGTACAACCCTGCTAAGGAGTGTGATGGCATCATAGTACCCTACTTTGAATTTTCCCTAAACAGTTGTTTAGGTAACTTGGAGATATGGGGCTTAGGCTTCTCCATTCAAGAGTTGATGAACTACAAAACCTTATTTGTATCATCTACATAGTATTTCCTGGCCACATCTAGATTTAGGCCTACCACATGAGATCTGTCACATATATCAAAGGTGTGTGCCACTAAAGGAGGAGAGAAATTAGCCAACACTTTTCCTTGTGGAACAATCACCCTCTATGTACCCCTAGGATAATGACGAGCACATTCTAGAACCAACACATAACACTGAATTGTTGGGGGAAACCCAACTACATGAGCCGATCCTGACTCTACCATTCTTCTGGCCAACAATGGGGGATCTTGCATGGCCATTCTTGCCTTGAATTCTTTAGTCCCATTTTCCCACATTAGTATTAGTGACTCCTGACCACACGAGAGACAATTTGGTCTCAATAAATTTGATTTTATATCTATCTCGATCCTTTCTACTTCTGAGATGACAAATGCTCCCTCATCACTGGGATCCACCATTTTGCCTTTATCTCTTCCAACTACAACCTTGCTTGATTTAGCCTACATTCAAGAGACCATAATCAATACCTATCATAGAATAATAATTCAAGTTATTTCATCATAAATGCATTCCATTCACCAAAGGAATCCAAACAATCAATCATAATCCCCTAAAAATAGCATTAAGCATCCTTTCTCAAAGCTTGGGCTTTTCACCCCTTCGTGGAATTCAAGCTAGAAAGGAATTTATGGAAATTTTGAGAGAGGTGGATTTTAGCGATGGAAACCCAAAATAACATTCATAAGTATCTTAATCACCAAGAAAAACTCGAGAAATATTTTCACATATCTTCCAATTATCCCAAATCAATCATGTAATGCAAATTCATTAACAATTAATTCATGCATTCCCTTTTTTCTTCACTCCTAGCCAATTTTTGGGGAATTCTATCAGGGACAAAAATCCACGAAGTTAGCAAGACTTAGCACTTTTCAAAGAAATGAAGAGGTGGCGGAATCTGGGGAAATCCTGAGGCGATGGATTTTCGCAAAATAAGCCTAATTTCACAGTTTTACATGAACTTCGAGAAGATGATGAATCAAAGGAAATCCATGAAAGTCCTAAGGTAGAAGAAATTCTCAATATGCTTGAAACCCCAAAATAATCAAAATTATGAAACCCAAAATCTTTGACTTCAAAACTACAAAACCCGAAAATCTAAAATCTGAAATCCTCGACTTCGAAACTCCGAAACCCCAAAATCCGAAATCCGAAATCTTTGAATTTGTCAGGATTTCACCTAAGTCGATTGAATGATCATGAATTTGGGAATTCAAGCTCAAATTTTCATTTTCAAATTGTTCATGAATGGTTTTAACTTTATAACTTTCCCAAAGGGTGATCTAACAGTACTAATAATGAATTCAAAATCAAACCCTAGGGTTTTAAGATGAACACACCATCGCAATTTCAATCCAATCACCCACAAAACCAAATTTGAATGGAAGTGAAACAAGTAGAGAAAGGTGCAATTGATCATAGGATGAGCAAAGGGGGTAACATTGATTTCAAAGAGGAAATCGAAATGCGAAGAAAAAAATCCAAGCCAAATTGCAAACCCCCCTCAAAATACTGAAATCAAACCTAAGCACGCTCAACAAGACAAAGAGGAATTCATATTCATCAATCAAAAGTAGGGAAATGGATACATACAATTGATGAAGCAAATAGGTGATAATCAATGGCCGAGAGCAAGCCTTGATGTGTGCGAGCAAGCAATATCAACAAAAATGCAAAGAAAACCATGACCAAGCCCAGAAAATCACAAGTCCAAATGCTAATCACGTCGGGTAATCCCAACTGAGCTCCCTCAAAATCAATTAGGGAAAAATGCAATTGACTCGTAGAATAAAAACTATCTCAAACCTCATTAAACACAACTGCAAAGTCTATACGTGAGCCATTAATGCGATGACAAGACAATTCAAGACGAATTCAGGGATTCGAGGCAAAAAAGGAATTTTTGGAAAATCTGTTTGTCACAAAATTCCGTGAAGGACCAAAATCCCCGAAAACAATGTGAAAACAACCTTTTTCAGGTTTCAAGGCAACCGGGGAAATCTGCCAGAGGAGGAAAATCCTGAAACAAGGAGAAACTCAGAATTACCCCAAAACTCAAGATTTTCAAAGTGTTATTCAACAAGGGAATTTACATAAGCATGATGAGCATCAAGGAACATTGCAAAATGACCAAAATCTAGGATCAAACCACCAAAAGACCAAAAGATCAAGAAAAGAGAAGAACCAAAAATGCCAAGCAAAGAGGGTCCTTACTTTTAGTGGGGCGTGTGTGAAAAATTGTACAACAAAGAGAAAAAGTCCTTTGATTACAATTAGAGAATACATTTGAGGCCTTGGTTGTGTAACTGGCAGACCATAGTCATATTTAACACTTGTTAGAAAGTTTGGGAGTTAAAATGTTAAGTAGATTTGATTTGTGATGGACACATTTGGACGATAGTAACAATAACTTGAAATCTAACAAGACTTGATTACCTTATAACCTATCAAATTCTAGCGATGAAATGATAGATTAATCATAATGTCACATTGGGATCACATCACCATGAAATAACTTCATCCAACATCCTTATGAGTGTAGGTACCACCAAATAGGTATTTGTTAGATATGTCTTCCTCGAGCGAGGGAAATTCAAGAAGAGAAGAGGAAATCAAGACATGTAGTAGGTCTAAAAGAGGGAGATCAACTAGAGGTCAAAAGATTAGAAGAAAATTCTATAAACACATGGAATTTTTTCTTGCTGAAGGGGGGTCATGTTCTTATGATGATGAGAGCATAGGTGACATCGAGGTGCCCTTGAGGTACAAAAATCTATGGAAACAATGGGTACCCAAGGAACTTCCTCCAATAAACACTAATTTTTGTGTCAATGAGAGGATATATCGTATAGCACCATTGTCATTACATGGTTTGGGCTTATTTTGCATGGATGACATAAATGTCTATTACGACAAAGTTACTGAATTGATGGAGCATGTCAGACCCTATTACAGTTACAAAGATTGGATGTAGCTGGTTCGATATACACAAAGTATGCATACGTATATTGAAATCAAACCTAAGAACGCTCAACAAGCCAAAGAGGAATTCACATTCATCAATCAAAAGTAGGGTAATGGATACATACCATTGATGAAGAAAACAAGTGATAATCAATGGCCGAGAGCAAGCCATGATGCATGCAAGCAAACAACATCAACAAAAATGCCAAGAAAACCATGACCAAGCCCAAAAATTCACAAGTCCAAATGCCAATCACACCAAGAAATCACAACAGAGCTCCCTCAAAATCAATTAGGGAAAAATGCAATCGAATTGCAGCATAAAAACTAGCTCAAACCTCATTAAACACAACTACAGAGTTCATACATGATCCATTAATGTGATGACAAGAAAATTCAAGATGAGTTCAGGGATCCGAGGCAGAAAAGGAATTTTGGGAAAATCTGGTCGACGCAAAATTCCACGAAGGACCAAAATCCATGAAAAATAATGTGAAAATAGCCTCTGTTGGGTTTTCAAGGCAACCAGGGAAATCTGCCAAAGGAAGAAAATCCCAAAACCAATGGGTAGCCAAGGAACTTCTTCAAATAAACACTAATTTTTATGTCAACAAGAGGATATATCGCATAGCACCATCGTCAGTACATGGTTTGGGCCTATTTTGCATGGACAACATAAAGATCTATTATGAAAAAGCTACTGAATTGATGGAGTATGTCAGACCCTATTATTGTTATAAATATTGGATGTAGTTGGTTCGATATACATGAAGTATGTGTAGGTATGCACTATCAGAAAATTATATACAACTAAAAGATAAGGATCAAAATAAAGGAGTGGCTAGGGACATTGATGGAAGGCCAAAAGCATTAGGGAATATTGCAAGTCTTATAAACAATACACAACCTGGGTCAACAAATAAGCAACCCAATTGCATATTTGAGGCACGTGAGGGAAACCATGTATTCATATGTGAGATAAAATAAATAACTGTAGGGGAAGAGTTACTAATCGATTACAATTTGAATCACTTAGATACAAAAATAGTTACTATGGGGGTGGTATGTACTATATACGATTTTACCCAACCTCCAATTAATGACTCCAATATACCATTTTATTATTATGTTTTTTTTCGTAATTCTATTGGTTTCATTTTGGTAAAGTTTTTTTATATTTAAATTTTGTCACAATGGGACATTGATCATACGGGGAAGGTTCCAGCCTAAAGCATAGATCATGATGCATCTTCAAGTGATTCTACCCGATAGGTTTACCTCATTGTAATTGTACAAATTAGATACGAGAATTTTTTTTATTATTATTATTTTTTCATGAGTTTATTGGGTTAATTTCGATAATTTTTTTAATATTCTTGTTGCAATCGATTGACTAGGGAAAGGCAACAACAGTAGAGGAGAGAATCCATAGGGAGGTGCAGTCACTATTATGCGATGATGACATCACATTTTCCAAAAACCTTGTGGATATGATGAGGAAGGCCCAAAAAAATGCAATGAAGAAATCTTTAAGTTGGTATTCATAGTGCCTCAAACAGATGAGATAAGAGAAAGGGTTAAAATATTGATTGAGAGAGCACAAAACTTGCAAGTAAGTTGTCATGAGATCTTTAATTATAGCATAAGTTCATTCATGGTTTTATATTTTTTACTCTTTTATGTTATGAACTAAAATATTTGTTGTTTTTACAGGATTATTTACGTCCTCATGATGCTACTGGCCATGATCAAGGTACTACAAGTGTTTCCAGATGAGTAGGGGTTGGTACAAGTGTCAATCCTGATCTTCTTGTGCATACATCACATCACTCAACCCTATCATCTGTGCCTATATTGTCGATTGAAATGTCGACAACACATACCATGCAGGCATCCATTAGTGCACCCTCTAGCAGCGAACACATGCCAGAACATGCATCAAGACATGTACCTAGGGATACCGAGGCCACTAGTACTGGTGATGTTTTAGCAACATTTCTTGGATCTTCCCGTATTATTAGTATGGGAACATCGTTGGTCACATTTGTGGTGACCGAGGATTTCGTTCCCATAAATATAGAGAAAGTCCCAAATACTTTGAAATTTACTTATTGATCACTCTTTTTAGACTAGTGATCCTATGATCATTTTACAGGAAATGATGTTTTTTATAAAAATATAAGTGATATTACATTAGATCTCTTTGGGCCCACCATACATACACAATGGAATGCCCAAAATCAAGATTTAGAAGATGAGCTCATTAACCGTTTACTTGTGTTGTTCAGTGATAAAACATTCAACCGAACCAAGGTCCTTAAGAAATTTGGAACTTATCTAAAGTATGTGAGGGACCAATATAGGTCACATTTAGAGAAGAAAAAAAAGTACGAGTGTCCCCCAATGATTCTAGAGAGGGAGTGGAAGGACTTGGTGTCAAATGGAAAGGAGAAGGCTAAAAATAAAAAAATGAAAGACACCACCAGGCCAAGGAAGGTATGTGATACTATCAACAATGTAATTATATATTGATTACTCTTTCTTTTTTCATAATCTAACGTATTTCAAAATTTTCATAGGCTACCTAACACATCGAAGGCAACAAAGGCAAGACTATAAAAACATGAGCAACACAAAATTGGCTCTGGTGGTTATATGAAATTAGCCGCATGAATTGCAAGTATCAATAAATGAAATATTGCATCCAAATAATAAATTACAAAAAATTTTGGTTTTATCACACCATAGAAGAAAAATTCACGATCTTATGTAAAAATGCAAGGCTCTGAATTCAATAGAGTTCCCATAGAAGAGGATCTGAAGATTGTCTTCCAACAAGGCTATGGAGCCTTGGCTGAATGCCTAAGAGTCTCGACTGGGCAAACACAACCTTCCACTATATCTAACACACAAGTAAATAAAATCAAAAAAATTAATTTAAAATTGAATACTTGTGCAATCTATTCAATATTAATTTCCACCATAAAGTAATTATGTTTCTATTTGTTTTAAATAGACAAGCAATGATAATACTGCACATGACATTGGAATGCAGCCTGGTGAGGTTGGAGCACAACCTATAGATGAAGGTCATGGTGTGCATCTTGGTACTAGATGTATTCATGTGCTATACAAAATGCAATATGGATTAATACAATTAAATATCTTTAATTGCATTTGGTGTATTAATTAATGTAACCTTTTATGTTTCAACTTTAGAGAATGTAGAGCGTGATCAACATGTTGAGCATGATTAGGATAGACTAGATCAAGAACATGATGTGGCCCCATCAAGTAAAGAGGACCACTCTAATGTTCTTTTAAATATATTTGTATACACCTAAAATTGGTCTGGAGCATCCAATTAATTAAATACAACTTATTTGATTAATTATCCTAATTTCCTCTACTATTGAATAAATAGAAATATTTATTTATATAGTTCACATTTAATATTTATTTTAATTAAATAAACAAAATCAAATACTTTGTTCGATTTAATTATCAAATCCCTATTTTATTCTATCACATCCATCTTAAATTAATTAAATAAACACAAATCACTTTATTGATTAATTGCCACATTCTTTTGTTTAATTTAATAAACAACTATCCTATAGTTCATTTTTTAAAATTATTTATCCCTCTTTTGCTAATTTAAATAAATCAAAAATATTTAAATTAAAGCACAAAGAATATTCCATCTATATTCTCTCAAAAATGAATTAGATATCCTATGTCTAAATCATGTCTAAAATATGTCAAAATTAATTGATTGAAACTTCACGAGAAGTTTTGGAGACAAATTGGAGACAAATTTGGAATTTGATCTCTCAATATTCCTCCATCAATCCTTCCTCTTCTCTTGCCTAGTGTTTTCATGGGTAGAGACAACCTCCATCTTTCTCTCAATCTCCTCCATCTCCCACCATTCAATTCTCCAGATTGAATCCAAGCCTCTCAAAGCTTTCCCTATGCATTTCTATAGCCAGGAAATCTATAAATACAACCTCATTGAACCAAGAAAAGGATTCAAATAATCAAGTTTATGCACTCTTACTCTACAGCAATTCAAGCATCGAGCATCGAGCATTCACACATCAAGCATCAAGTAATCAAGTTTTCAACCATGGCTGCCTCCTGTAGCTACAATTATGTATTTCATATATGCTAGTTTACATTGTTTATCATTTAGTATTGCATTATCATCATCTCGTTCTTTGAATTGTCATTTTAACAGTCTTATTTGCTTAAACAATCCGAGAGCAATCAGGATTTAATAAATCTTTGGAGATAGAGAGCAATATGACGCTTTTGATAGATAATTCCTTTGAATTGATTCATTTAACTTGTATATTGATATAATGTCATATTAAGAAGTGTCTTTTATTCTTATTCACTTATTCACACTTACAATTTGGTGCCCACCATGGAGCATTAACCCTATTTTTATCATTTTTTTCTGAAAATTGTCATGCAGATTCCCAATGAGTTTCGTTTTAGTGCTTTCGTTAAAAGTTTTAGCCCTTCCATGGCAAACTATGGCACTTTCGTGCTCTATTTGAGTGCTTTCATAAAATTTTAGCACTTCTGTGACTTATTTTAGCTCTTTCATAAAAAATTTAGTACTTTCGTGACTTATTTTAGCACTTCCGTGCTTTATTTTAGTGCTTTCGTAAAACTATAGTGCATTTGACACTTTTTTTAGCGCTTCTAGGGTCTGTTTTAGCGCTTTTGTATCCAAAGTAGTGCTTACAAACTCTGTTGTAGTGCTTCTGAGGTCTGTTTTAGCACTTTTGTATACAAAGTAGCGCTCGTAGAGTCTGTTGTAGTGCTTCTGGCATTTGTTTTAGTGCATACATGTTTTAGCACTTTTGTTTTAGTGCTTTGATAGTCAATATTAAAATGGCCATATCTTGGTCATATAGAGGTCTTTTTCGAGACTTTTTTTTTGAAATGGGGTATAATTTCATAAGCTATGAAATGATGTATGTATTTCTCACTTTTTGTAGAGTTAAAATTTTCAATTTTACATTTAAATTCAAATCACATTGTAACTTGGTCTAAATTTTAGGGTTTTTATGCTTAATCATTCATCTAACCTTTATATCTTCTTATTTCTCAGTCTCATCTAACATTTTGAGCATTTATTGCAAGATTTAAGAGGAATATGGAACATTAAATTCAAAAAGAAGTGAAAAAAAAGTCATTTGATATCCATTGTAATAGTGTTTTCAAACACTCATGGGAAAATAACCCATCATATGTTATTTTTCATGCATGCTTTAGGAATAACTAGCATTGATTTGGGCTTAAAATTAAGCATCTACACAAGCTTTGTCAAAATTTGGTTAAAAAGAACCAATCCTAAGGTAGTCACTTGGATTAAAATGTATCGATCCTAGGGTAGCCACTTTTTTGTTTTCTTAAAGAAAATTTATCAATCCTAGGGTAGTCATCACATTTTTGCAGTATAAAGTTAAAAACAACATTATGATTTTTGTGAAGCAACACCTTCACATAGATTAGAAAATTGTCATTTGGGCTTAAAACAAAACAACTTATATGTTGTGCTTGTGGTGATTAGGCTTATGCTCTCCCCTTAACTGGGTGACCAAAATGCCAGATTCACTTTTACTTCATGCTATTTATGCTTTGTTAAATCCTTTAGAAGGCCTGCCATAGTGGGAAAAAGTACTCACCCTACAGGAACGACCTAAGTGGGAACAACCAAAGCCAGGTTTTCCAACTCACTATAATCAAAAGCAAGTTGTTGATGAAAGTCCAACTTGATAGAAGTGTGCAAGATAACCATCCCCAAAATATTTGTTCTAAAGATTGGGAGGTCTCCTAAGGGAGTTTATCGTTTGCCGCTTCGAACGAAAACCCTATCTACGAACCATAGTGTAGAATCCCACCGAGTCAGTAACCAAACATTGTCATACTCATAGTGCAAGGGGAGGGAAGAATCTTCCCTCAAGACACTCACCATATAATTGCTAAGGACCGTTTGCTCAGAGGACAAGAAATCCAACTCTGAGTACGCGCCTGGAAATGAAAAAAACACGGGCGCCCTCTAGGGGGTGACACGACTATGTGCGTCAACGCAATTTCAAGATGTGGGGTATTGAGTATAACGATGACCCTTTTGACCTTAAGAGGGAGTCTTCTTGAAGTGTATTCTTTATCAAAAACCAGTGAAAATCAAGAAGGATCATGTTTTGATTCTTAAACATACACTTGTTTTTTAGACTCTAGATTTTAAAGAAACAATTGTTTTACAAATGCTTGTTATGTTTTCAAAACATTAATTCAGATCAGATAATCTTGAAAAGCACAAAGAAAACAAGAAAACATAATGCTATTCGAATCCCTTATCAAGCAGTTAACATCAAAATTTGGAATTTTATTAGAACATAAACTTTCCTAAATCAAAACAAAGTCTTAAACTTGCATAAATTGGACTTTACGATTGAATTTGTTCAAATCAAACCAAGATCTACCATCCAAAAGTGTCTCAATCAAACACATTTGATTAGTAAGTTAAGTTCCAGGATCAATCATCCTAAATCAAAGAAACTAAACCGTATAATCAAACTTGCAAACTTAGTATAAATCAATAGAATCTATTATTCTATTTGACTTAAGTTAATATCCTTGACACTATACCAAACTAAGATCAAAAAGTTTATTGGAAACAATAATGTTCATATATCCATTTTAACAAGGTCACAAAGACTAAAAATCCAAAGAACAAGAAATTGAAACTCAAAACACCATGGCCAAAATAGATGAGGATCAGTTGAATGCTCTAACTCATCAAATGAAAAAGCTTCAACAAAAATTCAAGGATGTGCAAAGGGAAAGAACCACAAAGAGATATTTTTTGCCAGACATTTGTGCTTATTCCTCTAAAAAAAATCTTGACATGACACCCTCTCCACCAACAACTACATCATCCAAGTTTGATGTCTTTGAATTTTTACAAAAGATCCATAAGCCCAAATCTAAGTTCTTAAACACAAATGATATTGAGCAGTCCTATCATGTCATGCATTTATCTCCATCCACAATAAGCCAAAATAAACCTCAAGATTCTTTCACTTAAGCTAAATCATCCTCTTCTATCGTATCTTCAACATCCAATGATTCATGTCAATCTCTCAATCCAAAGAATGCTAGCATAGACTCCCCTACACATCAATATCAAAATATTCTTTCCACTATCAGCATTCCACAAATTCTTCCAATATTTGATCAAGATCCCATTTCTCAAGAATCTTATGATGATCCACTCCTTTCACTTTTCATCCAAAATGATTCCCTTCCATCTTAAGTGACAAGTATCCTTCCAGGTTCTTCTTCCATATCATCTCGTCAATCCATACCATCTCATGATTCTGTTACATCACAAGAACATGATAGTTCTTCCATCCTATCTAATGATGTCTTACCAACTGATGATCAAGACATTCTTTCTACACAATCTCATGATACCCTTCCTCATCAAGGTCAAGATATGCTTCCATTCAAGGATACCCTTTCATCCCATGAATATGTTTATCCTTCTCATGATCAAGATATTCCTTTCATACCACTTCATAATTCCTTTCCAAATCAAGATCAAAACACCTCATCATCCCCATGTCAAGAACCTATCACACCTATTCAAGCTATCCATGAACCCCACACCTATAAATTGGGATCCTCCACTTTTATCCATTCCACTTTACTTCCCACACGTATCCTCTCATCCATCTCATATCCTCCCCAAAATGGACTCACGTATTGTTTCACAAACAATACATATCCCATTGGTAAACAAATGTGTCAAAGTATGAATTACAAAGGAAAAGGATTAGGCCTTCATGAACAAGGTATCCTAGAACCCCTTTCTATTCAAAGAAATCCATATCATCATGGCCTTAGTTACACACCTAAGTGTCCTAGTTCATCAAACCTACCATCTATCTTAGGTCCTCGTCCTAATCCATCAAACCTACCGTCTATCCTAGGTCTTCATTCTAGTCCATCAAACCTTCCCTCTATCCTAGGTCCATATCCTAGTTCTCAAGAACAAAAAAGGCACACATCCTTGACACCCTTTCAAAATTCTACCCACATTAACTCATCCATAATACCTCCATATCATTCATCTCAATCCACCCCTCCCATTGCTCTTGGAAGCAATTTGGGTGCCAAATATCAAAAGCTTCTATATCAAAATCCACATGTATCAAAGGATCAACATGACTCCTCAAAGAGACATGCAAAAATAAAATAAAAATTGATCCAAAATCAAAATAAATTTTCAAAAGGCCACAAAGGCCCATCAAAGAAAAAGGGAAATTTTCAAAGACCACAAAGGTCCATAAATTAAAAAGAAAAATGTGAAAGGATGAAAAGGCCCACAAAGAAAAAATCAAAGTCAAAAATCATGTGGATTCCTAAAAGTCTCATAGAAGCAATAAAATATAAATTGGCATCCAAATTTTCTAATCCAAAAGCTTTCTCCAATTTTCCATCTAATAACCTATCACCTTCCAAATCCATTTTTCCTCCATCACTCCACCACCCTTCAAGGTGTGTGCCAATGTTGATCTTTCCATCCTTTCCATCTATCCATCAACAAGCCTTCCAAACTCCTATCCATTATCCAACATTCATCCCCAATCATTCTCCTTTAATCCAAACCTTTGCATACGTCCTTAGATTCTTCCATCATAGCATTAATCTATCAACATTTAGGAGTCTAATTCCCATTGCCATGGTTTATTAGAGGGATATTTTATTGTGAAACTTGATGCTTAAGTCCTTCCTCCATTTCCCTATCATCCATATCCTATCTTCCATATTCTTCTTGCACTCTACACTTAGGTAGAAGTATCATCCATCTTACAATTCATAGTCATTATCCTTTCTATGCTCATTCCTTACATTTCCACCATTGATCTTGACAAGGTTAAGGATCTTCTTGAACATAATATATCTTATCCTATACACTTTATCCATATCTTCCATACCATATATTTCATCTTATCCATATTCCATCATTCTTAATAAATACATCCTTTCTTCCTTTCTTTGGTCTTGATGAGGAATAGGAGAAAAATACTTAAGCCTTGTGTCTATATCTTATCTAGTTAATCTTGATAATCTCCATTCATCATTTTTTTCCTCGCTTTCTTCCATTCCATCTCTTCTAGCATATCAAAATTCATGTCATCATGTCCATTTGCAACCTCGAATCTTATCATACAAATCGTATTTAAGACTATCTACAAAACATTATCCAATCCTCATATCTTTTGTCAATGAATCATCAACAATCATAAATCTTATCATCATCATGTCTTATGGAATCGATCATTCTTGGCATCTTAATCAATCATACTATTATCATCTTTTGACAAGAGATATGTTGCTTGTGTGACATGTTTTATAGTGAAACTTTCATTTTGATCTATCAATTATCCATGGTTACATTACCCCTATTGTCAGGCATCTTGTTCCTTCAATCAACCATATCATCTCATTTCATCTTAAAATATCCTCAAAAATACAAAAAAATCAAAAAATTTGAAAAAAGGTGCAATAAAATCTCAAGAACATATCATTGCAATGTGGTCATGTCTCACCCTAGCTTGGGGGAAAAATCCTAAAATTATTGGTGGCAATAAAAAATGAGCAATGCAAAAACACAACAAAAACAATGATCGAAGTGTAAACATCAATCACCATCAGAACACTTCAAAAATTTGTATCATATCAAAAATCCAAAAAAAATGTCAAAAATTCAATCAAAACTCCAAAAACATGTCAAAAATCAGTCAAAAATCCAAAAACATGTCAAAAATCAATCAAAAAAATCCAAAAAAAAATGTCAAAATTCAATCAAAAATCCAAAAACATGTCAAAAATTTAGTCAAAAATCACAAAAACATCACAAAATTAGGATGGATGATCTAATTTGAATAATGATTGAAATACTTTACGAAAAGGTTGAACATGTTGCATTTTGATCATTGTTATCATTTCTTTGGAGCAACTCAATGATGTATTGGACTAGAGAAGCAAGGAAGGAGAATGATATTTTTATTGTTTGCTATCTCTAAGTTAATCATATGAATGTATGAATTATCAGGGGATGTGCTATGCAAATGTATCATCGATGAAATTCAAAATTTACACATTGAAATGATTAATCACTACCTGTTTACACAATGAATGCTTAGGTCATCTCGATTAAATCATACCTAGATTCTTGTGTTCACTTGCAATATCAAAAATCATGAAAGAAGTACTCAGGTCGGCATTGGTCTAACACATACAATTGATGCTTGTACTGAGTTTCAACATCCAATAAAGCTCTATGATGACAAAAAAGCACAAAGTACTGTTAAAATGACAATAGTTTGCATATAGTTGCATGATAAAATTAGACTACATTCATATTAGTTTTGCATCTGCATTATAGATTTTTCACATTGATTAATGATATCTATATCAACCTGCGCTAGATGCAGAATCATGTCCCAAATCTTTGGAAAAAACTCTAAAATCCTCCTGTAATCAATCAAAAATCAGTCAGCCTATCAATCATCAATCTATCATTGATCCTCACCTATCATGAGATCAATCATCAATCTATCATTGATCCTCACCTACCATGAAGTTAATCATCAATCAATCATTGAATCTCACCTATCATGAGATCAATAATCTTCTAATCTATTAGGATCAACAATCAATATCAAATCAAAGGCTGACACGATCAAAAATCATCAAACACAAGGAGGCAAAGTAGGGCAACATTTTATCATCTAGCAGAATCAATATTCTATATCAGGAGATAAATTATTTCATCATCGAATCATTATCAAATCATCAAAAAATCAAAAAATAAAATAAAATCGAAAAGTTCTAAAAATCATCAGATCATTTATTTATCTCCCGAGGGGGCATATTATCATCCATCATCTGAAAATCAATGTCTGGGGCATACATAATTATTTTTCTTCATCATCGATCCTAGCAGTAGCAGCAAAACTTTCTTTGAAGCAACGCGTAAACACATCACTTCGAAGAGGGACAAAATGTATACACTTAAAATTGGTCTAGAGCATCCGATTAATTAAATATAAATTATTTAATTTATTATCCTACATTTCCTCTACTATTGAATAAATAGAAATATTTATTTTATATAGTTCACATTTAAAATCATCTTAATTAAATAAAAAAAATTAAATACTTTGTTCAATTTAATTATCAAATCCCTATTTCAATCTATCACATCCATCTTAAATTAATTAAATAAAGACAAAACACTTTATTGATTAATTGCCACATTCTTTTGTTTAATTTAATAAACAACTATCCTATAGTTCATTTTATTAAATTATTTATCCCTCTTTTGCTAATTTAAATAAATCAAAAATATTTGAACTAAAGCACAAAGAATATTCCATCTATATTCTCTCAAAAATGAATTAGATATCCTATGTCTAAATCATATCTAAAATATCTCAAAATTAATTGATTGGAACTTCACAGAAAGTTTTGGAGACAAATTGGAGACAAATTTGGAATTTGATCTCTCAATCCTCCTCCATCAATCCTTGCTCTTCTCTTGCCTGGTGTTTTCATGGGTAGAGAAAACCTCCATATTTCTCTCAATCTCCTCTATCTCTCACCATTCAATTCTCCAGACACTTCTTAATATGTCATTATATCAATAAACAAGTTAAATCAATCAATTCAAAGGAATTATCTATCAAAAGTGTCATATTTCTCTCTATCTCCAAAGATTTATGAAATCCTGATTGCTCTCATATTGTTTAAACAAATAAGACTTTTAAAATGACAATTCAAAGAACGAGATGATGATAATGCAAAACTAAATGATAAACAATGTAAACTAGCATATATGAAACAAATAATTGTAGCTATAGGAGATAGCCATGGCTGAAAAGTTGATTGCTTAATGCTTGATGCTTGAATTCCTGCAGAGTAAGAGTGCATAAACTTGATTATCTAGATTTTTTTCTTGGTTCAATGAGGCTTTATTTATAGATTTCCTGGTTGTAGAAATGCACAGAGAAAGCTTTGAGAGGCTTGGATTCAATCTAGAGAATTGAATGGTGAGAGATGCAGGAGATTAAGAGAAAGATGGAGGTTGTCCCTACCCATGAAAACACTAGGCAAGAGAAGAGGAAGGATTGATGGAGGAGGATTGAGAGATCAAATTCCAAATTTGTCTCCAATTTGTCTCCAAAACTTCCCGTGAAGTTTCAATCAATTAATTTTGACATATTTTAGATATGATTTAGACATAGGATATCTAATTCATTTTTGAGAGAATATAGATGGAATGTTATTTTTGTTTTAATTCAAATATTTTTTATTTATTTAAATTAGCAAAAGAGGGATAAATAATTTAATAAAACAAACTATAGGATAGTTGTTTATTAAATTAAACAAAAGAATGTGGTAATTAATCAATAAAGTGTTTTGTCTTTATTTAATTAATTTAAGATGGATGTGATAGAATAAAATAGGGATTTGATAATTAAATCGAACAAACTATTTAATTTTGTTTATTTAATTAAAATAAATATTAAATGTGAGCTATATAAATAAATATTTCTATTTATTCAATAGTAGAGGAAATTAGGATAATTAATCAAATAAGTTGTATCTAATTAATCAGATGCTCTAAACCAATTTTAGGTGTATACATTTTGCCCCTCTTTGAAGTGATGTGTTTACGCGTTGCTTCGAAGAAAATTTTGATGCTACTGCCAAGATCGATGATATAAAAATATAATTTCGTATGCTCTAGACATTGATTTTCAGATGATAGATGATAATATGCCCCCTCGAGAGATAAATTAATGATCTGATGATTTTTAGATTTTTTTAAATTTTTATGATTTTCTGATGATTTGATGTGATTTGATGAAGAAATAATTTATCTCCCAACAAATAATGAAGAAATCTAGCCCGCAGATGAGTTTCTAATTAATTTCCTAATAAAATTAATTAAAAGATAATAAAAATCCACCAAAAATACCTTTCAAAATTAGAAATACTCCAAAAGGTCATTTTCCATTCATTTGCACTATTTGATTTAAAAAACCTTTGTGATAGAGACTTTTCTACTAGCTGGAGAAAATGCATATCCCCTACCACACTCATTGACTCAAGTGTGTTCGACGTGAACAATGACCAGTAGCTTATGGACCTCCAGTATGTACCCCTTGACCTCCTCGTAATTCATGATTTTTTGTTTTTTATGCATTTCATAGTTTTAGGCATAATTTCATTTCTTTTAGTGCTTTCAAGCCGCGCTATAGCGCTTACACTCTAGTGTAGCACTTCCAGTAGGTAGATTAGCACTTTGAGTTTTAGGGCTTGCATTAAAAACTCTAGTGCTTCCATAGGGTAATGTAGCGCTTTCAGTGATTTAGTGCTTAGGAGTTAAGATTTAGCGCTTTGAGAATTTTAGTGTTTTGATTCAGTGGATTAGTGCTTTCATGATCTTTTCTAGTGGTTCTGGTAAAGTAGTGTTTTGATGAACTGTTGTAGCACTTTCATGTGAAAAAGTAGTGCTTCGAGACTTTTAGCGCTTCAGATACCTGATTTAGTGCTTTGGAGTGCTGAAATAGTGCTTTTGAGATTTAGCACTTTGGGTCCCTGATTTAGCGCTTTTAACTGATAAAGTAGTGCTTCTAGATTTTAGCGCTTTGGAAGCCTATTTTAGCACTTCCATGTTAGAATTGAAATTTTTGACTTAGTGAACCTCGATTTAGTCAATTCTGATCATGTCCATTCTTTGGAGTGGTATGATTGATAATCCAAATTATTTATGTGTTGGATTGACG
Source organism: Sequoiadendron giganteum (assembly GCA_007115665.2). NCBI lineage: Eukaryota > Viridiplantae > Streptophyta > Pinopsida > Cupressales > Cupressaceae > Sequoiadendron > Sequoiadendron giganteum. Next base: position 277,469,417 of record CM021107.1, read on the forward strand.
ATTTAAATAAGACTAACTTCTCATGATAGGCAAGAAGAAAATCCTATTTGTGATGATCCTCATGATAGGCGAGGAAATGATTCAATATCCAATAAATATCATGATAGGTGAGATTAAATATTGTTTGATGAACCTCATGATAGGTGAGGTTGATGATTGCCCATGAATTTTGATCAAAAATTCATACCAAAGATTTTGGAATAGACTTGATAGTAGAATGACTTTTGATTTTTCTTGACATAGTTCACTGATTTGTGGATTTTTTTGTTGTGATGATAGGAGGATTTGGGTACTCTCTAGATGTGAGAGAGGTTTCCATAGATGACATACTTGATACCTCATCTGACACCAGATGAGCTTCAGGTGATAGGCGGATGCAGCCTTACTATCTTGCTTGATATGCCCCAGATTAGGATTAATCGAGGTTTGTTGACTACATTGGTTGAGAGGTGGCATCATGACCACAAAACCTTTCACTTACCTACTGGTGAGATGACGGTCACACCTGAGGATGTATGGCATATTTTGCATATTCCGTTCATGGGTGAGATCGTCCTATATGATTCCCATGGGATTGGTTGTAGAGATGTTCTTCATAGAGTGTTTCAGGATTAGGACATTGTGGGTTCGAGCATTTAGTGGGGGAGGATCGCCAACTCTTATGCTACACTACCAGCAGTGCTAGCTGGATTCATTGGAGGTTTCCTTTGCCCTGATCACAAGTCAAAGGGATTCTTTGTTGACTAGGGTAGGACTCTTGAGAACATGATGGTACACCGTACCAGATATGCATGGGGGATGTGCATGTTGGCCCATCTTTATCATGATCTACACTCAGTTGTGTATCTTGGAGCTAGGAGCTTATCAACAGGGATGACCCTATTACAGGTGTGGGCATGGGAGCATTTTTCTATTGCTCAGCCTTTTCCAGTTGCAGACAGACCAGTCGATAGACTTTACGTTTTTTGATATAGTGGTCGGTTCACATAGGCCCGGATGGGCAAGTTAGAGAATTGGAGGTGGGTGTTTGATGACACCGAGACAGTTACATGGCACCCATACCTTGACTATGAGCAGTGGGATGAGGATGATGCAGTGTTGGGGTTCCTTTGTGATTCCATGTATCTCATCGACTATACACCATTTGTTTTAGAGAGATTTCTACTACACCGAGTGTACCGATAGTACGACATTGTGCAGTGTATGCCACAAGGAGTTTCCCACTATGTAAGGCAACAGATGGATATTCTTGATTGGGGTCCTTGTCTATCATATGAAACCCTAGTAGAGGGATATAGAGCACTGCAACCATCACCCTAGGATATGCAAAAGGATATTGTAGAGGTGTTGGTTACTAAGGAGTATGTCGCATTTCTGGCCTTGGTTCCACATCCTCATATCACCATTTCGGATGAGCCGACACCTTTACCTATAGAGGAGGATGTGGCAGAGGGTTCTACAGATAGTGGGGGTGGAGATGATTTTTCATCAGGCAGTAGCTCAGATAGCAGTAGTAGTGGTGATAGTAGTAGTGATGACAGTGATGACAACAGTGGAGGAGATAGAGGGGCAGGGCCAACCATCAACAGTGCTCCTTCTTCCAGCAGGCCTCGCAAGAGGTGAGCAGTGGATTAGCAGAGATAGATAGCAGGTCTCCAGGCACAGGTCCAAACTTTGCAGGGGCAATTGGTACAGGCTCAGGGTTTGCTTGTGCAGAACTAGACTCAGATGCAGGCATAGGCTCAGCCTCATGCCCAAGCTCTATCGTAGGTGCAGGGATAGTTGACCATTGTATAGATGCAAGTGGCCACTTTGACATTTGAGAGAGATAGTGCTCGGCAGATTGCCGAGAGGGAACAGGAGACAGCGGAGACTCTCCAGAGAGTGGTTGATGGCACCTCTATAGGAGATTACATGAGAGAGGTTCTACAGGCTGGCCGAGAGGCAGAGTTCTATAGAGGTAGGTATCATGATGCAGTGCCTGTTGAACGCAGAGTTAGCTATGCCCCATCAAGATCTGGGTGGACACATACATGGACAGTGAGCAAGGGGGTGACACAGCCTCCACGCAGAGATCCCAGAGATCTTGGTTCCTCTGAGGGCGGTGGTGGTATAGGTCCTATTGGGCCCGCACACTCTGGTAATAGCAAATCATAGATGCTATTGTGAGCCTCCATGATGTATATTATGATGTAGCTTATTGTTGATGATGTATTTTTAGACCAGACTTCATTGTATATTTGACATTTGATATATATATGAGATGTAGTTTCTATGATATGATGATGGTTTATGATTTCTATGTGATAGATGCATTTATTATGTGATGTATGCAATATGCGATGATTTTATTTTGATGTAAGGATAAATGTATGTGTAGAATAGATGATATATGCATGATTTTATAATGCATGAGTCTCTTAATGATGATCTATATGGATGCTTAAAATGTGATAATATGTATGGATGGATGGATAAATGTTTTTTATGTTAATATGATGATGATAACAATGATGATCTTATGATGAATGATAATGTAATGGATGTAATGATAATAATGACGTGATTTTATTTATTAAATGTATGGATGGTAAATAATGTATGCATATTTGTTTTGGAAAGATGATAATGTAATGATGTAATGACAATAATGGTAAAAATGAACATGATGTACCCTATGGCACAATCTAATTCATAACTTATTGGATGTATGAATGATAAAATGGATGATGTAATGATGAAACTAAATGATGATATGATTATTCCTACATGCTTTTGATGATTTTTGGATTTATGTCAAGTATACTCAGTTTGATTTTTGGATTAGATAATCATTTATTGGAACCCTTTATGCAACAAATACTCTACAGATAATGCAAAATGAGGAATGCAATCTAATTTTAACATGCAACTATATGCAAAACAATTGTCATTTTAACAAATCTTTGTTCTTTTTTTGTCATCATGGAGATTTATTGAATGTTGAAAGTGAATACAAGCGTCAATGGTATATGTTAGACCAATGACGACCTGCGTACTTCTTTCATGATTTTTGATATTTGATATTGCAAGCGAACACAAGAATCTAGGTATGATTGAACCGAGATGACCTGATCATTCATTGTGTAAACAAGCAGTGGTTAATCATTTCAATGTGTGAATTCTGAATGTCATCAGTGATACTTTTGCATAGCACATTCCCGGACAATTCACATATTTATATAATTAATTTATAGATAGCAGAAAATAAAAACATCATTCTTTCTCCTTGTTCCTCTAGTTCAATACATCATTGAAAAACTCCAAAGAAATGATAATCAAAAGTTATTATATCCAGTGTTTACTTAGAGTGTTTCATTCATTATTCAAATTTTAGATCATCCATTTTGATTTTGTGATGTTTTTGGATTTTGAGATTTTGGACCAAAGACCTAACCTAGTAACCTATCTTAGGGGTCACAGGGGCTGATCAAAGATTAGTCTTGCCTACGTTACACACGCAAAGACCATGTAGTTCGACTGACACAAACCTATGTTTTTGGATTTTTCTTTTTCAGACTTAACTTTTCAACATGTTTTTGGATTTTCGATAATGATATGGATGGTTGATGTCTTTCTAATGATGATTGATGTTGCGCTTTGATTGTGTTTTCATTTTTTTGCTATACTGTTGTTCACCCTTTATTGAAATCGATGTTTTTGTTGCCCCTATTGATATCCAGATGTTGCCCCCAAGCTTTGGAGTGATACTTGACTATTTGAAAATGAGTTTGAGATGGATGCAAAGATGGCAATACTACTTGACATGGTATGGAACAGTACTGACTCCCAGATTAATGATCATGATATGTATCGAAATAGATGGAAAAGTTGATCTTAGAATCACATACGATGCCTATTTCCAAGTTTTCACCATATGCTTTTATTACACTTTGTGTTTTTGTATTTTTCTCATTTTTCTCTTTTTTCTTTCTTTTTTGTAGTGTTCTATATTTTTTTTTAATATTTTTGTGTTGCCAAGATGCCTATTTGCCAAGTTTTCATCAAGGAAACAATTTCAGAATTTTGATCTGTGCACTAGGAGATTCAAGCATAAAATTTTTAGAGATGAATACTGTTGATAGGTTCATCAAACAAATCCCCTTCTGACATTGATAGCTGATATGCACCTAATCCATATACTAATGTGATGAAAAAGGGACCAAGCCAGTTAGACTCAAATTTTCCTTTCTTCTCTCTGTCTTATTGATTCCTAGGGTTTTATTTTAGAACCAAGTCACCAATTTGAAAGACCCATGGCTTTACCCTATGGTTGTAACTTCTTCACATTCATTGTTGATGAGTCGTTAGATGATTAACAACTTTTTGTTGATACTCATCCAACAACTCCAATTCTTGCAGTCTAGAGACCCTATAGTCTTCATATGGTATGATACCTCTGAGTGATACATGAAGGGATGGAATCTCAACTTCAATTGGCAATATGGCTTCTGACCCATATACCAAGGCATATGGGATATCTCCCATTGGTGTTCTGATGCTTGTTCTATAGGCCCATAGTGCAGGATTGAGTTGAACATGCCAGTCATGTCCAACATCGTTAACCATCTTTTTGAGAATTTTGAGTATTGTTTTGTTGGAGGCCTCTGCTTGGCCATTCCCTTGAGGATAGTACGATGTTGAAAACCGATGTTGGATATGAAATTTATCACATAGCTCTTGGACATCTTGATTCTTGAATGGTCATCCATTATCAGTGATAATGGATTGAGGGATTCCATGCCGACATATGATGTAGTTCAAAATGAAAGAGGAGATCTGCTTCCCAGTAATGGTAGTAAGAGGTACTACTTCAATCCATTTTGTGAAATATTTTATAGCTGTTATAATGAACTTATGTCCATTAGATGAAGATGGATTGATTTTGCCTACTAGATCAAGGTCACACTAGCAAAAAGGCCATCTTGATGTGAAGGGATGTAGTTCATGTGGTGGTGCATGAATCAAATTGCTATGAATTTGACATTTTTGGCATTTCTTAACAAATTGATAGGATTCTTTCTCCATACATGGCCAATAATATCCCAAATGGAGGAGTTTCTTAGCTAGATTCATCCCACTCAAGTGAATGCCACAAATACCCTCGTGAACCTCTCGTAGGGCTATTTCAAACTCATTGTGTTCTAGACATCATAGTAAAGTACCATCAAGACCTCGATGACAAAGTATGTCAGCGATTAAAGTATGTCATGCGGATTGGTGGATGAAGTTTCATTTATGGTTCCTGGATAAGTCAAGAGAAAGGACATTGTTTTTCAGATAGGCATAGATTGTTTCATAGATGGAGGTTTATGTGGTTTCAATATGGCAGATGGTAGCAGATTCTTGATTATTATGGGAAGGACATGATACTTGTTCTACCATAAACTCATAACAAACACGTTTCTCAGGCAATTGTAGTAATGAAGCAATTGTAGCCATAGCGTCTGTAGCTTTGTTCTCAACTCTTGGAATTTGATCAAACTTGATACTAAAAAAGGACTATTTCAGATTATCTATTTGTTGCTTGTAGGGCCTCAACTTCTCATCTTTGGTTTGATATTCATCATTCACTTGATAAATAACTAGTTGAGAGTCCCCATATACCTGTAAGTCCGTGATTTTCCACTGAATTGTTGTTTTGACCCCAATGATTAATGCTTCATATTTTGCCACATTATTTGTACATTAGAACATTAATCGATATGATTTTGGAATTGTGTGTCCTTGTGGATAAATGAACAAGATTCATGCTCTTGATCCTCGTTGTGTATATGATCCGTCAAAATATAAGATCCATTATTGGGGCATTATTGTCAGAATATCCACATCTAGTAGAGGAGCCTCTGCTAATTGTTCAGTGATTTCCTGTCCCTTGATTTCCTTTCTCTCTACATAATAAATGTCAAATTCACTTAATAGCATGACCCACTTTTCCAGTCTACCTGTTAGGGTAGCTTTACTGAGTAGATACTTTAAAGGATTGATCTTTGCTATTAACTTGATTGTATGAGTTAACATGTAGTGTCGCAGCTATTGAGTAGTGAATACCACCATCAAGCAATATTTCTCTATGAAAGTGTAATTGATTTCATATCCATTCAATATCCAGCTGATATAGTAGATAGCATGTTCTTTGCCTTCATTATCCTCTTGCGCTAAAAGTGCCCCAATGAGATATTTGTCATTGCAATGTACAATATGAGTGGCCGTCCTTGTGTGGGTGGCATGAGAATGGGTGGTGACATTAGATATTGCTTGATGTGATTGAATGCTGTTTCACACCCTTCATCCCATTTGAAAACAATGTTCTTATGCAATAGATGATTGAAAAGATGACTCTTATTTGCTAGCTGGGAGATGAATATTTTGATTGATTGGAGCCTTCCCTTTAGTGATCTGAGTTGACTGATATTCCTAGGAGGTGGCATCTCCATAATTTCTTTGACTTTTGCTGGATCCACTTCTATACCTTTTTTTGAGACAATGTACCCTAGTAGTTTTGCCGATGTGACCCCGAAGACACACTTCTTGGGGTTTAACCTGACATTGAATTTCTCCATCTGTGTGAAGATTTTGTCTAGGATATGCAGATGTCCTTCCCTAGTAGTAGATTTTGCCAAGATTTCATCCACTTAATCCTCCATGAAGGTGTGCATCATATCATGGAAAATTATCATCATAGCTCATTGATAAGTAGCTCCTACGTTCTTTAGACCAAATGGCATGACGTTCCAGCACAAGGTTCCCCATGGGTAGGTGAAAGTTGTCTTTTCTTGATCTTTGGGAGCTATTTTTATCTGATTGTATCCTAAGAAACCATCCATGATTGACAACATGGCATGCCCAGCTGTTAAGTCCATGATGATGTCTATGTTTGGTAGTGGAAAATCATCCTTCGGACATGCTTTATTTAAGTCCCTGAAATCTGTACATATTTTGATACTATTGTTTGACTTGGAAATAGGTGCAATATTTGATATCCATTCAACATAATCTATAGACCATATGAATCTAGCATCCAATAATTTCTTTAGCTCCGTTTTGACCATCAATGCGATGTGAGGATTCATTTTTCTTAATTTTTGCTTGATAGGCTTGATTCTTGTGGGCAAAGACAAGTGATGCATAAGCAGATTTGAGTCTAAGCCTAGCATATCAAAATATGACCAAGCAAAGTTGATACTTCTTTGTTTAAAGAATTGGATGAATTCCGATCTTTCTTGTTTTGTCATGGATTCCACCAGATGTAGGATTTTTTCCTTGTCTTCAGTGCCAATATTCAAAGACTGTGTTGGTTCCACTAGGACTGATGATCTTTCATGATATTGTTCTGGAAGAGTGTCAAATCTTCCATCTTTTAGTGCCTCAGAAAGGTTCTCACTGTTAGATGCGTTCTTTATTTTTACTTTTTCTAGATCTAATGCTGCCATATAATGGTTTTCACCATTAGATCTATTTTCCTTGTTGTTATTTTTGCAACTGGAAGATTTGACACCCTCCTATCAAGTCGTGTTGTTATGAGTATTACAGATAGAATTTGTACCAGGTTCAGCATGACATAGGAATTTTATGATGGCATCATTGTTTGTAAATGTTGATATATTCAAAGGTTCGATAGGTTCCCAGTCAATGAGTTCAAGATGGATTAATGGCATTTGGTTATCAGATTCTTGCAAGGCGATGGATGTAAGGGTGTGGACAGCCATTTCATCATAATTGTTTATTTGAATATCGAGGTTCGAGATGGTACTTTCTTCCAGATTGCCTAATCCACTCAAAGTCTGCTTGTCCCCACTCGAATCATCGATATCTAGTGAACCTTCCTCGAGTGGTCTAGATCTAGATCCTTGGCCCTCCTCATGCGTAGGTGCATATTTTTGGATTACATCAATTGGAATATCAATGAAAAATAGATCGGAATACAATGCCCACTCATATTCATTTGAGTCTATTTCGGAACCATCCCTAAACTGGAGGATATTTTCTACAGTTGTTTTTGTTAATTCTTGCTTCTCTTCCTTAGAGTATCCTAGTCTTGGCTTCTCTTTTGTGTGGATAGTGATAGGTGTAATAGGCTCTTTGATTCCATCCTTTCTTAATCCAATGGGTCCTTGTCCTTCATATCCCATTTTTTTCTAAAATGGCCTTTCCTTTTCCATATTTATCATTGTTGATGGTGACATTTTCGATACTGATATCTGATGTAGAGGGTTCCTCATCTTTGTATAGCCTATCCAAGATTGATTTTTTGCTAGTTTCATCCTTTATTGTACCCTTTCTGACAAACCTTTCATCTAGAGCTGTAACTGGTAATGATGTTGGAGACTTGATCATAGATGGTTGACCATATGTTCTAGGAGATGGCATTAATTGTGATAGGTTAAGCGATTGCTCCATAGAATGTGTTCCCATTCCTTTGTCCTTCAGTTGGACTTGCTCTTGGAACTTGTGTGATAAAGAATTTTGTTGGTCCAGTTTATCTGTTGATTGAATTTCAACAGGACTTGTCTCTTTTTCTTTACCCTTCTTTTCTACCCATTTAGTAGTGATGCTTGGATGTTGTTCATCTTTGGATGATGATGCTTCCTTGTTATGTGGTATGAAGGTATCTTGAGAGATCCTAAGGGTGTCACAATGTTGAGGGTGATTGTAATCAGTAGATATAGTCACCTCTTTTCCATTTACAAGGAACTTCAAACATTGATGGTATGTCTAAGGGATAGCTTGCATTTCATATATCCATGGCCGGGCCAAGAGAATGTTGTATGTTAATTCCTTCTCCAACACTTGACATGTGATATGTTTCATCATGGGCCCCAATTGTATGGGTAGTACAATCAAGCCTTTAAACGATCTCTCTTCTTCATCATATGCTTTGATAGTCATTTTTCTACGAGAATCAATAGCATCATCTGAATATCCTAGTGCACAGATTAACTTGAGAGTGCAAATATTCAGACCGACTCCCCCATCTATTAAGACTCTCTTGACATGGTTGTTAGTGTAATTAATTAATTAATTATGACACTAGCATAAGTTAACTTAGGTTTTAATTAATCATTTTAGTCCTAAGTTGCATTTAATCATTTAATAAAGTTGTTGAGATAAGATTCCCTTCTAGAAGATGAGTTGTCTTTTCTAGAACTTATCTCCATCTTGTTATCATTCCCTAGGTAGTTGGTTAGGGTTTCTTGTTGTCACATGAAGTGTGATTTGAACACTTGGCAACATACTTTGCATTCTAGGTTTAGCACTTGCCTATATAATCAAGTATATGTACTCTTTGTAATTATCCATCCATCCATTCTCTTCCTTGTGACAGGTATCCATTTGCATGCAAGTGATCTTGGAGTTTGAAGTTGGTTTTGACAACTTCTACATGGTATCAAAGCTTTCCTACTGCATGCCTGTTCTTGTTTAAAGAGTTTGGAGCTACAAGGGTTTGTTGCATGCCATTTTTTATTGGAGTCGTCATCATATTTGCTTCAAAAATCTAGTTTTCACTCATTTGCAGGAAAAACAATTTTTGGGTTTTGTAGCCAGCATCGAAATTTAAACTGGGTATCTTTTAGATTTTGCATATCTTGCATAGATCTGGAGAAAATCACTATTGAAAAAGTGGCACGCATCATTTTTCTCCTGTTGAAGGTTAAAAAAAAATCAATTTTTCATCTTCTGCTTGTTGGATCAAAAAATGATTTATGGGTTTTGTTTTTAGCATCAAAATATTTTTGGGTTTTTATTTTTGTCTACAAATAGTGAGTAGATTTTCCAAAAATCAAGATAGAAATAAATATTTTTTGCTAGAAAATTCGTTTCCTACAAGCTAAATTCAATTTTTGAAAAATTCATAACTTTTGGCCACGATGTCCATTTTTGGCAAACGAGATATTGATGAAAAGCTTGTTTCGAGTACTTCATAATGGTGTATGCCATTTTTTTAGATTTGGTCATCTACACAAATCTGAAGTTATTTTCATCATGGAGGCAGATGTAAACATTGGTTTGTGCATGCACTCTTTTTTGTTTGCATGCAATAGGTTTGCATTTTGTTTTTAATTTATGCATGTTTTGCATATTCTCTCCTTTTGCAATCATTGGGTATCGTAATAAATGAACTGATATAAAGTTCCATCGGGGGGTTTCTTGCATAATAATCTGATTAGAGTGTGCATGCAATTTGGTCTTCATTGTGTTTTGATGACAACTCGCATGGGTTGTAATCTGGTTTCTTAGTTTCTTTTGGCCATATTTTGTCTTAGTTTGACACATATCAAATTCACATCAGATCCATCTCAGTTTGAGGGCCACTAAATTTGTGGTTAATGTTCCTGAGTCTTTATGGTACTTGTTCTCATGGAAAATTTTTAGTCTCAGTTTGACATCGACATCGAGATTCAAAGCTTCTAGATTTTGTCATCATTTTTTCATCTACTATTGCTTTATGGATTCCAGGGTTGTTCCAGTTTGGTGTTTTCGAGTGTTCCATGGCATCGAGTCTGTTGTTGCATTATTATGATTCCAATGTGGTTTCTTGTAGACAGAAGTATCTTTCCTTGCTTGTCGGATTGCAGTTTCAGTGTTACTCCATAGTGTTCTTCCAGTGCTTCTTTGCTGCAGTCATCTCATTGTATGGGGGGTTGTCCCACTGGGTTTTCCTTCTTTACTTCATTATTGCATTTGTACATAGGTACCTGATCAGGCCTTGTTGTCAAGACTCATTCACGCTTTCTTGCATTCATCTTAGTTTTAGGTGCATTCTTATCTAGTCTCCCTAAGTTGCACTTATGGGGGGGTGTTAGTGTAATTAATTTATTAATTATTACACTAGTGTAAGTTAACTTAGGTTTTAATTAATCATATTAGTCCTAAGTTGCATTTAATCATTTAATAAAGTTGTTGAGATAAGATTCCCTTCTAGAAGATGAGTTGTCTTTTCTAGAACTTATCTCCATCTTGTTATCATTCCCTAGGTAGTTGGTTAGGGTTTCTTGTTGTCACATGAAGTGTGATTTGAACACTTGGCAACATCCTTTGCATTTTAGGTTTAGTACTTGCCTATATAATCAGGTATATGTACTCTTTGTAATTATCCATCCATCCATTCTCTTCCTTGCGACAGGTATCCATTTGCATGCAGGTGATCTTGGAGTTTGAAGTTGGTTTTGACAACTTCTATAGTGGTGATTGTGGATTAAGACCTAAATATGAAGTGCAGTATTATGTGGATGGTTTAGCGAGATATCATCCTGTTCGGAGAATGATAGACAATGTGGGGTAGTCAAATGTCCCACCATAGCTTGAAATTGACCTACATCTAGATTCTTTGGTACCGTAGTGGCAACTAAAGCTTGTTCGAGAACCTCCTTATTAGATGGTGATATTTTAAGGAGCTCTAGTATCAATATCTGAGCAGGAATCTTTTGCAGTTGATCGACGATGTTATAGTGAGATGGAGGTGGAACTTCATGTGTAGACCCAATTCCTTTTAACATGACCTTGGCTTGCCCCCTAGTCATTACATTTATTGGTTGATGCTCTTGATGTTCTCTGATTTTTATGACATTGATTTGATTATCAGAGTTTGATATGTTTGGGAGCAAGTCCGATGGAGTAGTGTTATCAATTTTGGGTCTATCAATGTTGTGACCAACTATGTGATCACTCTCTATTCTAGATAGACAAAGGATTGTTGTGTCAAATACATGGTCGATATTCTTTCCTTTGTTGTTCGAAGATGAAGATTTCCCTTTGTCATAGTTTGGCAAAGGTTCTTTGAAAGCCGAGTGATCATTGTTGTTTTGCGGTGTTTCCACGTATGCTTTATTGTTGTCAATCAAATCTTGTATCGCATGTTTCAACTTCATAGAGTCGTTGGTTTTGTGACCTTTGTTATTATGGAAATTGCAATAATCAACATCATTCCACCATGGTGGTTTGACCTTAGGATCCCAGAATCAGGCTTCCCTTGCAGTGATAAGGCCACTAGCGACTAGTTATTTCATTACTGATTCTATTGATTGGCCTAAAGGTGTGAACCTTCACTGATTTGACAGTTTCTGATATGGTTGCATCTTGACGATCTCGTTGTTATGTATGATATTTGGCTTGACAAGTTGATCATTTTTTTGATTCTTTGATGTAGATGTTTTCAAGTTAAATACTAGTTTGACATTTGAGGAATCATTTGTTGTTTCATTGATAGTCATGTTGCGATTCTTTTGCCAAAAATTTGGCTTATCACTGCTTGAGTATTGATTTGAGGAGTTACCTATGTTGTTTGATTTATCATTGAAATTATTGATAACTCCTCTTTTGACCAATGCTTCCTCAATTTTAAGACCGTTTTTGATGACTTTCTCAAAAGTTGGAGGACATTGTAGTTCCAGTCTATAACTCATTTCTTCTGTTAAGTTTTCAATAAACAACTCTATCTTTTCTTCCTCAGGAATAGATCTAGGATATCTAGCTAACAAGAGTCACCATCTTTGGAGAAAAGATAAGAATTTTTCACCCTTGTTTTGCTTTAGATTATAAAGATCCTTGATTGTTACATCGTGTTGGATGTTGAAGGAGAATTGAAAGATAAATCTGTTGACGAGTTCCTCAAAAGTTATGATACCGGGTTTTAACTTTGAAAACCACTTTATGCATGATCCTCCCAAACTCCTTGGAAATAGTCTCATTAAGTAAGTCTCCTCTTGGGAAAACTCAAGACTCATTGTTTTGAATTCTCTGATATGATCAATTGGATCCGTTCTTCCATTATACTTATCATATTTTGGGATCTCACAATGTCTTGGAAAAGGTATGAAGCAGATCGTTGCATCAAAAGGATAAGGACAAATATCCTATATCACATATCTCTTGGTAGTCCCTTTTGTCATATCTTGTATTTTTTGTTGCAACAGTTGCATTTGAGATGTTAAAGCGGAAAATGGATCTATCATTTGCGTAGGTTGCAAAATTTCATTCTCTCTTGTGCTATTTGCTTCCTTCAGAAGATTTATGTCAAAGTCTTTTGGAAGTTTGGCACCTGATTCAGCCAACATCAAAAGATATTTCTCCATATCTTGTTCTAGAATCTTTTCCATAAATATATGGAACTTGGGATCTTGTTGAGCTGCTTGGATGTCCTCTGGAGTTATTTCATTTTTATCGTTTTGGTTCAAGTTGTTCCAAGGATTTTCTTCTACCATTGCTTGGGATTTTAAAATTTCTTGCTCTAAGAGTTTCTATTTTTGAGACCTAGTGAATATTGGCATACAAAATTTTACCCTTTCTTCCAAAATGTTGATCTTCTTTGCTGTAAAATGTCAATTTAAACTTTTAACAAAGCCTAATAAGATGAATGATCTTATTGATTTGGCTATGTTAAAAATTTGATTACTATACTTAGTTTCGTGATGAAGGATGATAATATCTTGATGATGAAACTTCAGTGTAGTAACCGATTGTGTATTTGATTTTGACACTTGTGATTTGTAAGATCTTGTTTAAGTTGATAAGATGGAAAGTTTGTATAAACCTATCTATTTTCGGTCGCTAGACAATTATTATGATAAGAAAAAATTTGATTCTGATGAAAAATGTGGATAAAATGACAGACTCATGGACTAGTAAAAATTTTGAACTCTCTATTTTGAAAGCGCTAAAATAGAGGACAGAAGCACTGGAACAAGTGACAAAAGCGCTATCTTGACAAAAGCATTAAAACAATGCTCGAAAGCGTTGTAGAAAATGATGGAAGCGCTACTTTACAAAAGTGCTTAAATAGTGCATGAAAGCGCTATAGAATTTGATGAAAGCATTGTTTTATAGAAAGCGCTAAAATACATACTGTAAGCGCTGAAATAGTGTCTGAAAGTGCTATTTCATAGAAGTGCTAAAATAGTGACCAGAAGCACTAAAATAGGTTTCCAGAACGCTTAAAAACAAAAGTTTACGACTCTCTATTGTAAATTTTGATTTGGCCTTGTGGCATACTATATCAGGGATTGCAGAAGATAAGAAGGATGTATGTACTGACTACGATTGTGATATTGAGTGAGAGATCTTCTTTGAAAGAAGGCTTATGAATAGAGTGGTTCTATCGCGTAATCTAATGTGTGACCCCTAGCAAAATCATGATATTTGTGGATGAATGTTCTATGTTGTAAGAAGAGTTTCCAATTTTAATCTAGAAAACGTTGTTTTCTCAATTTATTTCTATAACCAAGAGGTTTCTTGGGTTTTGTGACTTTGATTTTTCTCTTGACAAACGTGGTGGACTTCCACTTTTGCAACATGGATTTTCTGATGTAACTTGACTTTGTTGGTTTTCAAGATGATCTTAAATCTGATTTTAATGAATTTGTGAAAACATAGCAAGCAATTGTGAATAAATGTTTTTAATTGAATAGATTGTGTATGTTCAAGAATCACAAATGATTCTTATTGATTTTGATGGGTTGTTTTGACAATTGTACAAAAATCAAACAGACTCACAGTTAAGGACAAGTAGGTCATCATTATACTCACAACCCACAACTTGAATTACATTTACTCACACAACCGTGTCACCCCCAGAGGGTGCCCATTTTTCGTTGTTGTTGGGCGCATACTCAAAGTGACGGAAGTGGATACCGAATCCCTTGAGCAAGCGGTCCTTGGTAATTATATGGTGAGTGTCTTGGGGGCAGATTCTTCCCTCCCCTTGCACTGTGAGTATGACAATGTATGGATACTGACTCGGCGAGAAACTACACTATGGTTCATAGATAGGGTTCCATTCGGTGCAGCAAATAGATAAAATTCCTTAAGAGACCTCCCAATATTTAGAACAAAGATTTTGGGGATGGTTATCTTGCTCACTGCCATCAAGTTGGAATTTCATCAACAACTTGTATTTTTATTATAGTGGGTTGGAAAACCTAGCTTTGGTTGTTCCCACTTAAGTCGTTCCCGTAGGGTGAGTACTTTTTCCCACTATGGTAGGCCTGCTAAAGGATTTAATAAAGCGTAAATGACATGAAGTAAAAATGAATCTGACACTTTGGTCACCCAGTTAAGGGGAGAGCATAACCCTAATCACCACAAGCACAACATATAAGTTTGTATTGTTTTAAGCCCAAAAAGAATTTTTGTAATCTATATGAAGCTGTTGCTTCACAGAAATCATGATGTTCTTTTTAACTTCTACTGTAAGAATGTGATGACTATCCTAGGATTGATAGATTTGCTTTAAGAAAAAAAAGAAAGTGACTATCCTAGGATTGATATATTTTAGGAACTTTGAAGTGACTATCCTAGATTGATCAATTTTAGTCCAACTGTGAATAAAAATAAAATCTAGCCATGGATGCATCGGATCTAGACTGATTTTTACAAAAGTGTTGGAATATTGCATTGAAGCGCTAAAATAGTTACTTGATGCGCTAAAACCTAAAAACATCGAAACAGGACACCGAAGTGCCGAAGTTTGAGGTGGAAGCGCTAAAACACTCGATGCACTAAAATAGTGACCGAAAGTGCTAAAATAGTGACTAGAAGCGCTAAAAATTTTAATGGAAGTGCTACAAGAAAAACACGCCGAGAACCTGCCTAATACTTTTCAGAAAAAATTGCAAAATTGGGAAGAATTGGGGTTAATGCCCTATGGTGGGTGCCAAATATTAAGCATGAATAAGTGAATAAGCACAAAAGACACTTCTTAATTCAACATTATATCAATAGACAAGTTAAATGAATCAATTCAAAGGAATTATCTATCAAAAGCGTCATATTGCTCTCTATCTCCAAAGATTTATTAAATCCTAATTGGTCTCAGATTGTTTAATCAAATAAGACTGTTAAAATGACAATTCAAAGAAGAAGATGATGATAATGCAATACTAAATTATAAACAATGTAAACTAGCATATATGAAACAGATAATTGTAGCTACAAGAGGCAGTCGTGGTTGAAAACTTGATTGCTTGATGCTTGATGTTTGAATGCTTGATGCTTGATGCTTGAATTCCTGCAGAGTAAGAGTGCATAAAATTGATTATCTGGATCCTTTTCATGGTTCAAATGAGGTTGTATTTATAGATTTCCTGGTTGTAGAAATGCATAGGGAAAGCTTTGAGAGGCTTGGATTCAATCTAGAGAATTGAATGGTGAGAGATGGAGGAGATTGAGAGAAAGATGGAGATTGTCTCTACCCATGAAAACACTAGGCAAGAGAAGAGGAAGGATTGATGGAGGAGGATTGAGAGATCAAATTCCAAATTTGTCTCCAATTTGTCTCCAAAACTTCCCGTGAAGTTTCAATCAATTAATTTTGACATATTTTAGACATGATTTAGATATAGGATATCTAATTCATTTTTGAGAAAATATAGATGGAATATTCTTTGTGCTTTTATTCAAATATTTTGATTTATTTAAATTAGAAAAAGTGGGATAAATAATTTAATAAAATGAACTATAGGATAGTTGTTTATTAAATTAAACAAAAGAATAATGGTAATTAATCAATAAAGTGTTTTGTCTTTATTTAATTAATTCAAGATGGATGTGATAGATTGAAATAGGGATTTGATAATTAAATCGAACAAAGTATTTAATTTTATTTATTTAATTAAGATGATTTTAAATGTGAACTATATAAAATAAATATTTCTATTTATTCAATAGTAGAGGAAATTTAGGATAATCAATTAAATAATTTGTATTTAATTAATTGGATGCTCCAGACCAATTTTAGGTGTATACAATATTTAATTTCAATTGGTGTATTAATTAATGTAACCTTTCATGTTTCAACTCTAGTTTAGGATTTAGAGGGTGTTCAACATGTTGAGCATGAGGCTATAAGACAAGATTAGGAACATGATGTGGCCCATCAGGTAAAGAGCACCACTCTAATGTTCTTTTAATTAATGAAATACTTGTAACAATAATAATAAAACATATCAATTTAACATTTATTTTCTATTGCAGTAGACCGCCCCTTGTAGTGACATCCATGTCTTGAGTACACAACTAGGCATATATTAAGATCATGAGCATAGGTAAAAACAAATGAAGGGGGGACATATGATTTAGAAAATTATAGTCCACTTCAGCGTTTTTTAGCTACAAAAAAGAAACCAAAAAAAAGTGATTGTAATCATATTATGACAACCATATTTTTGATAATATGTAAAAACTGAAAGAATGAATGTTATATGTTAATGAATGAATGTAAATATGTTAATGAATGAATTTTATATTTTAATGAATTAATTTTATATGTTATTAATAGATGGATGAATGAATGAACATGAATATGTTAATGAATGAATGTTGTATTTTATTAATGATTGAATGAATGAGTAATGTTATATGATTGAGTATGGGGAATTGAGAGTGATGTGAGGTGGGGGGAGGGAAAAAATGAGCTTCCACCTTCATGTGGTTGGCCCTGTTAAGTACATAATATTAAACTATTCTTAAAACAAAGAGAAGCTCAATATGGTAATGCACTTTTCAATATAAGAAATGCATCATTTGAAGCATCAAACCAATATGCAAAGATGAAAGAAAGTGCTAAATTTTCACTATGAAAATTTTGTTGAGTGTGGATTTGGTTTAAAAGCTTTTTTTCTTTTGTTTTTAGTGGTGAAATAACTCTAAAATTTGACTTTTGTGCATAACAAGTTAGTGGAAAATTTGATAGCTCTGAAGGGTTTAGAGGCTTGATTGAGATAGATACATGGATCTTTGGATCTTTTTGTTGATGGGAAGCTTCCACTTTACCATGAAATTTTGTACCATATGTAGGTACGCAAAAATTTCTCTACTTGCATTCATTCAACTTACTGTAATATAATATCTAACAAAATCCTTCTTTTCATTATACTTAGATGGATTTTCATGCCCTGTTCTAAAGCACATGTTTTAGAACAGGCAAGAAGGATGCTGGCAAGGGTTAAGGAATTTGGCTTTACACCTGCCAATTGCATAGTTTACATCATTCATCTAGCATATTTCCAATGTGTTTCACAATTGCTAGAATCATATCCTATAATTATAGATCTAGTAAAATTAAAATATGTAAGTTTCAAATATGGAATTACATATCTTTCTATGAATTTTTGAAAGAAAATATGAAAATGGAGAAGTATTAACAAAGTAATCTGCATAATTTATAAGAGATCAGGGATTTTTTTTGTAGAGTTATCTTGAATATATTTAAGATAAAAGTAACTTATAGAGATTGAAATAGAATATCAGTAGTCTAAAATCACCAGTCAACACATCTTAGTAGTATCTCAATTCAAGAGAACTAAGTCCACTATTCATTAGCTAGTAAAACAAATAAAATCGTTTCATAAGATTATTATATTCTAATAGGGTTGACTGGTTGCTTGTTTCTTTTTGATTGTCTGGAAGTCATCAATATACACTTGGTTTTCCCGTCTTCTCTTGCCTCGTGGCCAGATATTTTCTGCAGAAGGCATCTAAGTAACCTTTAAGATTGACAATGGAAATGAGTACAAGGTTAGTATAACATAATGTTAATTGGGTATGATTTTATCTGTTCAAGACAAATTTAGATTCATTTTCTACTCACACTACTTTTATTTACATTTATGTTTTGCTAATATCCATTTTCCTTTACATTCACATTCTTCTATACTTATTGGGTTTACAATAATTTTTTCCTTAATTTAATCTAGGGGAGAGGACCCAATACCTAAGCATGTTTTAATAGTTGCAATAGTAGTGGTTTATATAGAGCCCAACCCTAATCATGTGGCCCAAAACAAATTTTGGGCTGCAATAAGCCTTTGACAAGGTGCATGCTTATTAGGTCATGGAATCAACTCACAACCATCTAATTTAAAAGCTAATCGATGGGCTTGCCAACTTAAACCTTTATAATTCCCCTATAACTGTTAGATTTAGAAAGATCATTATTTAATAATTTGCAACTTGTAGACCTAAGATGTTTCATTCACCGATAGCCACCCTCTCCATCGATGGACACCTATCCTTTGTTCTATCAGTGGGACACCAAATATTTTTTCCTCGATGCACCATAGCTCCCTCGATATACTTTATGCATTCGATAATTCATGCCCATGGTTGTAATTCATGGTTACTTTTGTTGAAAACTTGACTATATTGGTATAGCGGGAGAGCACCTTAGGAGTCAGCTTGATAGAGTATTGTTACATCGATACTAGGTTGTGATTTATTTTCATCGGGCCATCAATGGGGATGTGATGGGGTTTCACTGATGAAGCATTTTTAGGATGATGGTATTGAATTTTGTTTGATCCCATAAAATATGATCCAAATTAAAATATTTAGTCTAAGGAAATTATTCCATGTGGTTTAGAGGAGAAATGTTACCACATAGGTACTATGCAAGGGGCTTTAATCTAAGGGGGCCTAAATTGAATCACTTCGCATGGATGAGAAAATAACTACAATAGAATGGTGAGAAAGGGATATTTTGGGTTGTTTATAAATAGAAGAGGGGGTTAGATAAAACCATCCTTTGATAAAATCCTTTTATATTGAAACCTCCTTCAATCTTAACCTTACCTTCGATCAAAATCCACTTTTTTTCCTTGTTGTAGGTGTTGCCATTGATGTAAAATAATAGAGATTCTTGTTAGAATTTTCATTAATGGATGGTTGCATGTGATGAAATCACTGTGATGATCAAAAGTGTTGTGAAGTGTTTCCTATTGGTTTATTTTACTGCAACCAGGTTGATCTTCTAATCTACCTATGGAATCTCCAATTCCAATTAAGGGCAGCTTGAAGGACTTGGACCAACTAACGAGGATTTTAAGGACCTCCTACACTTTGGTCTCTGCAAAACCCGGGAGGGTGATCCCTTAATGTGTTTATAACCTCTACACCATAATTATAGACAACATTAACAATAATAGATAATCTGACTCAATAGATCAATAGAACAGGATAAAACTAAATAGAATTGGTTATTCATAAATAATTATCAACCATTTGGAGTGTGAGATAATCACAACAATAGTTCAAAGTAAAATATATTCATTAATTTTCAATTTATAGCAAGCTCTGGGTAAACACAAACAAATGATGAACCATAAAGAACATATGCAACTTAGATTAGTGCCTTATTTCCATTGGAGGAGTCAAATTCACAAATACCTAAGAGTTTACAACGGATTCAACCCATAGCATATAAGATTTTTGATAATATCACCTTACAATATCACCAATATGTAACCCTAACTCAATAATACTTATCAAATCCTTGTACAGAATGTATCAACCTGCAATATCATTTAAGCATTTTAATTAATTACTTGAATCAAAGCTAAAATAAGAATTGCACACACCACAAAAATGAGATGAACAAAATAACCCTTGATCACTTTATTCAAAATTAAAATACGCTTGTCATAGGAGAGACATGAGATTGAATTTATCAATCTGATTCAAATGCTAGTACTGTTATACAACATTATATCTCCATGAATTCAAAACCTATAACAAAAATAACTCAAAACTGAATTTGAATTTCCTTTGTAACTATCAGACTTTACGATTGCTCTATAACTTCACCTAGAATCAACCAAAAATTTCTAATTTGCTAACTCATACTTTTGGCCTTGAAATCCTTCTTATAGAAAATGAAGGAGCAAACAAGCATCAGGCCAGAAAGTACATATGTCACTAGCCAATTGGACCGCTTAGTGACATCTCAAAATTAAGTTACAACTGATATTCCCTTTGGAGAATCTTCTTGTTCTTTTCCATTTGCTCATTGAGGATGATTTTATATAGATGTGAATCTTCAAAATCCCGTGCATTTAGAATAGCACTATACAACAAAACTTGAAATTATTATGACTACAACAATTAGTTAATTAATTATTAGTAGTTTACTCCTACTCTGACTCTTCTTCAGTTAAATATGTATCCACCCATCACTTGTATTCCTCATTACTCAGCCAATTGAATTTTATTTCCTCATCTACCTTGTATCTATAGGGTGTATATTTAACTGCTACCTGGTTTTCCTCCTTTTCAAAAAGACTCAAAAAATGAACTAGTGTTGATATTTTTTCCATGCAGCTCTCTAATAGATCTAAATCCAAGTCATCACATATTAAATCAAGTTGGTCATGAATGACCCTGCTAGCCTAATGCTTCAATTGTTGAAGAGATCTAATATTAATTTTCTCATCAATTATATCAGGCAATAGTGTATCACTCCATTCATCAAAACTTTTCACCAGTTCCCTTATCTTCCTACTCAAATTATCTGGGAAGGCTTGAAAACCTTGCAGTGATTTAACCAATATTTGAGTAGGTCTCAATGATTGTGGCCTATTATTAACATCAATATTCCTTTGTTGTGCCTTATTATATTCTCCAATCATGAAATTGCATTTCTCCATATAATTCCTTTTTTCAGCTTCCTCTCTTTCTACTATTTTTTGTGCCAACTTGGCCACATCCATAGTCAAACTTGTAGCCTCCACTGCTAAAGTTTCTGAAACTCTTTTTAATAATTAACCCTCCCCTCAAATTAGGGTTAATATCTATTATGCTTGGCTTTATTCCTCCCGGAGCCAAAGCCCATATTACCAAGGTCTCATACTCCTCATTGAAGGTAGAGCCTTGCAGAGTCGACCTAACTTCTTCTTCTGAATTATGGAGGGGGTGCTTGGATTTCAAAATAGTATCAAAGGCCACTACATCAACAATGTCCCATTCAGGTAAGATCAAGACACCAGCTTGATCAATCAGTTTTCTCCCTTCTTCTAGAGTGATTTTCTTAAATTCACTCATCATTTCAGCCTTCACTTCATCATCATTCTCCTCATTAAAAAGCATAAAAAACAAAATTGGACGAAAAATGAGGAGGATAATGGGTACATACCGGAGGTTTGTACGCGGCCGATCGCTAGTGACGTTGAATGTGCTCAAAACAATGAGTATGGTAAGGAATTGGCATCTTGATCTACTTGGCTAAAAGTCTCTATCACAATATTTTAAAACTCAAAAAGTACAAATGACTTTGAAAATGACCTTTTAGACTATATATAACTTTTAAAAAAAGGGATTTTTGTGGGTTTTTAATTATTTTTTGATTAATTTTATCTGTGAAATTAATTGAAAGACATTTGCAAGCTATATTTCTTCATAATTGTCAAGAGATAAATTATTTTTTCATCATACCTTCATCAAATTATCATGAAAATTTCAAAAATTCTAAAAATCATCAAATCATTAATTTATCTCCCAACGGGGCATATTATCAACAATCATCTGAAAATCAATATCTAGGGCATGACTGGGGCATACAAAAAAAAAAAATTATCATCGATCCTGGCAGTAGCATAAAACAAATTCTTCGAAGCAATGTGTAAACACATCACTTCAAAGAGGGGCAAAATGCATACACCTAAAATTGGTCTGGAGCATCTGATTAATTAAATACAAATTATTTGATTAATTATCCTAATTTCCTCTACTCTTTGAATAAATAGAAATATTTATTTATATAGTTCACATTTAAATTCTTCTGATAGCTCATCTTATTTAAATAAACAAAATTAAATACTTTGTTTGATTTAATTATCATTTCTCTATTTTATTCTATCACATCAATCTTAAATTAATTAAATAGAGATCAAACACTTTATTTATTAATTGCCATATTCTTCTGTTTAATTTAATAAACAACTTCTATAGTTCATTTTGTTAAATTATTTATCCCTCTTTTGCTAATTTAAATAAATCAAAAATATTTAAATAAAGGCATAAGGAATATTCCATCTATATTTCCTCAAAATTGAATTAGATATCCTATGTCTAATTTATGTCTAAAATATGTCAAAATTAATGCTTTGAAACTTCACGGGAAGTTTTGGAGATAAATTGGAGACAAATTTCAAATTATTCTCTCAATCTTCCTCCATCAATCTTTCCTCTTCTCTTGCCTGGTGTTTTCATGGGTAGAGACAATCTCCAAAATTCTCTCAGTCTCCTTCATCTTTCACCATTCAATCCTCTAGATTGAATCCAAGCCTCTCTTTTCTGTCCCTGTGCATTTCTACAGCTAGAAAATCTATAAATAAAGCCTCATTGAACCAAGAAAAGGATCCCAGGTTATCAAGTTTACTCTACAGAATTTCATCAAGTATCCAACCATCCAACCATCCAACATTCAAGCATCAAGCATCAAGTTTTCATATCATGGCTACCTCCTATAGCTTTGTTTATCATTTTCATGTCAATCCATGCTAATTTAATTTCTTTTATCATCTAGTATTATGACATTTAGTTCCATATCACTGCATCAATATCATTCTATTCTTTAGATTGTCATTTTAATAGTTATAGTGTTATTTAAATTTGAGAGCACATAACTTAATAAATCTTTAAAGATAGGAGACAATGAGATGATTTCAATTGGTTATTAGCTTAATTTTTGATGCAATATTTTATTAAGAAGTGTTTTATTTCTTTACACCTTATTCACACTTACAATTTGGCACCCATCGTGGCGCATTAACTCCAATTTTATCATTTTTTTTGAAAAAGTGTTGCCCAAGTTTTCAGCGTGTTTTATTTCAATGCTTTCATCAAATACTATAGCACATCCATGGAAAACTACAATGCTTCCGTTCTCTATTTCGGTGCTTCCATGTTACTACAATGCATCCATCAAAAATTGTAGCGCTTACATGACCTATTTTGGCATATCAGTGATTTAGCGCTTCTGTGGAAAAATTCAACACTTCGGTGTCCTGTTTCGGCGCTTTTGAGTTATAGCGCATCAAGTAAAAGTTATAGCACTTCGGTGGACTGTTTTGGCACTTTTGTAAATTCAGTCTAGATCTGCTGTGACCGTAGCCAGATTTTAATTCTTTTCATAGTTGGACTAAAATTTATCAATCCTAGGATAGTCACTTCTGGTTTCTAAAATGTATCAATCCTAGGGTAGCCACTTTTGTTTTCTTAAAGAAAATTTATCAATCCTAGGATAGTCATCACATTTTCCAGTATAAGTTAAAAAGAACATCATGATTTTTGTGAAGCAATACCTTCACATAGATTAGAAAATTGTCTTTTTGGGCTTAAAACGGAACAACTTATATGTTGTGCTTGTGGTGATTAGGCTTATGTTCTCCCCTTAACTGGGTGATCAAAGCACTAGATTCATCTTTACTTCATTCTATTTACACTTTGTTAAATCCTTTAGAAGGCCTGTCATAGTGGGAAAAAGTACTAACCCTACGGGAATGACCTAAGTGGGAACGCCTAAAGCCAAGGATTCCAACCCACTATAATAAAAATGCAAGTTGTTGATGAAAGTCCAACTTGACAGTAGTGAGCAAGATAACCATCCCCAAAATGTTTGTTCTAAAGATTGGGAGGTCTCCTGAGGGAGTTTATTAATTGTTGCATCACACGGAAGCCCTATCTACGAACCATAGAGTAGTATCCCGTCGAGTCAGTATCCAAACATTGTCATAATCATGATACAAGGGGAGGGAAGAATCTTCCCCCAAGACACTCACCATATAGATTCCAATGACTGTTTTTGTAGAGGATGAGAAATCCAACTCTGAGTATGTGCCTGGAAACTAAAAAAACATGGGCGCCCTCTAGGGGGTGACACGGCTGTGTGCATCAACACAATTTCAAGATGTGGGTTGTGACTATAACATTGACCTATTTGTCCTTAAGTGTGAGTCTATCTGATTTGTGTACATTTGTCAAAGAAACCAGTAAAAATCAATAAGGACCATTCGTGGTTCTTGAACATACACAATCTATTCAATTTAAAACAATTATCTCACAATTGCTTGCTATGTTTGCACAAAACTCATTAAAATTAGATTAAATATCCTCCTAAAAACAAGTCAAATCAAATTGAGAAGTTCATGATTTGAAAGTGGAAGTCCACCACGTTTGTCAAGAAAACAATCAATATCACCAAACCCAAGAAACCTCTTAGTTATCAGGATAATTTAAGAAGAAGGCATGTTCTATATCAGAATCAAAAAATATTTTTACAACATAGAACCTTCATCCATAGATATCACGATTTTTCTAGGGGTCACACTTTAGATTACACAGTAGAACCACTCTATTCACGAGCCTTCTTCCAAAGAAGAGCTCTCACACAATTTCAAAACCATAGTCAACGTATACATCAGTCTTATTTTTCGCAACCCATGATAGAGTATGCCACAAGGCTAGATCAAGTCTTACAATAGTGAGTCTTAAAATTCCTATTTTTAGCACTCTAGAAAACTTGTTCTAGTGCTTCGGGTCACTGTTTAGTGTTTCTGTGAAATAGCACTTTCGAGCACTGTTTTAGTGCTTACACTCTTTATTTTAGCACTTTCATTAAAACAATGCTTTGATCTTTTTCAACACTTTCAGGCATTGTTTCAATGCTTCTGTCAAGATAGCGCTTCCATCACTTTCTACTGCACTTTCAAGCACTGTTTTAGTGCTTCTGTCAAGATAGCACTTACATCACCTATTTTAGAACTTCAGGACTCTGTTCTAGTGCTTCTATACTCTGTTTTAGCACTTTCAAAATAGAGAGTTCCAAAATCGTACCAGTCTATATGTTTGTCATTTATTCACAGTTTTTACCAGAACACAGGTTTCTTTTTATCAAAATCACTATCTCAAAAACTGAAATCAAAAAGGTTTATACAAATTTCCAACCTTATCAACTGAACAAGCTCATGCAAATCGGAAGTGTCAAAATCAATTACTACATTGAAGTTTCATTATCAGGATACTATCATCCTTTATCACAAAACCAAGTACAGTAATCAAATTTTTAACTTAGTCGTATCAATAAGATTAGTCATCTTATTTTGACTTTGTTAAAAATCCAATTGACATTTTTTTCCAGCATAGAAGATCAACATTTCAGAAGAAAGAGTAAAAATTTGTATGCCAATCTTCACTAGGTCCCAAAAATAGAGACTCTTAGAGAAAGAAATTGAAACATCCCAAACAATGGCAGAGGAAAATCCTTGGAACAGTCTACACCAAAATGATAAAAATGAAATAACTCTTGAGGGTATTCAAACAGCTCAACAAGACCCTAAGTTCCATAAATTTATGGAAAAGATCTTAGAAAAAGACATGGAGAAATATCTCTTGGTGTTGGCTGAATTGGGTGCCAAACTTCCCAAGGACTTTGATGTAAATCGTCTGAAGGAAGCACCTAGAACAAATGAGATTGAAATACTAAAAACCACACAAACAATAGATCCATTTGTTGCTTTGACATCCCAAATGCAAACGTTACAACAACAGATATAGGATATGATGAAAGGAAGTACCAAAAGATATGTGATACAAGACATTTGTCATTATCCTTTCGATGCAACAGTCGGCCAAATTTCTTTTCCTAGACACTGTGAATTCCCAAAGTATGACAAGTAGAATGGAAGAACGTATCCAATAGATCATATTCGAGAATTCAAAACAATGAGCCTTGAGTTTTCCCAAGAGGAAACTTACTTAATGAAGTTATTCCCAAGAAGTTTGGGAGGTACATGTATGGAATGGTTTCAAAATTACAATCGAGTATCAGGAATTTTCAGGAACTTGTCAACAAGTTCATCTCCTAGTATTCATTTAACATCCAACATGATGATACAATAAAGGATCTTTTCTACAAAGATGGTGATGACTGTTCACCAAATATCCTCGATCCATTCCTAAGGAAGAAAATATGGAGTTATTCATTGACAACTTGACGGAGGAAATGAGTTATAGACTTGAATTACAATGTCCTCCCACATTTGAAAAATTAATAGAAAATAGTCTTAAAATCGAAGAAGCACTAGTCAAAAGAGGAGTTATCAAGCATTTCAATGATAAAACAAATAACATAAATAACTCCTCCAATCAATAGTCAAATAGTGATAAGCCAAAGTTTTGGCAAAAGAATCGAAACACGACTACCAATAAAACAACAGACGATTCCCAGAATTTCAAACCAATTTTTAACTTGACAACATCTACATCAAAGAATAAAAACAATGATCAAATTGTCAAGTTGAATATCATACAAAGCAACAAGATCGTAAAAACATAGTCATATCAAAAACCATCAAATTGGTGTAGGTTCACACCTTTAGGCCAAACAATAGAATCAACAATGAAAGAATTAGTCACCAGTGGCCTTATCATTGCATGAGAAGCTAGATTCTGGGATCCAAAAGTTAAACCACCATGGTGGAATGACGCAGATTACTGTAACTTCCATAACAACAAAGGTCACAAAACCAATGATTTTATGGAGTTAAAACACACAGTACAAGATCTGATCAACAACAAGAAAATATATGTGGAGGGACCCCAAAACAATAACGATCATTTGGACTTCAAAGACCCTTTGCCAAAATATGACAAAGGAGCATCATCATCTTCAAACAAAAAAGGTAAGAACATCAATCATGTCTATGATAAAACAATCCTTTGGCTATCTAAAGTAGAGAGTGATCATACAATTGGTCCTAACATTAACGAAAACAAAACCCACAACACTACCCCTTTGGATTTGCTCCCAAGCATACAAAACTTTGAAAATCAAATCAATGTCTTAAAAATCAGAGACCGTCAAGAATATCAACCAGTAAATGTAATGACTAGGGGGAAATCCAGGGTAGTGTTAAAAGGAGTTGGGTCTACACATCCAGTTCCACCTCCATCTCAATATAACATTGTCGATCAAATACAAAACATTCCTACACAAATATCAATACTAGAACTCCTTAAATTATCACCATCACATAAGGAGGTTCTAGAAAAAGCACTAGTAGCCACTACGGTACCAAAGAATCTAGATGTTTTCCAGTTCCAAGCTATGGTGAGGCATTTGACTACCCCGCATTGTCTATCATTCTCTGAATAGGATGATGTCTCACTAAACCATCCCCATAATACTGCACTCCATATAGAAATCTTAATCCATAATCATTGTGTCAAGAGAGTCTTAATAGATGGGGGAGCTGGTTTGAACATTTTCACTCTCAAGTTAATCCATGCACTAGGGTACTCTGATGACACTAGTGATGCCCAGAGAAAAATGGCTATCAAAGCATATGATGAGGAGGAAATATTGTCCAAGGGATTAATTGTGTTACCCATTCAAGTGGGGCCAATGATGAAACATATTGCATGTCAGGTATTGGAAAAAGATTTAACATACAACATACTCTTAGGATGACCATGGATCCATGAGATGCAAGACGTACCTTCAACATATCATCAATGTTTAAAATTCCCAATAAATGGACAGGAGGTGACTATTTTTGCCAATTATAATCATCCTCAACATTGTGACACAATTAAAATCTCCCAAGATACCTTGGTGCCTCACAATAGGGAAGCACCTAGTTCAAAATCATCCAACGAAGAAAAACGTCCAAGTCTCACCACCAAGTGGGTAGAGAAGAAGAATAAAGAAAAAGAAACAAGTTGTGTTGAATCTCAATCAATAAATAATATGGATCCACGAGCTTCTTTATCAAAAAAATTTCAAGAGCAAGTCCAACTGATAGACAAGGGCATGGGAACATATTCTATGGAGCAATCGCTTAACTTATCATAGTTAATGCCATCTCCTAAGACCTATGGTCAACCATCTATGATAAAACCTCAAACATCATTACCGGTCACAGTTCTTGCAGAAAGGTTTGTCAAAACTAGTACCATAGAGGATGAATCATACAATAAAGTGATCCTCAATTGGCTATACAAAGATGAGGAACCATCGATATCTAATATCTATCTCAAAAATTTCAATATTAACACTGATAAATATGGAAAAGGAAAAGCTATTTTACAAAAAATGGGTTATGAAGGACAAGGACCTGTTGGATTAAGAAAGGATGGAATCATAGAGCCTATTCAATCCCTCACTCTCCACTCAAAAGAGAAGACGAGACTGGGATACTCTAATGAAGAAAAATAGGAATTGATAAAGAAGGCTATGGAAAGAATCCTTCAACTTAGAAATAGATTTGAGACAGATTCAAATGAATATGAGTGGGATTCATATTCTGATGTATCTTTCACTGATATTCATATTGATGTCATCCATCAATATACACCTACGCATGAGGAGGGCCAAGGTTCTAGGTCTAGACCATTCATAGTAGGATCACAAAATATTGATGACTCGAGTGGGGATGAACAGACCTCAAGTGAACTAGAGGATCTTGAAGAAGTTAGCATCATTGAACTCGATATTCCAATAAACAAATATGATGAAATGGCTGTCCAAACCCTTACATCCATCAACCTAAATGAATCCGATAACCTCATGCCATTAATCCATCCTGAACTAATTGACTGGGAACCTATCGAACCTCTAAGTGTGCCAAGATTTGCAGATGATGATGCCATTGTAAATTTCCTATGTCATACCAAAATTGGTACAAATTCTATTTGTAATACTCATAAAAACATGACTCGGTAGGAGGGTGTCAAAGTTTCCAGTTGCAAAAGTAAAAAATAGGGAAAATAGATCTAATGGTGAAAACCATTCTATAGCAGCATTAGATCTAGAAAAATAAAAAATAAAGAACACATCTAATGGTGAAAACCTTTCTGAGGCACTAAAGGATGGAAGATTTAACACTCTTTCAGAACATTATCATGAGCGGTCATTAGTTTTGGTAGAACCAACATAGTCTGTGAACATCAGCATAGAAGAAAAGGCAAAATTCCTACATCTAGCAGAATCCATGATAGATCAAGAGAGACTAGAATTCATCAAATTATTTAAGGAAAGAAGCATCAACTTTTCTTGGTCATACTCTGATATGCCAAGCTTAGATCCAAATCTACTCATACATCATTTGTCTTTGCCCACAGGAATAAATCCTATCAAACAAAAATTGAGAAAAATGCATCCCCACATCACGTTAATGGTAAAAATAGAGCTAAAGAAACTGTTAGATGCTGGATTCATAAGGTCTATAGACTATGCCGAGTGGATATCAAACATTGTGCCTATTTCAAAGCCAGAAAATAGCATAAGGATATGTACGGATTTCAGAGACCTAAATAAAGCATGCCCAAAGGATGATTTTTTGTTACCTAATATAGACATCATTGTGGACTTGACAGCAGGGCATGCCATGTTGTCAATCATGGATGGTTTTTCAAGATACAATCAAATTGAAATAGCTCCAGAAGATCAAGAAAAGACGGCTTTTACATGTCCATTGGGAACCTTTTGCTGGAACGTCATGCCATTTGGTCTGGAAAACATAGGAGCAACCTATCAAAGAGCAATGATGACAATCTTTCACAATATGATGCACACCTTCATGGAGGATTACATGGATGATATTTTGGAAAAATCTTGTACAAGGGAGGGACATCTACATAATCTAAACAAAATCTTCACACGGCTAGAGAAATTCAATGTCAAGTTAAACCCTAAGAAGTGTGTCTTTGGGGTCGCATCAACAAAGTTGTTGGGATACATTATCTCAGAAAAAGGCATTGAAGTAGATCCAGTGAAATTCAAAGAAATAATGGACATGTTGACTCTTAAGAATATCAGTCAACTCAAATCACTACAGGGAAGGCTCCAATCGATCTGGAGATTTATCTCCCAGCTGGCAGACAAAAGTCATCCCTCAATCATCTGTTGCATAAGAATATGGTTTCCAAAAAGGATAATGAATGTGAAACAACATTTAATCAAATAAAATAGTATCTAATGTCACCACCCATTCTCATGCCGCCAACGAAAGGAAGACCTTTTATTTTGTACATTGCCACGACAGATATTTCTTTGGGGGCACTATTAGCACAAGAGGATTATGAAGGAAAAGAACATGCCATCTACTATATCAATAGAAATTTAAATGGTTATGAAATAAATTACACTTTCATAGAGAAATCTTGCTTGACAGTGTTATTTTCTACTCAGCAGCTGAGACATTATATGTTGACCCATACAATCAGGCTAATAGCAAAGACCGATCCTTTAAAATATCTAATCAGTAAAGCTACCTTAACAGGTAGGCTGGCAAAGCGGGTCATGCTATTAAGTGAATTTGACATTCAATATGTGGAGAGAAAAGCCATCAAGGGTCAGGAAATTGCTGAACAATTAGCTGAGGCTCCTCTACCCAATGATCGACTGATGACAATGGAGTTTCTAGATGCATTCATTATGATAGTGATGCCCAAAAAATGGGTACTATATTTTGATGGATCATACACATAGCACGGATCTGGAGTAGGGATTTTGTTCATCTCTCCCTAAGGACACACCATTCCAAAATCATATAGACTAATGTTTTAGTGTACAAATAATGTGGCAAAATATGAAGCATTAATCATTGGGGTAAAAATAGCAATTCAATGGAAGATAATGGACTTACAGGTATATGGGGACTCTCAACTAGTCATTTATCAAGTGAATGATGAGTATCAAAAAAAAGATGAAAATTTGATGCCCTATAAGCAACAAATAGATGATCTGAAATAGTTCTTTTCCAATATAAATTTTGATCAAATTCCAAGAGTAGAGAACAAAGCTATGGATGCGATGGCCACAATTGCTTCATTATTACAATTTCCAGAGAAACATGTTTGTTATGAGTTTATGGTAGAACAAGTATCTTGTCCTTTCCATAATAAATCAGAATTCACTACCATCTTCCATCTAGAAACCATTGAAACCTCCATCTACGAAAAAACCTATGCTTACCTAAAAGACGACATCCTTCCTCCTGGTCTTTCTAGGAACCAAAAATGAAACTTCATCCACCAATCCGCCCGACATACTTTATTGTCGAGGTCTTGATGGTACCTTACTCTGATGTCTAGAACATGATGAATCTGAAATAGTCCTACGAGAGGTTCACAAGGGTATTTGTGGCACTCATTCGAGTGGTATAACTCTAGCCAAGAAACTCCTCCATTTAGGATATTATTGGCCATGCATGGAGAAAGAATCCTATCAGTTTGTTAAGAAATGTCAAAAGTGTCAGATTCATAGCAATCTGGTTCATGCACCAGCACAAGAACTGCATCCTTTCACATCAACATGGCCTTTTTATTAATGGGGTCTAGATCTGGTAGGAAAAATAAATCCTTCTTCATCAAATGGACACAAGTTCATTATCATAGCTACAAAATATTTCACAAAATGGATAGAAGTAGTACCTCTTACAACCATCATTGGGAAGCAAATCTCCTCGTTCATCTTGAATTAGATAATTTTTTGGTATGGAATCCCTCAATCCATTATCACTGATAATGGATGACCTTTCAAGAATCAAGATGTCCAAGAACTATTTGAAAAGTTTCATATCCAACATCATTTTTCAACACCATACTATCCTCAAGGGAATGGCCAAGCAGAGGCCTCTAACAAAACAATTCTAAAAATCCTCAAGAAAATGGTAAATGATGTTGGACATGATTGGCATGTTCAATTCAATCTTACATTATGGGCCTATAGAACAAGTATCAAAACACCAATAGGAGCTACACCATATTTCTTGGTATATGTATCAGAATCCATATTATGCATCAAAGTAGAGATTCCATCCCTTCATGTATCACTCAGAGGAATTATTTCATATGAAGACTATAGGGTATCTAGATTGCAAGAATTGGAATGTTTGGATGAGCGTCGTCAACAAGTTGTTAATCATCTAACAGCTTATCAATAGAGAATGTCAAGGAGTTACAACCACAGGGTAAAACCGAGGGTTTTTCAGGTTGATGATTTGGTACTAAAGGAAAACTCTAGGAATCAACAAGACAGGGAGAAGAAAGGGAAATTTGAGCCTAACCGGCTTGGTCCTTTTTTTGCCATATCAGTGTATGGATCAGGGGCATATCAACTATCAACATCAGAAGGGGATTTGTTTGATGAACCTATCAACAGTATCCATCTAAGAAATTTCTATACTTGAATCTCCTAGTGCACAGGTCAAACTTCTAAAAATGGTTTCCTTGATGAAAACCTGGCAAACAGGCATCTTGGAAACACAAAAACAAAAAAAATACAAAATACAAAAAGAAAGAAAAAAAAGAAAAATGAGAAAAATGCACAAAATAAAGAGTGTAATCAAAACATAAGGTGAAAATCTAGAAACAGGCGTCGTATGTGATTCTAAAGATCAACTTTCCCATCTATTTTGATACATGTTGGGATCAACAATCTAGCAGTCATACAGTTTCATATCAGGTCATTAGTCTTGCCATCATTGCATCCATATCAAAATCATTTCACATAGTCAAGTCTCACTCCAAATCTTGGTGCAACATCTGGATATCACTATCGCCAACAAAAACATCAGTTTCACCAAAGGGAAAACAACAATATGATAAGAACACAAAAAACAATGATCAAAGTACAACATCAATCATCGTCAGATAGGCACCAAACATTTGTATCATATCAAAAATCCAAAAACATGTGAAAAATTCAGTCGAACTACGTGGTCTCTGCATGTGTAACGTAGGCAAGGCTAATCATTAATCAACCCCCGAGACCCCTAATATAGGTTAGTAGGCTAGGTCTTTGGTCAAAAATCTTGAAAAATCACAAAACATCAAAGAGTCAGGATGGATGATCTGATCTGAATAATGATTTTGAAACACAATAAGTAAAAAGTGGATAAGTTGTATTTTTGATTGATGTTATCATTTCTTTGGAGTACCTCAATGATGTATTGAACTAGAGAAACAAGGAAACAAAATGATATTTTTATTGTCTGATGTCTATAAGTTAATCATATAAATGTGTGAATTGTCAGGGGATGTGCTATGCAAATGTATCATCATTGACATTCGAAATTTACACATTGAAATGATTAATGACTGCCTGTTTATGCAATAAATTCTCAAGTCATCTCAGTTTAATTATACCTCGATGCTTGTGTTCACTTGCAATATCAAAAATCATGAAAGAAGTACTCAGGTCATCATTGGTCTAACATATACCATTAATGCTTGTACTCACTTTCAACATCCAATAAAAGCTCTATCATGATACTAAGCACAAAACTACTATTAAAATGACAATGGGTTTTGGCATATAGTTGCATGTTAAAATTTGAGTGCACTCATCATAATCATTATTTGCAGAGTATTTGTTGCATAAAGGGTTCCAATCAATGATTATCTTATCTACAAATATGACTAAGTATACTTGACATAAATTCAAAATCATCAAAAAAGTCACCATCTCCTTGTTAAATTTCCCGTATATCATCATTCATACATTTTACATCAAAAAATTATGCATTAAATTGTACTATAAATACATCATGTTCATTTTACCATAAGAACAGTCATTACATTATCATCCATCAACATCATATGCAGGTAATCACTTTTTAAACCCATACATCATTTGTCATCCATATATTTTATCACATTTAAAATAAATACAAGTCATGTCATTGTTATCATTATATCATCCATTTTCATTCATCATAAGATCATCATTTTTACCATTATCACATTTTCAAATAAAAAGCATTTATCCATCCATCCGTACATTCTTATCACATTTAAGCATTCATATAGATCCTCATTTAGACATTCATACATCACATCATACATCCATGTATCATATATTTTCCAAATTCATTTTATCATAGAATCATTACATGAAATAAAAGCATTTATCATTACATCATCACATTACAGTAAAATCATTCATATAGAACATCACATAATAAATGCATCTATCAAATAGAAATCATAAACCATCATTAAAACAACACAAATGCATCTTGTATATATAGCATCTATGTCAAGTATAAAATGAAGTTTGAAATAAAGATACATCATCAAAAAAAGGGCAAAATCATAGTGTACATCATATCTCCAAAGGAAAATCTCAGAATCACAATAGTATCTATGATCTGCTACTACCAGAATGTGCAGGCCCAATAGGACCAGTACCACCAGCACCCCTAGAAGAACCAGGATCTCTGGGATCTCTATGAGGAGGCTGTGTCACACTCTCACTCACTGTCCGAGTATAAGTCCGACCAGATCTAGATGGTACATAGCTGACCCTGCGATCAGTAGGAACTGCATCATGATATCTACCCTAGTAGAAATTTGCCTCTCAAGCAACTTGCAGAACCTCTCTCATATAATCTCCCACCAAGGTACCATCGGCCACTCTCTATAAGGTTTTTGTTGTCTCTTGTGGCCTCTCGACAATCTAATGTGCACTGTCGTGCTCAGCTGTTAATGTGGCAACTTGAGTCTACATAGTGGCCAACTATCCCTGTACCTGTGCTAGAGCCTGAGCATGGTCCTGATCCTGAGCTTGCATTTGAGTCTATGTCTAAACAAGAAAAACCTGAGCCTATACCAACTGTCCCTATAGCGTCTGTACCTATCTCTAGAGACCTGCAATCTATCTCTGGTGGTCCACTAATGGCACTACTACTGCTAGCCTCTTGCGAGTCCTACTAGATGAAGAACCACCATTGACTGGCCTTGCCCCTCTTCCACCTCCACCACCACCATCATTGTCATTTCTATCATTGCCATCACTACCACTCTCTATGCTACTGCCTGACGGAGTATCACCCTCACTAGCTGTAGAACCCTTGGCCGCATCCTCCTCTATGGGTAATGGTGTTGGCTCATCTAGAATAGTGATACATAGATATGGAACCAAATCCAAAAATGTGGCATACTCCTTTGTAATGGGTGCCTCCGCAATGTCTTTGCGCATGTCCCAGGGTGATGGCTACAATGCCCTATAACCCTCTACTAAGACCTCACATGACAGACAAGGCCCCTAGTCAGGTACATCACTTTGTCACCTAGCATAGTGGGCTACTCCCTGTGGCATACATTGAACAATTTCATACTGCCTATACACTCGTCATAGCAAAAACCTCTCCAGGACAAAAGGTGTCCTACCAATCAGGTACATGGAATCACAGAGATACCCCAACACTATTTTGTCCTCATCCCACTGCTCATAGTCTAAGTACAACTGCCAGATAATAGTCTTTGTATCATCAAAAACTCACCTCCAATGCTCCAACTTACCCATCCAAGCCTGGGTAAGTCGACCTCTATACTGAAACACATACGGTCTGCCTGTTGGTCTATCCATAATGGGAAATGGTTGATTGATGGAAAAGTGCTCTCATTCCCACACTTATAACAAGGTCATCCCTACTGATAAACTATGTGCCCCAAGGTATACCACTGAATGAAGGTCATGGTAGATATGTTCCAACATTCACATCCCCCATGCATATCTCATATCATGTATGACCATGCTCTCTAGAATCCTGCACCAACCCACAAGGAATCCCTTTGACTTGTGATCAGGGCAAAGGAAACCTCCAATAAATCTAGCAAGCACTGCTAGTAGTGTCACATATGTGTCAACAATCCTCCTCCATCACACATTCAGACCTACAATATCCTAATCCTGAAACACTCTACGAAGAGCATCTCTCCCACCAGCCTCATGAGAATTGTACACTACAATCTCCCCCATAAACGGAATGTGCAAAATCTGCCACACATCCTTAGGAGTGACCATCATCTCAGTAGTGGGAAAGTGAAAGGTATTATGGTCACTATGCCATCTCTCAACCAAAGTGGTAAGGAGACCCTGATTAATCCTAATTTGGGGCATGTCAAGTAAACTGGTGAGGCCACATCGACCTATAATCTAAATCTCATGGTGAGGCTGCATCGACCTATAATCTGAATCTCATCAAGAGTTAGGTGAGGTATCAAATTGATGGTCCAAGGAAACCTCTCTCGCATCTGGAGATTACCTAGATGCTCCTATTATCATGAGAAAATTTAAAATCAGTGCACTATGTCAGGAAATCAAAAGTCATCTACTATCAAGTTTAAATCAAAAATTGGTATGAATTTTTTGATTAAAATTCATGAATAAACATCAACAAATCTCACCTATCATGAGGTTCATCAACATTATCTAATCTCGTCTATCATGAGATTTATCAGATATTGAATCATTTCCTTTCCTATCATGAGAATCATCATAAATAGGATTATTCTCGCCTATCATGAGAGTAACTCTTATTTAATCATCAAAATCAATCATCAAGAATTT
Source organism: Sequoiadendron giganteum (assembly GCA_007115665.2). Classification (NCBI taxonomy): domain Eukaryota; kingdom Viridiplantae; phylum Streptophyta; class Pinopsida; order Cupressales; family Cupressaceae; genus Sequoiadendron; species Sequoiadendron giganteum. The sequence goes on from CM021107.1 coordinate 277,506,579, forward strand.
GGATCATCAATCATACCAATCCAAAGAAAGGACATGATCGAAATAGATGAAATCAAGGTTATCTAAGTCAAAATATGCAATTCTGACATAAATGCGCTAAAATAGGCATCCAAAGTGCTAAAATTCAAAAGTGCTACTTTATCAAATAGATGTGCTAAACTAGGCACCCAAAGCGCTATTCTATCCAAAGCACTATTTCAACACTCTAATGCACTATAATAAGCATCTGAAGCACTACTTCACCCTAAGCATTGTTTTACTGCATCAAAGCACTAAAATAGTCCATAAAAGTGCCACTTTGTCAAACGGGCTAGGATAGACCACAAAAGCGCTAATCTACTAAATCAAAGTGCTAGAATATTCTAAGCGCTAACATCTAGCATCGATGTGCTATTTCAACCTAGCTAAGCGCTACATTATTGAAAGTGCTAAACTATCCTATAGAAGTGCTAGAGAAAATAATGCAAGCGCTAAAATTTCAAAGCACTACTATAGCTACTGGAATTGCTACACTAGAGTGAAAGCACCACAATGCATCTTGGAAGCTCTAAATTAACTAAAAATTGCCTAAAGCATTAAAAAGCATAAAAAACAAAATTGCACAAAAAATGAGGAGAATAATGGGTACATACTGAAGCTCTGTATGCGACCGTTTGCTGGTGACGTCGAATGCACTTGAAACAATGATTGTGGTGAGGAATTGGCATCTTGCTCCAGCTAGCTAAAAGTCTCTATCACAAGATTTTAAAACTCAAAAAGTACAAATGACTTTGAAAATGACCTTTTAGACTATATATAACTTTTTAAAAAAGGGATTTTGTGGGTTTTTAATTATTTTTTGATTAATTTTATCCATGAAATTAATTGAAAGACATATGTGGGCTATATTTCTTCATAATTGCTAGGAGATAAATTATTTTTTCATCATACCTTCATCAAATCATTAAATCTGCATGAAAATTTCAAAAATTTGAAAAATCATCAAATCATTAATTTATCTCCTGAGGGGGCATACTATCAACAATCATCTGAAAATAAATATCTAGGGCATGACTGGGGCATACAATTTTATTTTTTTTATCATTGATACTGGCAGTAGCAGCAAAAAATTTCTTTGAAGCAACGTGTAAACACATCACTTCAAAGAGGGGAAAAATGTATACACCTAAAATTGGTCTAGAGCATCAAATTAATTAAATACAAATTATTTGATTAATTATCTTAATTTCCTCTACTGTTTGAATAAATAGAAATATTTATTTATATAGTTCATGTTCACATTCACATTTAAATTATTCTAATATCTCATCTTAATTAAATAAACAAGATTAAATACTTTTTTTGATTTAATTATCATTTCTCTATTTTATTCTATCACATCAATCTTAAATTAATTAAATAGAGATCAAACACTTTATTTATTAATTGCCATATTCTTCTGTTTAATTTAATAAACAACTTCTATAGTTCATTTTATTAAATTATTTATCCCTCTTTTGCTAATTTAAATAAAGGCATAAGGAGTATTCCATCTATATTTCCTCAAAATTGAATTAGATATCCTATGTCTAATTTATGTCTAAAATATGTCAAAATTAATGCTTTGAAACTTCACAGGAAGTTTTGGAGACAAATTGGAGATAAATTCCAAATTCTTCTCTCAATCTTCCTCCATCAATCTTTCCTCTTCTCTTGCCTGGTGTTTTCATGGGTAGAGACAATCTCTAAAATTCTCTCGATCTCCTTCATCTTTCACCATTCAATCCTCCATGTTGAATCCAAGCCTCTTTTTTCCATCCCTGTGCATTTCTACAGCCAGGAAATCTATAAATAAAGCCTCATTGAACCAAGAAAAGGATCCCAGGTTATCAAGTTTACTCTGCAGAATTTCATCAAGCATCCAACCATCCAACCATCCAAACATCTAGCATTCAAGCATCAAGCATCGAGCTTTTATATCATGGCTGCCTCCTATAGCTTTCTTTTATCATTTTCATGTCAATCCATGCTAATTTAATTTCTTTTATCATCTAGTATGATCACATTTAGTTCCATATCACTGCATCAATATCATTTCGTTCTTTAGATTGTCATTTTAACAGTTATAGTGTTATTTAAATCTGAGAGCACATAGCTTAATAAATCTTTAAAAATAGGAAACAATGAGATGATTTCAATTGGTTATTAGCTTAATCTTTGATGTAATGTTTCATTAAGAAGTGTTTTATTGCTTTACACCTTATTCACACTTACAACTGCCATCCCTTACCCTCCTATAGATGGGCTTGTCTTCTGGAAGTTGGTAAGTTGGTCTTTCTTCCAATGTCCTTGTAGCTTGTTCAAGTTTACCAATATTCAACTCCAGATTGATTTTCTTTGTCATTAAACTATCCATGATTTCCTTGAATTTTTTCATCAAGAAATCAATCTTCTTTTGGAAAGGGGTGAATTCCATCAATGGATCATATTTTGGATCCATTTTGTGTACAATAGCCAATAATTTTTCATAGGAAACCCATTTTTCCTTATTTAGTTCTTGCCTATTTAAATCAAATTCATTCCCGATTAGGTCTTCAGGAAAATTGAGCTCATGAAAACATCTTGCTCTTTTTATTCTTTGTCTAAACAAAGCAAAGAATCCTTCAAGGTCACACTGCCTCCTAAAACTAAAACTTAAATTGTATGAATCAAAGAATTTCCCAAAGTGTACCCATCCTCCCTTTGTAATAACAAAACCAAAAATTACTATGTAATCTGGATAGAAAGTCCCTTTTCCTTTTCCAATGAGATTGTCCTCATGAATGCAGCCAATCTATCACATGACCTCAACAAATCCAATCCTTGGTGGCACATTATAAGAAAGGATGTGTGGAGTCCCCTGAAATACATACACTCTCAAAACAATACTGACTAGATATGGGATGATATCTCCCCAATTGTGGCAGACCTTCAAATCAGGTCTCCTCTCCTTGGGCCTAAGAAAATCATGCAACTCCATAGGAACCTTGGGTGGATTTTTTGTCAGCCTTCCTCTTAATATTGATGCAAAATAGTTATCAAACTGTACATAATTAGCACTTTCTATGTTATATGAAAGGTCAGTAGTCCAAATTTATACTGGCAGCCTTTCTCCATAGCTAAATCTATTTAGTTCCATCTTCTCAAAGAAAGATCTGCATTCTTGAACAAAAACATATGCATGAGTCTAGAATACCAGTAGAAAGGTGTGCTTTTATCATTTTGTTGTAGCTTCACCAACCCTTCATGTATTTTCTGGGCTAGGAAAGGAGAAAAATCATAAACTATAGAGAAATTTGGATGTTGTATTTTCACCCCCATGAACATGAATACTATTGGAATCATAGTGCTAGGGCTAAATCCTAATATTTGACATAGTGAGTAAAAGGTAGCCAAGAAGTGTTTGGAAAAAATATCTAGTTTGAAAGGTTCCTTATCATTAGGGTTAATATGAATTATTGAACCTCTTTCCTTGGCCAAATGAGATGGGAGCATCTTAACTCTAAAGAGAGGCTTAATTTTCTCATATTCCCGCTTCATATTTTCAAGCTCAATAGGAACTATGAAGTCACTAAGTTCATGAAAATCAAAAACTTGTTGGAATTCTTCTCTATTAATACTCAGTAAAACCCTTCCATCATTATCCCTGACCACCCATGTGATAGGATCATACCTTGTACCCACTTCCTTGAGAAAATCCATATCTAGAAACACATTGGGTACCACCAATTTCCCATGTCGTAAACCCAACCATTTGAGAATGGTTGGGGAAAATTCCTTTGTCCAAGCCATAGTTTGAACATCTCCAAACCCTTCATTGACACTTTAGCATCAATTATATTGAAGTAATTATATATTAACCTCTCCTCAAGGGTTTTTCCTTGCATTAGGGCCTACCCTTTTCTTTTTTCAGTTCTCGACAATGAAATTTGGTCCAAGAAGTCATCATACAGGTTCCTTTCCAAATAATCAATTTGGCTAGAGTGGTGCTTTAATGGTGCCATTTTGGACAAACTAGGGTCTACTTGAATTACAAACTTTAGAAAAACCTAGGGCTTTTCAAGGATGGGAAATTACAAAAATGTAATTTGCAATTTTCAAACAAATTTCAACTTCACTTACAAATCTAATACAATTTCTAACAATTTCTCAACAATTACACTACAAATTATGCTAAATTCAGTCTTAAAATTTTCACCAAGAAATGCAGAATTTAACTTATGGAGTTTTGACTTGTAGAAACCCTAATTATTCATTACAACAGCTTGTGATTTCTTCTTTGGCTTTAAAATTACTCTGCGAAGTTCCTTGAACACTTTTTGTGACAATAAAATGGGGAAATAATCCTCTTATTCCACCAAACTAGGCAAGAATACATCTCATTCGCCATTATTGCTCACTCACATGCCTCACCAATGACTCCAATCACATTTGATGTAGGTTTGAATCTTAACCGTTGATATTCATTTAGGCTAGATCATCGAATGATTGTGCTTTACTCAATCTGACATTGACTTCCATCGTAGAAAATGACCCACAATTCCTCCATTTAAAACATTCCATCTCAGGAACCCTTACAACTCACGTTTTTGGCCCCACCATCTCCTACATCTTCAAATAAATCCACGTGCCAACATTCCCTTCATATCATGATCATTAACCATCTTGCAACTCTTGATCATGTGATAGCAGGCAACCATAGATCTTAATCTTCAACAAACTTGCTCGTGCAAATAGTTGACCACTTTGACTTTAAATGTCGACCACCTTTTCTATTTAGATTAAAACATCTCCACTGATTTTAAGCATCTACATTTTAGATCTACTTTAGTGGCTTTCCAGTTAATATATTAAGGTCAGATTAATATATTAAAACATTCATAATGTTCCTTCGGCCTCTCCGAATGTGACAGATGGCACCTTCTCATGATATTGTGATCATTCAACCATAGAGTATTGATTGATTGTGATATCACGGTAAGATGCCATTTGTCACATTTGGAGAAGGAACATTATGAATGTTTTAATATATTAAGCCGACCTTAATATATTAACTGGTGAGCTACTAAAGCAGATCTAAAATGCACATGCTTAAAATTGGTGGAGATGTTTTAATCTAAACAGAAAAGGTTCTCAACACTTAAAGTCAAAGTTGTCAACTGTCTCCATGAGCAAGTTTTCTAGAGATCAAGATCTACAGTTTCCCGCTATCACGTGATCAAGAGTTGCAAGATGGTTAACGATCGCGATATCAAGGGAATGTTGACACATGGATGATTTTTTTTTTTAAACTACATTGTTTCCTTGAACTTTCGATGAACCTCCAAAAAAATCCAACGAATTTGCAATACATTTGTTGAAACTTTCATCATAATGACTTGCATGTTTTGTCACACTTTCGTCGAACTTTTGGCAAACCTTGAAAAAATGTCCAACAAATTTGAAATACGTTCGACAAGACTTTCCTCATAATGACTTGCCTATTTCATCGCAAGTTTGATGAACTTTTTTGTTGATCCAATGCTTTGGCAAGGGCATACCACTTTTGTTCTAGTTATAGTTCATTGCTAGATCGATAAAATGTTTGTCGATATTTCAACAAACACCAAGGCCCTTTTCCATGGCAGCAATTGATGAAGTTGTGTCATGATTTTGACGTTTTAAAGCTAGTCGAGAAAGTGACAAAAAATTAATGATGAAAATTATTTCAGTGGTTCGTCAATATGCCAATAATATATTGTCGATATTCCAACAAATGTTCATCAAAAATTGGAGTCATATATAGTAGTGATCTCAATTGGTTCGTAGTGCTCCTACTTCATTGTGATACAAGATTTATCTCTTCTAACCTAATCATCAGTGTTGAAGATGGTTTCAAGGGTTACCAAACCCTTTGGTAGCTTGTTAGACTTTAGTTGCATGATCTGATCACCATATTGTTGATCAAACTTTTACTGGTTTCCAGCAAAAAAAAATTATTCTTCCATCAGAAAGTGAATTATTTGTTCATCACTATCAAAAATCTACCAAGTCACATTATTATTAGGTACTGATAGCCTGACAACTAATTTCACATATTGCTGCACTTCCACACTATGGATTTTAGTTGGAATGTTGAACTATGATCCTATGGCAACAAGTTTATCAACTTTCTTGTTTTGATTTCTTGGTACTAATAGCAGATTAAATGCATCAAACTCTTCAATTAAGTCCCAAACATGGTGTTTATATAATTTCAGCAAATCATTCTTTGTTAAATTCAGATTTCTAACCTGATTTTCTATTAATTTAGAATCACCAAACACCTATAAGCACTTAATTTTTCTTTTTTCTGACCCATTCTAAACCATGTATCAATGCTTTGTACTCAATAATGTTATTAGAACAACTGAAATAAAATTTGAAATATGAGTAGTACCTATCTCCTTCAAGTGAAACGAGCACTACTCCTCCAACCATCAAAAAAAAACTTCCAAAGCTAGTTATCTTGCTGATCAAGATGCACTTTATCTTTAGCCAGGTTTGGAATAGTTACGTTAGGCTCTTGAATCATGTGAATGCCCAAACCTACTTCATCCATGAGACTAAATGGATGAATCTCATGATTCTTAGCAGCCCACTTGTCTAAATTTATGTTGGGTATTCCCTCTATAGGTACATTGGCGTTGAGGGTCATGGTTTGATCCTCTTGATCATGGAGAAATAAGTTTGCATTTATGGGATTGGAAACATAAGGCTCAATATGGTCTTTAGCCTGTGGTTCTAATTTAACAGTGACTCTAGTACCATATCTGGTTTGGAAGAACATGTGTGACCAATCTGATGATAGATAACCACCTAATTTTCTAGTAAAATCTCTAGATAGGAAAATGGAAAAATAAGGTGGGAGATCAATAATATAAATATCCTATGGAATTTGAAAGATTGGACAAGCATGTAATGTAAGAGGTAGACCTTTAATAAATCCTACAGACTTAATTTTTGTTCCATCCAATTGAACTACCCCTTTTGACAATGGTTCATACTCAAGTCCTATCTTATCTACTAGTTGTTTAGGCATAATTGAGTTGCTTTCTCTTGAATCTATCATGCAATTATGCACTATACTATCACCAATAATCAAATTGACATAAAAGGGTGGTGGTTTTACCTCTTGAGATGGTTGCTCCTTCTTGTGGTCTAAACTATTTGCAAGAACTCTTAGCTAGTTTTTAATAGGCTCATCAGAAATGGATATCTTAGCTAGAGCCTCTTGTAGACTTTCTTTCTGCCTAAGAAGATGCAAAGAATCTAACATGGTCATGGTTAAAATGGCCTTCTTCATATGATCAATGATATTGAAAGTTGGGGAACTAACCTTATTTTGTACTTTCAAAAAAGAAGCATCCTTCTACACTTGAATTGGCTGAGCTCTCGGTTGTTCCTTAGTAGCAACTTCTTGTTTTTGCTGCTCTTTAGCAGGGTTTAGGTTGTCCTCATGGTAAAATCTGGACATTTTTTGATGAAGATGGTTGTGGTTGCTCTTTGTGAGTTGCAAAATTCTGATTTTTTTGTTGAATAACTTGTTGTTTATCTTTTTTTGCCTATTGTTGGTCAGAAGTAGCTTGTTGTCTTAGGTCAATTGCTCTTTTCTTAGACCTCATATTTTTTGCATTAGAAGTTACTGACTAATTTTTTCCTTATATCTGATTTACTCCACAAAATTCATTCCCTTTCTAGTTCATCATGGAAAAATCTTCATTATTTTGTTGTGTTTGATCACCTTGATCATTGCTTTCTTTTGTTGTATTTTATGTAGTAGCATAATTTCTCTGTACCATCAAAGCCTAGTTAATTATGTCATTCATGCACATGGTCTCATTATGGGGTTGATTGCATGGATAACACCATTTGTAATCCTAAGCCAAGTTGTTTTGAATATGTACGAGCTCCTTAGAAGAGCTAGCAACATTTTGATTGTATGGTGGCCTAGTATTAAAATTCCTTTGTTGTCCTTGATTGTCTACCTAATAAGGTGGTCTGTTAGGATGAAAAGGTGCTTGGTAAGGCCATAAATTCTAACCTTGCTACCTCTTAAGACTCACTAAGTCATTACTAAATATATGCAATAATTTTTCCATCTCCTGCTGAGTACCCCTAAGCTCTTAAAAATATGATTGTGCTAGAAAAGCATTATTTTGAGCAACTGGTTGATAGCCTAAGGCTAGTTTAACTAGAAGTGGGACAATAGGAGGTATATTAATGGGAATCAATGGATGAATATCTAGAAAAATTGGCGTAATAGGCCTTGGTGCAATTTTATCAACTTGTATGAGGTTGTTTTTTGCTCTAATAGCAATAGCATATGTTTTTGGTAACATTAATCCACCCATTGATTGTATCATTAAAGCAATGTCACTATTTAAGGCTCTGAGATAATAAAGAAAATAATGATCAGGTTTTGGCCTTACCGTTGTTGGAATTCTATTCTAGGTCTTTTGAAATCTCAAATTAAAGTTAGACATATGCTCTTGTGAGGCTCTTTTGATAGTCGTCATTTGCTCCACCAAAGAGAGATTATCTGATTTGTCTAAAAACTGCTTACTTAACTTATCTCCCATATCATCCCATGTTGCAACTGAATTCAATGGTAAGCCTTGAAACCACTGAAGTGATTTTCCTTTGAATGAAGTCTCTAATAGCCTCAATGCCACATTCTCTTGAGTCACATGATGAACTCCACAAAGTGAAGCTACATCTCTGATATGTTTGATTGGCATAGTCTACTCTTCTCCAGTAAAAATAGGTAGAATTTTGTGTGTAGCAATTGGTATATCATCATGATGAGCTAAATTCAATGGGTTTCCCCTATTAAATGGTACAAATGCATATGCTCTATCCATTGGAGTTGCTAGTATTCTGATATTCACAGCTTGCAAAACTGGTATAGGACGTACTGGAAACATTGGAACTAAAAGTGTAGAAAAACTCGATGAACCTCTTGAAGGAAAAACCAAAAATTTTAAACTTGGTGAAGTTGAATGTGAACCTGGCTGCCTTGTTGATGGTCTTCCTCTCCTTCTTGGTGAAAATACTAATGATTCTATTCTGAAAATAGGAGAAATTGATTTGTTTCTCCAAGGCCTACCAGGTGTTCTCTTGGCTGTCCTCCTCTTCTATTTGGTGAACATAGTTGTAAGTACTCAAATGGAGAATAACTTCTTCTTTTTTGAATGTTTCTCATAAGCTACTTGTACTTCATCTGCTCGAATATTGACAATGAAGTTGCCAGGTATATGAAATTTAACCTTTTGAAAGGCTGAAGTATTGTTGTTTACAATAGAACAACAACTTGAAACTATTGAATTCTTACTCTGAATTATGATTCAGAGTCCCACCAGGCGTGCCAAAAAATGTTATCATAGGGATTTGCACTCGCATGCAAATATGTAAAACTTTGCAATCCTATGTAACAATGGATTACTTTTAGGTTGTAGGTATCCTATTCGAAAGTAAAAATTCGAATTCTAGGACGACTTCCTATATGGTTTTTTATCAATTTAACATAACTGGTCAGGAAAAGGGAAGAAATCTTGAAATAAATGCATAAACTAAACTTAAATATGGGTGATGCAGCTAATAAATACTCAATGGGGAAATGGATTAACAATTGATTATTACGAAATCTACCTTCAGAACTCAAATTGGGAAATTTAATCACATAAGTGTTTCATCAAAAGGCCTGACAATCCATTCTTTATGAAGGAAAATAATGTTTCACAACATAAAGAAGAGGATAAATTAATACCACAACTTATGACTTGTAACTATAATTGCTTTTTCCATGTACATGCATTCATGAATGTGATAGGAATTTAAAGGCTTTGAAATTAAACACATTAAGTTTGCATCTAAAACATTCAACAAATACAAAACTCCTGAATCTGAGAAGGCTATAAATATTGAAATGCAATAATGAAAGAAGGAACACTATGTAATTGATACTCTAAGATAATGTATAAAACTTGCTGAATATATTAATTTAAAACTAAAAACTGAGTTACAAGATATTTCTCTTTGAAAAATGCAAAGGTTTAAAAACAAGAACTAGTGAAAAAATGACTAAGTCATTTCACCTTATATAATAAGCCTCTCAAAGGCATGGAGATGAAACTGAAAGTCAACTCTAAGTGTAAAAATTGATAACTCCAAAGTAATCCATGAGCAGAAGAGAAAATTCTCAAAACAATGGCCCAAAATTGAAGCAAACTAAACTCTGACAACTCAAAAATCATCCTTTTGATAAGCATGATCAAATGATCCTCTAAAATGAAGTGAAATTGTCGATGTGGACTCCAAAAAATTGAAAAATACTTGATTTAATCCTTGCAATATTAATTGATTGAAAATGAATTGAAGTCTCAATCTTTGCATGAACAATTTACTTCATGAAGACTCAAACATCAATCTTCTTTGGATACCTGTATAGTTTTGAAGTTCAAAAGGACCTCACTTAGCAACATCTCCTAATTTTGCATGGTTTATTGACTGAAAACAATAATCCAAAAAAATAATAAAGTAATCTTGAAAGATCACTTTATTAATTGTTATTTATTTTTCCCATACTTTTGCATCTCCTTAAAAATAAAAAAGAAATCAATAATTCATTGATTTATTAACTATTTACATTATGCGTTTATTTCAAAACCATGCAAAATACAAGGAAAACCCTAATACAATGGGTATTAGTCATGCAAAGTTTTTTTTTTTTGAAAAACCAAAGGCAAAAATTCAATGTGAAGTCAATTGACTTAGGGTAAATAAACCCTAACATGATCCTGCAGCTAAGCACTTATTTTCTTCACTTCATTTCACTTTTCTTGTGATGCTCTGCTTGATACGCCACCATGGTGGGTAGCTATGGTAGGGTTTTGAATCTCAGACTATAGAATTTTTGCAAGCTTTAAAGGATTTTCTAAGAGATTTTTGTGCAACAAAATTGCACGGTAAGCTCCATTTGATTATAAAATGATATTAATCTATATTTTTTGAAGAATTATCAAGGTTCATAGTCATGGTCCCTTCATTGGTTTTGATGTATTTTATCTTGTGCTTGTTTTCTTACACCCCATTAATAATTTTCCTTCACTTGATGCTGCCATGAGATAAAGTTGCTTTGAGTCCTAGAGATTTTTGGAAAGTCTTTTACAGGATTTAAGCTCGAATACTTGCGGGTAAGTCCCCTTTTGCATAAAAAATGTTGAATGTTTCCATTTCCTATGAATAATGATGGATTTTTCTTGCAAAAGGGCCACAGTTTCCTCTTAGAAAGCCTTTACCTTACTGTTATTTTGGTGTCCTCACTATTGCCACCATGAAGAAACTTAAAAAAATGGCATTTTGTTTTCTTTGAGAAAACCCATAAGGGTTTCCTGTTGTGCGCAAGGGTTCCCACTATGGTATATCTAATTTAGACAATGTGGGTTTTTATTTCCTTTGTAAAAAAGAAGATTGTGTATTCATGACAACCACTATCATCATGATAGGGTTTCTAGTATAAAAATAATCATTAATTTTGTTCTATTAGGAAAACACATTAGGGTTTCATTTGTAGCTTGCCTTTTTCCTGTATTTGAATGACGACAAGGTCCAACCTGCTTTTTCCTTTGAAATGCTTAAATCACTTATATTGCTTCATTTTTTCCATGAGATATTGTGATGTAAGTTGTATTTTTTGTATTGAATAAAGAGAACTTTAATTCTAGTCTTTGGACTCTCCATTCATTTAGCTTTTGTATTTACATTTCACTATGAATCTAGGTCTCTAGCTCCATTGGGGCTCTATTTACTTGAATTTATTCTTGGCCCTTTGAGAAATTATGGGCCTGCCATGATTATAGGTCATGGTAAAATAATGGACCCTTCACTACTTCTAGATGAATTATCTCTCTTTATTTGGATTACTTGAAGGTCTCCATTAACTTCTTGTATGGTTATTATTGCATCACTAGCCCTATGATAGTATCTGGTATTTAACTTATCCTTTCCAATCATAGCTTCAGTATATGATAGGGTATTTATATTTTTTGAATAACCTATATAAAATATTGCTCTAATTTTCCTTATTTATGCATCACCATATTTGAGGTGACTACCTTTTCGTGATGATCATGCTCATAAAACCATTGCCATTTGATGGTTCTTGGAAATTGGAAATTGTTGCCCTTGTATCATTTATGAATGAACCTTTTTCCTTGAAAGATAACTATGTTTTCCTATGATAATTAAACATCAAATATTTGATTACCTTTTGCATGTTGGGCAATGTATGTACAATCTCAAGATTGAATGCTTTGTTTTCTCTTTAATGTAAAGGGGCTCAATAACTTATTGAAATTTAATTGTGAATAAAAGGTAGAGCAATGGGGTGATTTGATAAATCTATTTTCATCCCTTTATAATCAAAGGTTTCTTCTATGAATCTTTCTTGTTACAGTAGTCCTTTTAATGATTGTAATTGAATATTTGATAACTCTCATATAGTGATGTAAATGAGAGGTGTCCTTTTTGATATTCCAAGCTCAACCCTTGTGGGGGCCCATTTTACTCCACATATCTGATGAAAAAATATCATGAACATAATGAGCCTATTCTTGCATAGTGAACAAACATGTTAGCAAAATAACTGAAGCTGAAAGCTTCCTCTTATGAATATTTTATGCTCTCAAAATATCTCTTTTCCTGTTAACTTGATTGTGTGATGAACATCTCATAGGACGTGAATTATATTTTTGTTGGTATGTAAATATGAGATGATTTATGATTCTTCATTGCTCTAACAACATATTCTAACAATCTTGTAGTTGTCCTCGGAGCTGGAACTAAAAAATGTGGAGTTGGATACATGAAGATACAATACAATTGTGACCTATGATTCATCATTCTAGGCAATGACAAATCACTTATCCTCTCATATTTATTTGTATCTTTAGTTGTATAGTTTACCTCTTAATGCATATTTATCATATGCTCCTAGTTATTTCAGTTACTCCCATGACTTTGTGGGACCTTTAAACATTTTTACATTATGAATAAAAGAAAACTATGCAATTTCATAACATTCTTTTGAAATGTTCTTGCATAATAAAACTGAAATTCACCTTGTAATCAATAATTGCAAAATAATGAATACTTAGCAAAAAATATTGAATATCTTGTGTACCTTTGAATGTTGAATGCAATTCAACTCTACCTATTTTGAGCTATAGCCAAAAATAGGTAACATAGCTTTTATTGGTTTATACAGCTTTTTCTAAGACCAGTATTACAAGAGTTGTTGCCATGGACCAGTGATCGTTTATCTCTCAAAGTTTTGTTGTGTATTAAAAACTCATCGACCCCAGTGAATTACTTATTTAGGGAAGATTTTACATTTATAAGATATCATGGCTTTGTCGAAGAACCTTTCTAGCTCCCTAGATTTGTAATGGATCAGGTCTTCACATTGGAGGCATGCTGACAAGAAACTCTTGCCGACAATGCATATGGAAGAGGAAGGAACAAAACAAGGTTGTATCCACTCCCCCTTTGCATTGTAAACAATGTGGTAGTGCTAGAGAATCATAAATCACAAAATGAATTGACCAATTTGTTGGTAGTTCTTGGCTTAGTCCTCATATGTGACGAATTGGTGTATAATCCGCCAAGGAAACTTCCCCTGAAGCATTAGGCATGGGAGTATGTGGAATCTAAGAGAAACCCGACAAAGGAGAGGCCAGATTTGTACATCAACTTAGCCCTTATACCGATGAAAAGGCCAAAGTGGTTGAGTTTCTATATGCCACAAGAAAGATATCAAAGGGAGATTCTAATAGGAAAGACCTTAAAGAATCAGATGAAATAGCAAGGATGGTTGGAACACAAAATGGCAGACTTCTAGAGGTTTCAATAAGAAATGGGAAACACTCATAAGAAGCTTGAGGACTTTCAGCCATATGATGAATAGTTTTAAGACATTTGTGATAGGGAGGCTGATTCTAACAACAATCTAGAGTCTTGCCATGAAGTAATAGTGGAACGACTTCCATGCAATGCCCCCGACTGCAAGAGTCGGACAAGGGAAAGAGATCTAAACAAAAGGAATCAAAGGTTGTATCCTTCATCAGTGTTTGAACCAAGGGGGAGAGAACCTGATGATCCCCAATATGATCAGTTGTATAATTTGAAGGCCAAGCTTCAATAGGATCATCCATAAAAGGGTCTGAGCATTCAAGTTTTGGATGAATGAAGCTATGTTGAGTCTAGGATTTGGACTCATTTGATACAACTATTGCAAATGAAGAAGAAGTTGGTTCCACTCCCACAACATTCAGAAGGTTGTGATTAAAGTAAGTCTTTCTCCCCCTCTTCTTCTCACTTTTGCATCTTTGGTTAATCCTTCACCTCCACCTATTAAAAGGAATCTCCCACCTTCGGATCCTGAGTTGTTAGTGTTAAATGAACCCGCTACTATTTTTAATTTTTCAAGTGATGCGCCACCGATTCTTCTTTACACATAAACCAGTCGACATCAAACAATTACAACAAATGTGTATTGACAAGTTAAAATATATTTTCACACACTTAATTTTAATAGTATACGTACACCACTCTGGAAATAGCCAAATAACATATAAGCAAGTAGATCCACTAAACAATTGAACACTTGAAAGAAAATCAATAATTATGCGTAACCTTCTCCATTGTATTTCTCTTCAAATGATATGCTTTATAACATAAGTTTTGATATGAGATGAAGTGGGTGGATGGGTGCAATCTATCTTCTTACTAATTCCTACTCTAATGAAAATTGAATGATATGTCAGATATCTTCAATCAAGTCTTGGTCTCTCTTTATATATGAGAGGTAACAAGTTATAGACCCATTTACAAAAAGGTACAATTTTTGATAACTAAAAAATTAACATAATTGAAAACACAATACTTTTGCAAGTGAACTCACCAATATGTTAATATTCAACAAGATAACCATGACCACTCAAGATCTGTTAAATGCTCCTACTCCATGATAATACACCACCTGCAAACTATACTCCCCTTATGGTGTTGGTTGGGTTTGACATTCTGGTGGTTGTTCTATTCTATCTGATGCATCTCTAGTTTGGTTGATGAATAGGTTGACGGAAGAGAGATGATGATTGTATTCCTCATCAACATAATTTTCCACATTGACAGTCACACCTTTCATGTCGTACTCCATATATGTCAAATTTTCAATTTGCTTGTGAGTATTCTACAATATCATTTCTTCATCATTAATTTCTTGCAATGCAACAGGTAGAAACATAGTGAGCTCCTCCTTCTAATAATCTTTCTCCCTAGGATTTTAGAGGCTATCATGGAGTGAAGGGGGGAAATCAAAGTATTTGAGGTCCTCTATAAGACTGTTGCGGTACTTATTGTGTGATTCCACCAACTTGTTGTAAGTCTGTAGTTTCTGACCTTTCATGAATTTCTTATTAAGAAGTTCCTCTCTTTCATCAATCATCCACCCTAGAAAGCTTTCATTCTCTCCAAGTGATAAGTGTTTTTGTTTGAACATTTCCAGTATTCATCAACATGACCCATCATTTTGTTAAATCTCTCCTTGATTATCTCAGACACCATATTATACTTAGTGGTTTTTATCTCTATTTCCAACTCCTTACATTTATTTTGAGACTTCTGGTGATAGTTCTTCAAGTAGGCTACATCTTCCAATGCATCCAACACTTTTTTGTCTTTCTCGATCCATGGGGAATATAATTATGGTGTGGAGGATGAGGATGTTCTAACCTTGTAACTTTCCATTTCCTTCCTTAATCTATCATTTTATTTGATCAACTTTTCAATTTATGCTTTAGTGAACTTTGCCACATTTATATTTAACTCATCTATTTCAATGGGGTTAGTATCCACTACTTTGTGAACCAAGAGATTTTCAAACACTTTATCTAGATTACTAATTACAATAGGCCTTTTGTCTTGAGGATATAATGACCAAATCAACAAGGTGGCTTCATTTAGGTTGTACCCAGATCCTAAATTCATCTTATCACTTGCCTCTTTTGTTAGATGTTTTGTGTTATTCCCTCTCTTCCTAAAGTTTTCAAACACTATTGCAGCACTGATGTCCCATCCTGGTAAGAGTAACACTCCAGCCTCTTGAAGTAATTCCCTCCCTCTTTCAGGATTAATGGACTCCAACTCTTTGTCTATATCTTTCCTTAATTCTTCCAAGGCGACTGCTTCTTGTTCAGGAGTGATGTCTTTCATTTTTTGTCTCAGAATTCTACCTTTATGCTCATAAAAAATTTATTTAAACTCAATTTTTTTAACAAAGTCACTATTAGAGATACATTATTTCTAGCCTTGACTCTTACATCATTAGAAAGCTCATCTAATGCCTCAAACTTGATAATATTATGTTCTTGAGAGGTCTCATATTGTCCAACTGTAGAGGAACTTATCTATTATCTTCATCACTCTCCTCTTCATCTCATTCACTCATGGTTGTATCTACAAAGAAGTTGACCTCAAGAGTGCGCTGTGAGAAATGTGATCAAGAGGCTCTATGTTTTCAGACCACATTTTCGAATAAATTATTTGTGGTGTTCAAAAACAATTGAGGGCACATCTTTTAGTAGCTCATCTACATGAGTGATAAGCTTCTCAATTCTTTCTAGAGGATCCTACACTTCATCGAATGCTCTTGAATAAGAAGAGATATTCCCCCTCTTCCATTTCTCAGTAAACATAATTTTATTAAATGCAGTCATTCTATTTTTGGTAGAGGCATCATCATAATTTCTTATTACATCATCAACTGAGAAATGATGTTCATATCTTGATAATCCTTGTGACAAAATTGCCTTGTGAATAAAACTATTTGTATCAAATTTATTTCTTTCATTACTAAAAGGTAAGTTGTATGGTGCCAATTTTTTATCGATCTCCTCATATCCCTCACTGGTGACCACTGTGAAATCTCCAAAACATAAAGTGCTAGGCATGATGGATTGTTTATTATGTCCCTTAAGGTGCTTGGCATCAGATTTAGCCATCTTTCTCACAATTTCTAAGTAAGCTATTATGACTAGGACTACCCTTGGGAATAAATGTGGGGCTCCATTGAGCTCATAGACTCTAATTATAGTACAATAAGAATATGCAAACCAATCCCCCTAGTTATTATTTACCTTTTTCCTTGGGTATTTATCTTTTGGTCTCAAGATTATTTGTATCTCTAGGGACACGTTATAATTGCATGGGTGTCCCAACAATTTCATCAACAACTTCACACAATATTCTTCAAATTATAGATAATGTGATCCACCATAATGACTATCCCATAATGAAGTCCACATTTGTATAGGCTTGTAATTTCCATTCTCATCTACATCCTTTATTCTTAATTCCTCACCCCAAAACCCTTTGACCTGACCTTCATGTAAAATAAAATGCATAAATAAAGAATAGTGTTTGAAATTAATGTTGTCATTATTGTTTTTGATCCTTTCCAACCCCCGATTCAAGGAATTAACTAGATAGCTAGCATAGTCAAATTGCTTGGCATCTTTGCTTTGCATATCTATAGCCAAGACCATTGGCACAATTGACATAAGGGGTGGATCCTCTACTCCTAACACCTGTCCAGTTGAATGATAGGTATACAAAAAATATTCTTTAGTTAAATATTCATGAAAAGGAGGGTTTTTGTTGCTAGAAAATCTTCTAAGCTGATTCCCTTCATCCTTGGGCCTGTGTAAGGGTAGCTTCCATATTTTATAACTTGTGTCCATGCGGTTATATTTTGTTAGGAGGTATTTGATTGTGAATGGAAAATTTAGGGAGCTCTCTAATTGAAACACATTAGATATGAGATCATTAGAAATAACAAGAATGCCAGCCTTATCATGTGATTGGATAGTCCTCCTTTTGGGGTCATATTTGATGGCAAGAGCTTTAATCAAATATGTATTGAAAAACACACTGGGAACCACTAATCTTCCTAGGTTGAATCTCCATGAGTTGCAGATTGGTTAAACCTATATTGTTTCTTATAATGGTACATAAACAACTCATATCTCCATCATAGTGTCCACACATCTCCGAGACATTTATGCTTGTCCCATAACTTATCCACATTTTATTGTGCACTCCTTTTAGGTCTTGGCCCTGACCTAGGGCATTGGTCTATTAGGTCCTAGTTTAGAAGTTTTTTCTTTTCTTTTCTTTTCTGTTTTACATTTCTTAGCCTTCAGTTTCTTTGTTATTTCCTCCATTGTTTAAAATTCAATATTTTATGAAAGCAAATTTTTAGTTGGGTTTTGCATACTTACTTGAATTTTTTTTTCCTTGGACTTGAGTTGTGTAGCAATTGAAAATTCCAATATTTTCCTTCCTTCTCCCACTTTCAATGAATTTCTCCAAATTTTATGACATATACGTAATTAACTTGAACTATAATTCACCTTAGTTCTAACTCATAAATGTACCACTTGTTTCCAATCTTGTCATCAGGATATAGGGAAGACCATTAATTTGAATATCTTGATGATATCATCGATACATCAAATCAATAAGAAATAATCATTATCACTGCATTGAAGAAATAATGATTCTCTTTCCACTGATAACCACCTCTTCCATTGATGAAATATTTCTCTTTTATGTGATAGGTGTGACACAAAATAATGTCTCCCCAACATGCTCTAATTCCTTAGCATGTGTTTGATGGTTCATGGTCTTATCGAGTCATCAGGATAGCCCTTGTTCATCTGCCACTGATAGGTTTCACTTCCTCTGATGCCTTCAACCCCCTATCATTTTATTAAGGGAACCAGTCTTGATGTTGGCTCGATAGCCTCTTGTTCCCTCGATATAATTCTCACCATATGTTGAAATATTTCATTGCACATTATATCACCCCATCAGTGGGACACAATGTTATCATTTGCCAATATGTTCAAGTGCTACTGATATTCTTTGTTTGGGCCATTAGGGGAATGCTAACATTCGTTATGTCAATGCACTTGTGTTACTACAATGTGTTCACCTTTTCTAACCCCATTGATATATCAGGGAGAGTGCCTTGGGAGTCTGCTTGATAGGATATTGTTATGCCGATATTGAGTTGTGGGTCACTTTCATCCTTTGATCAGTGGAGAAGTGAGGGGAGTCCCCCAATGCAATATTGGTAGACCGATAGTATTGAATTCTTCAATAATGGGGGTTGTGACCATGGGGTTTTAGATTTATTTATGGATATGATCAAGTGGTAATGTGGGCCACAAAATGGATCTGGTCACACAAATCTCTACAAATTGTGCTAATTATAAAATCAAATGTAGTTTATTTTTGTAGTATATGGGATGTAGCTGAGGTGTAAGTTGGTGGATACTTAGCAAAATTTTTAGTCCCAACAAAACATAAGCTAATAGTTCATCACCTTACGGTTCATATTTTAATTGTGTTAAAAGTAAAAATTAAACATGTACTCAGTGATACATCACTCAACTCAATTCTTAATAATATTTTAAGAATAGTATTAGTAGCATATACAAAAATTAACATTAGTAATATTTTAATGTGGATCGAGTATTTGAAACCACTGACTTTTTCTTCAAATGATAAAATAAATAATACAGATATTTGAAAATCATCACACTATTGAAGTTTGAATTTGAGCTTTATTTATTTATTTTCACTTGAAGGAGTACATAGAAGCATTGGCAATGCAAAATATTTCCCAAAGACAACTCTACACAAAGCTGAGTTGGAACTTGGAAACTCATATTATCAAAGATTCAAAAATCAAATCACTGTATCACCTTTCCTAGCAACTTCCACTCTTCAGGTGGTGGAATTTCCATTTGTTCTAATTGATGTTTTTTGACTTGAAGTTTTCTTAAAATTTCATGATTGTAATTAGAACTTGACTTGAATTCTTCAGTAAAATTTGCATTCAAGGTTATTAGTGTTCTGATGGAATCCAAATAGTTCACCACATCTGGGTTCTAAGGAAGTTGGTTAAAATCAATCTTCCTTGCACCTTCCATCTTCTTTATAAAATCATCCTTTCCAATGAATCGCTCATTTGTGTCAAAAGCCTCTGGAAAACCAAGCTCTATGAATTTCCTTACCTTTTCATCCACTTTCTTCATTGTGTATACAACCAAATGCAAATATTCCTTTGTTTCATGTATTCTCAAACACTTTTCAATGATAGATGAAAACTTAATTGAGGTAGAAATCCGATTAGTAATTCCTTTTCATTTCAAATCATTGTCACTAGCTTTGTAGAGTGTTTGTAGAACTTGATTTGCATATTTCTCTAATGCCAACACATTTTTGTTGTCCACTAAATATCTTATGAGATTCTTACAATGTTGTCTGATAGCATAAATCAGTTGAAACATGTCACACAAATGATAAAACCTCTATAGTATTTCATCCTAGATCTTTTGTTTTGTATGCCTCATTGCATCTCTACAAAATGAAGATAACTTATTTTTACAAGAGTTAATTTCTTCTTTTGCTTCTAATAGAGCCCCTAAAAAAATTTATTGGTTCTATCATGAAAATTGTCAAAAATTCGGCTTGGTCCCTTGTTTTCTAGTTTTAGGTCATGTTCCTTGTCACTATGATAGGATTTTACTTTCATAAAATTCCCAAAATTTTGGCATAAACCCTTGATCATTTTAATTTTACTTTGACCTGTCTTTCCCGATTCTTGATCACTTAAGTTGTCACTTGTGACATCAAAATCATCGATTTACCAACCCCTAATCTTAGGTTGATTGTTACCTCATGTATTTTTAGATATTAATGGTCAAAGGATTAATCTAAAGAATATTTTAAAATCCTTAGCCTTCATTATGGGTTGGCACCTCATTCACCTAGGAACGCCCCATTTTTATAAATAAATTTTGTGGCATGTGTAGATTCAATCTCTGTATGAGCCGTGATTGAAGGAATCAATCTTGATTGCTCCCCATATGACCGTGTTGCTTTGTCATGTCTTATTTTATTTAGATACACTGGCCGGCCTTGACCACATGTCTAGTATAATGGTGGACCTGGTATCCTTGGTAGAGATGACTAGCTCATTTGAAAGATGATTGATGGTTGATTAATGGAGGACATGGCCATATCTTTACCACTCCCCACCAACCCATCTTGTTTTATTAAATAGTATTTTAAAAAGACATGGGCTAGCCGACGATGGCCATATCGTACCGCTTTATGGTGGGGCCTAAATCCTCGTAGGGTAGTGGAATTTGTTTGAGGCATAATCAATGACAAATTTAATGGCATGTGTTCTCATTAGGATGATTCCCCACACACCCATAGTTTTTTAGCATTACAGAGGAATGGTCACACCAGTTGGTGGGTGAAGTAACATCTATCATTTCGATTGATCTATTAGACCTTGGGAAACTATGTTTTGCTTAGTGTAGATTGAAATTGATGGTTGATGGTAGGTGATGTGGATTAATTCTAACCACTCCCCGCTATGTCGTGTGGGTCTCACCTATGTCATGTATTTTTGATAGGCACATGGGAATGTGCCATGCATAATACTTCTACAGTTCTAATAAAGGTGGATCAGATTGGAGATGGTAGCTGAGATTGTTCCAAGGTAGAAAAAATGCTAAAATTAGAGCTAATTCTTCTGCATGCTTGTGAGACTGATAAATAATTTCAGAGCTGTCAAATCTATTAGAGGTTTGTACTTGTGGGAAAGTGAAATTGAAGTAAGGCATGGTACAAGAAGATATGTTGAAAATAAATCATGACCATTCCCCGTTGTCCTACTATGATGAATTACAAGTGAGTTATTTTCTATGGGTAAGTGGGTACATGTGACATGACATATATGATTGGAAAAATAAGCATGTGATTGACATGCAAGTTAAGAAAATACTTAAGTCTCTTAATTTGAGATAAGTATCAAATGCATTTGTTTAATCTTGTCATCATTAATAAGCTAGAATTTCTAACTGTTGATTTAGTTCAAAGTTTTGATCAATGGTTGAGATTTTAAAACAAGGTTAGTTGATTGATAATGCTCTCACATAAGCTCTCCTAGAGATTTAATGTAAATTCACACCAATTACTTTATTTAATAAGGATCACTTACTTGATTTTCTCACTATCCAATTGAGAAATAATGTACGCCCCGCCACGCAACCCTAGAGGAAGTTGCAAACTACTACTTAAACACGCTAATTTTTTTTTGTTTAAGAACAACTAATAAGAAAGTTCACTAACTAATGCCAACCACCTCTAAGGTTATGAGACAGAGGTTATATAGAACCTCAACAAAAAACATGAGTTAAACCATGCCATTTAATTACTAAATAAATTAAACACATACATTCCAAATAAGATAAATTTCAACAAGCATAAGAGATAACTTTCAATTAAATTTATCCAAATTAAATAATATGTTTACATCTCTCATTACCCAAATGAGGTAAGTCCGGTAAACATAATTACAATTACAACTTCCACCTTGATAACAATTGAGGGGTAAAATAATACAAGATCAGCTGAAATGAAAAAAACAAAGAACTGAAACAAAAACCGACGAGCTCTCCAACTGGAAGTCTCATCCACACGAACATGAAGAAAGAACCCAACGGATTTAGGTGCATGCCACCCAACCAAGTGGAACCCAAAGGCCCACCCCCCATGCTAGTAGATAGTAACAAGGTATCCTAGCCAAGACCAACACCTCTAGACATAGGCTAAATCATAATTGTACCAAACTGAAACAACCAAGCACATGTACCTCAAAAGTATAACACAAGTACCACACACGTACATCATAAGAGCATCACAAGTAAAAATCAACATGGTTACATTGCTTCTAGATATAAAGCAGATCAGGTATGTTACGAGAACCATACCACATAATCAAACACCAACCAAGGTCACATCAGATATGTTATGAAAACCATACCCACAATAAACAAGTACCAACTATTTTCCTAGATAGAGTGTCATCACATAGTTCGTCATGAGTTACCCACTGCAGATTGTCAAGATGGTGGCCTCAAACTGATCCCCGACCCTGATACTTACTAATGTGGAATCAAATACCTTTCGTATAGACAAGATAGATGACCTTGCCATCCCAAGCCTAACCGAGCACTTGGGTCTATGAGTGAGGCATAATTATCTTTTTAGTGTGAAGTACTACCCAAAATTCTAAGTACATTGATTTAGTTATCACTTAATTACACCACTTCCGAAGGTTACCCAATCTTACCTCTTCTAGGTTTTGGCCCCAAACGGAAGCCACTCTTCTACTTGACAACACACATACCAACCAATCACCAAGGGTAACAAAGTGAAAACAAACTAGATATCATGACCACTCCTTTCTCAGGAGGTGCCACAAACTGAAACACACTCCAACACTGGAGGCAACAAATCATATAACAAGTTCACTCATTACAAGGAGACACAGATCCCATAATCCACTCCTTTCACAGGAGACACAAAACATCCCCATTCGTGGAAACTGGCTAATTACTGACTAGACACCATGCACTACCCAAGGAACTCACAATAGGTTGACAAACACAATACAAAAACCCACATAACGGAAAACCCCATCTAGAAGACTTATTAAACTCTATAACTCCATTTCCCAGAACAAGGACACGAAGGCAACGTTCACTAAAGGCAGCTTAAAGAAACTACCTTTGGATATTCTAAATCCATGTCTCCTCAAAAGGATTTCACAACAAGGATACTAATTGCCTTAGAAAAATAATTGATTAATATAATTAATTGTCTCAACAATTGTAGAGAATGGAAGACTACTAACTCAACAATTAAATCAAGTCCTTTGAATACTTTTAAAAATCAACATAATTTTTATGCAAGTAAATCTCTTCAATTTCCAAACTAATAACATCTAATCTCTTCAATTTATTTAACATACCCCTTTCTCTATCAAAGTAAACTATACATACAAATCCTTCATTTTTAAATCTCCAACTGTATTAAATTGTATGCAGCAAAATAAAATAAGATGAAATATTTAATATACACTTGAAATGTATATACACATACAATTGAGATATATATATTTTAACAATAATATATAATATATTCCCTCATTTTTCCAAAATATCAAAACATACAATATTAAATTATTATATAATATAACATTAATTATTTAATACACATTATGATTAATTATGACACATATTAATAAATTAATATTATAATATAATAATAAACATATTAAATATATTATAATATTAAAATAAATATTAGTATTTATTTTATTCTTTTAATTTTTTAATTTTATTTTCAATTAGAAAAAGGCCAGTCATGCATCTCGGGTCACGTGCCAACCCTTAGGGTTGGGCCATGAACCTCAGACCACATGCATAGCCATGTTGCAAGTTGGACAGCGCTAGCCACGGTTTCCTAGGTGGTGGCAACAGAGGTTTACGTGTAGGGCGAGGGCAAAGGCGGAGGTTTACGCGTCGGGCACGGCGACTTGCGTGGAGGGTAGCGATTGTGTGAACAACCGCCTCCACTATTGGAGGCATTGTTTAACAATGCCACCAATGGTGGTGGTGGTTATTCCCACAACACTCATAGCGAGGTTGGGAGGGCTACGCTAGGCATGTAAACCTCCGCCTCCACCCTGCGCCCTGCGCGTAAACCTCTATCGCCACCGCCTGGGAAACCGTGGCCGGTGCCGCCCAGCTTGCAAGATGGCTACGTATGCAGTCCAAGGTCCTCGACCCAACTCTAAGGGTTGGTGCATGGCCCAAGACGTGCGATTGGCCTTTTTCTAATTGAAAATAAAATTAAAAAATTAAAAGAATAAAATAAATAATAATATTTATTTTGATATATTATAATATTAATTTATTAATATGTGTTATAATTAATTATAATATGTATTAAATAATTAATGTTATATTATATAATAATGTAATATTGTATGTTTTTGTATTTTGAAAAAATGAGGGAATATATTTTATATATTATTGTTAAAATATATATATATATATATATATATATATATCAATTGTATGTGTATATACATTTCAAGTGTATATTAAATATTTCATCTTATTTTATTTTGATGCATACAATTTAATATAGTTGGAGATTTAAAAAGGAAGGATTTGTATGTATAGTTTACTTTGATAGAGAAAGGGGTATGTTAAATAAATTGAAGAGATTAGATCTTATTAGTTTGGAAATTGAAGAGATTTACTTGCATAAAAATTATGTTGATTTTTAAAAGTATTCAAAGGACTTGATTTAATTGTTGAGTTAGTATTCTTCCCTTCTCTACAATTGATGAGACAATTAATTATATTAATCAATTATTTTGCTAAGGCAATTAGTATCCTTGTTGTGAAATCCTTTTGAGGAGACATGGATTTAGAATATCCAAAGGTAGTTTCTTTCAGCTGCCTTCAGTGAATGTTGCCTTTGTGTCCTTGTTTTGGGAAATGGAGTTATAGAGTTTAATAAGTTTTCCAGATGGGGTTTTCCGTTATGTGGGTTGTTGTATTGTATTTGTCAACCTATTGTGAGTTCCTTGGGTAGTGCATGGCGTCTAGTCAGTAATTAGCCGGTTTCCACGAATGGGGATGTTTTGTGTCTCCTATGAAAGGAGTGGATTATGGGATCCGTGTCTCCTTGTAAGGAGTGACCTTGTTAGATGATTTATTGCCTCTAGTGTTGGAGTACGTTTCAGTTTGTGTCGCCTCCTGAGAAAGGAGTGGTCATGATATCTGGTTTGTTTGCACTTTGTTACCCTTGGTGATTGGTTAGTATGTGTGTTGTCAAGTAGAAGAGTGGCTTCCATTTGGGGCCAGGACCTGGAAGAGGTAAGATTGGGTAACCTTTTGAAAGTGGTGTAATTAATTGATAACTAAATCAATGTACTTAGAAGTTTGGGTAGTACTTCACACTAAAAAGATAATTATGCCTCACTCATAGACCCAAGTGGTCAGTTAGGCTTGGGATGGGTGGGAAGGCCTGGGATGGAAAGGTCATCTATCCTGTCTGTATGAAAGGTATTTCATTCCACATTAGTAAGTATGAGGACCAGGGATCGGTTTGAGGCCACCATCTTGATGATCCACAATGGGTAACTCATGACAAACTGTGTGATGACACTCTATCTAGGACAACAGTTGGTACTTTTTTATTGTGGGTATGGTTTTTTGTAACATACCTGATGTGATCTTGGTTGGTGTTTGATTATGTGGTATGGTTCTCATAACATACCTGATCTGATTTATATTTGGAAGTAATGTAACCATGTTGAGTTGTACTTGTGATGCTCTTGCGATGTACATGTGTGGTACTTGTGTTATACTTTTGAGGTACATGTGTTTGGTTGTTTCAGTTTGGTACAGTTATGATTTAGCCTGTGTCTAGAGGTGTTGGTCTTGGCTAGGATTCCTTGTTACTATCTCCTAGCATGGGGGGTGGGCCTTTGGGTTCCACCTGGTTGGGTGGCATGCACCTAAATCTATTGGGTTCTTTCTTCATGTTCATGTGGATGAGACTTCCAGTTGGAGAGGTCATTGGTTTCTATTTCAGTTCTTGCTTTTTTTCATTTCAGTTGATCTTGTATTATTTTACCCCTTAGTTGTTATTGAGGTGGAAGTTGTAATTGTAATTATGTTTATTGGACTTACCTCATTCGGGGAATGAGATCTATAAAAATATTATATAATTTGGATAAATTTAATTGAAAGTTATCTCTTATGCTTGTTGAAATTTATCTTATTTGGAATGTATGTGTTTAATTTATTTAGTAATTAAATGGCATGGTTTAATTCATGTTTTTTGTGGAGGTTCCATATAACCTCTATCTCGTAACCTTAGAGGTGGTTGGAATTAGTTAGTGAACTTGCTTATTAATTTTTCTTAAATAAAAAAAATTAGCCTGTTTAAGTAGTAGTTTGCAACTTCCTCCAGGGTTGCGTGGCGGGACGTTACACATGGTATCAGAGCCTAGGTTTAAACACTAAGTACTCTGGGATTATGATGGAGCCATTAAGATTTCAGTTGTGTAGGATTTAAGTTGTGTACCTTGCCTAATACTTTGAAGTGTTTGTGCAGGATTATTCCTCCCAGACGTGAAAGAGGTAGAGGGCATGGACGTGGTCATATAGGTGGTCGTGGTGAGAGTTAGCATGACTCTCCTCCTTGGGTATCATTTGTTCTTGATCAGGAAGAAACTTAGGCATCTCAGAATGTACCAAGGGTCAAGGATTCTCAACATAACTCATTATATGATTGAGCCTATGCGTAGAGTGCTTGAGGATGCTTTGGCACTCCTTGGTCTGAGGCAGGTAGAGGTTCAAGTTAATCTAGTTGTGAAGGAAGCTCCACCCCAATCTGAGTCTCACATGAGGGACCTAATCAGGGCACATCCTCCATTATATGATGGATCAGGTACTAGTTTAGAGGCCGAGACATGGCTGATAGACTTGGATCCATATGGTAGTAACACCAGAACTCATTATGCCATCATGCAATTGAGAAATTCATGATTTGTACATTATTTTCATTCCTAGTCCATTTTCTAGAAATATCTCTCTTCTACCCCTAACACCTAACACCTCTCCCTGTTGTCTAATTTTTACAACATATTTATACAATAACATTCGAAGAGTCACAACCCTTTAGTTTTTTGTTATATCCATTCACATTCCTTGACAGTAGTTAAAATATTTAATTGTGTTGCCTTATCGACAAATTAAATATTTTTTACATAGTTATGCATTCGATCTTGTTTTAATACTTTACCGGCCTTCAATATTTCATTTTAAACCTCACAGTTCTTTATACTTTATTCCCCGTGGCCCTTATCATTTTACCACCTTGAATTTGATTGGTCCCACAACAATCTCTGCCCACCACGATAGTTATCTCCATGTCTACCGTGCTATTGTGGTAGCCACCAGCTGTTATATTTGTCGCATCTTAACTATCTGCCTTATTTTACCACATTACCACAGTCAGATCGATGCTTGCTCATGGTATCACAAGGTAACTGTTACCCGTTCACCATTGTCATCCCACTAACCACTTACAATTTACTGCGCTATCGCGGTGTATGAAATGATGGTCGACGATAACACGGTATAGTTTCCTGACTGTTGCTTCACTGGTTTCTAATGGTTTACCATGTGCGGTAGCGTGGTAAACACTTCATGCCCGCTCCTTTAGCCGCTATCGCCATACCGCGAGCCCATTGTGGGAGGCCACAGTAAAGCGGTATGATATAAAAAGATAAATATTAAGGCAACGGTATAAGGTTTGGATGGGGAATATGATTTTTTTTATAAAAAAGATAGGGGAATAATGGGATTAAAATGGAGAAAAACTTAGGGTTTTCATGGAATTTTTTGGATTCTAACAGACTCCATGACAACATCACGAGAGGGAGTTCATGATGATTCATTTGTACTTGTGTTTCACCCTCTGGGAGAGCCATGGTGAACGTCACGGTGAGGTGACAACATCACTTTGAGTGATGAGCACTTGTACATACCATCTATGGAGGTAGCCATGATGGTTGATATCATGATGAGATGATATCTGATATCATGATGAGGTGATATGCTTTCACAATGAGGTGATAAGCTCTTTTCTCACATGGATGTATCCATGTTTATCAACATCATGATGAGGTGATATGTCTTGTAACTGTAGGAAGTATTTCTCCCTAGTTGAGAGGGAGTATTGATGTATGCAGCTATAGTGAATTACTTCCTAGAAGCAATAAATTAAATTGTAGCCTTTTGGCTATTTAATTTATTTAAGTTCGACTTATGAGGAGGCGCCTCATTCTTGTATATATAATTAATGATCATTTAATTAAGGAGGTCGACTTGAAATAAAATATCACGTCCTTCTATTTGAGCCGACCTTACTAAGGGACACATTTTTTATTAATTAAATAATAAATAATAAAGAAATAAAATATCACGTCCTTCCATGCATCCGTATGGTAGTAACACCAGAACTCGTTATGCCATCATGCAACTGAGAGGGTTTGTATCCACATGGTGGAGACTAGAGGAGTAGAAGCTCTATATTGATATACACACAACATCTTGGGAGATCTTCTTAGAGAGATTCAGAGCTCGGTTCTTATCTGAGCATTGGCATCAGCATCGAGGCAATGAGTTTCATGCTTTGCATTAGATGGACTTATCTGTTGAGCAATACGAGTGACGCTTTTATGAGCTCAAACAGTATGTAGGGATTGGTGACGATGAGATCATGTTAGTACACCATTTTTTCAGGGGCTTAAATGCTCATCTCAGTGGTGGTGTGAGGGTTTTCGAACCTAATACCATGGATATGGTAGTAGAGAAAGCATGCCTTATTGAGGAAAATCTGAGTATGGCACTTGGAGGTCACATAGGAGTGCAGGTTGGTGGTTGTTCAACAATAGGATCTAGTGCTCAAGGAGGACAGCCTCAAGGAGGTGCACCTTCTCGATCTCAATAGGGACCATCGCAAAGTGGTCAACAGTAAGAGAGTGTGCTTGGGAAGCGTAAGGACTCTCAGCCATGTCTGGATGATGGTGGTTCTTCACCTAGGAGGAACGAGAACTGGTGGTGCAATCGGTAGGAGCAACCAACACAAAGTTCACAGTTTGTGGCTGATTGGGGTAGTGTCCAAAAGTCTACTGCACCTTTAAGAGGCAGAGGGGTTGGTGGTAACACGGGGTGTTACTCTTGTGGCCAACAGGGCCACCTTGCTAGGGATTGTCCACGACAGAACACTTCTAGAGTTAGTCGCTCAGTGCAGGATACTCACCCTCAAGGGTCGAGGTTTTGATTTGCATGCAGTTTGTATGAGGGAGTTATATCCCTACTAGTTTGTAGGCTTCCAAGAATAAGCCTAACCCTAGGGGAGGATGATGTAATACCCCTTTGTTTTGTCCTTTTGATCAAACAATTTTTTTCTCTTATGTTGTACTTCCTATTGTACCTTGACTATGGTACTCAACTTCTGTTTGATCACCATCTATAAAGTGATGTTAATGTTATCTTTTGATGTGATGGTATTTTAATATGATGTTATCTTATGCCATGTTTTGGATTAACATAAATGGATATTCGAATTAATGATTTTTATGCTTTGGATTATATTAGTATGTTATATTTGTCAGTTAGTTACACTGTATTGGCGAAGGGGATGACATCGCATCACTTGCTTGTGAGTGCCCTGCGATTCTGAGATTTCCTCTTCATGGTGTGCATTTTATGCTGTTTATATTATATGTTGTTGTTTACTTGACTTTTCAGGTTAACAGGTACAGGACATTGACTCTACCTAGTTTCTTAGGGTTGAGCATGTCCATTGCCCAACAATATTCGATTGGGAGATAGTAGCTAGGTTTTTCGTGCCAAGTCATCACCCTAGTCTTAGTGTGTCATCTGGTGTTAGTCAAGTTATGTTGCTTTTATGATTGATCATCTTGCCTGGATTTTATTTAATTACAAGTTAAAAAGGGTAATTAAATGGCTTAATGTATTTAAGTTTTGGATTAATGTGTTTTGAGATTATGTTGAAATGTAATTTATTTTATTATTAATTTAATTTAATTAATAAATAATTTAATCGTTGATTAATTCTATTTATTAATTAATTAAATTTATGAGGTTGAAAGAAGTTAATTTATTTATGTTGAAGTTATTGTTATATTTTTTGAAATTGAAAATAAATAAAATATTTTTAAAAAGTCAATTTAGGAAATTTGGAATTGAAAAATTGAAAAAGGAGATATTCTACATTTTGTGTTTTGGTGAATTGATGAGGGTGGTTGTAGGATTTTTTTTGGAAAAAATTTGCATTATCATGAAATTTTCTTCACAAGTTTAAAAAATGGAGTTTTGAGAAAATTGAAAGAGAAGAGGAGGAAATTGCTTAGTTTGTGGGTTTTTGGATTAAAGCTTGGAGAATCTGAGGAATTGAAGAGGGAACTAATGGATCAATAGGGTCTTCACTCAACTTCAAAGAAAATAGGTTCATGTGTTTCTTAAATGAGATTCTTTCAAAATTTTAATCGTGTGTTATTGAGAATAATGTTGAAAGGTTTGAATCTGCTGATTGATTGCAAAATAAACTAGTTGGTTTCTTGTTTTCCAATTTAGAAGAAAACACTGTTTGGCTTAGATTGCTTCCAAATTTGAAATGGTTACTTGTATGTAAATAATTATTTTAATTTTTTGGTGTTCTCCAATTTGCTAGTTTTCAATTGGGTAAATGGATATATGAGTGTATGCATATATATATTTTTATATATATGCATGTAGTATGCTTATATATTTTATATATATTCTTGTATATTTTTTTTATAAATTTCCCCTTCATAAAGTTATGCTGGTAAAAATAAAAATAAAAAATAATTTTTATTCTTTTTACCGAGATTCGAATTTTTTTAAAATATGGGCATTTTCAAGATTCTAGTTTTTTTAATTGAAAAGTTAAAAATAAAATAAAAGACAGTCAAATAAAAAAAAAATAGCATGTTTAAGTAGTAGTTTGCAAATTTCTCTAGGGTTGTGTGGCGGGGCGTTACACAACTTGAACCTGTGAAACTAGGTGGAGTCGATGTCCTGTACCTGTCAACCTACGAACAAAGAATATATCCACATGCAATAATATGTCATAAATAAGGCACACCGTGAAGAGGAATCACAAAATCACAGGGCACTCGCAAGCGAGTGATGCCATCCGTCCTCTTCACCAATACAGTAGTACTAACAGATGTATTTAACATAGCAACATATTCAAAGCATAAAACATCATAAATTTAATATCCACTTATGCTAATTCCAAACATGCCATAATAATCACATCAAAATATAGTATCATCACATCAAGATACATCATGATAAAATAGTGATCAATTGTAACCAAGTACAATGTCAAAGTACAAAAGAATACAAAAGCATAAAAGAGGAAACAATATAGTTTTCACAATAGAGAAAAATAGAGGGGTATTACATCCTCCCCCTAGGGTCAGGCTTACTCCTGGAAGCATGCAAAAAAATAGGGATAAAGTTCCCTCATTCTAGATGCATCTTCCCATGTGGATGATGTGTCATCCCTAGGATCCCATTGAATCCTAACCTGATCAATATCTATCCCTCAAAGGGCAAGCGTTCTACACTCCACGACAGCCACAGGCTCCAAAGCCAGTTGCCCGTCCTCAACCTGCAATCCATTCCAATCAAGGACATGAGAAATGTCTAGATGGTATGATTGAAGAACTAAAACATGAAACACATCATGAATGCACAAGAGACTGGGTGGTAAAGCAAGATGGTAAGCAACAAGACCAATCTTCTTGAGTATCTCGAAAGGTCCGACAAAGCGAGGCACCAACTTAGAGCCCTTTCCATAATGGATGGGAATCTTTCACGGACACACATGCAAGAAGACTCTATCGCCTACAACAAACTGACAATCCACTCTATGTGCTTTCGCATACTTTTTTTGCCTATCCTATGCTACCACCAAGTGCTCTCTAATCCTATCCACCTACTGTTCCATATCCTTATACCTTGTGTAACACCCCTCCACGCAACCCTAGAGGAAGTTGCAAAGAACTACTTAAATGGACTAATTTTTTTTGTTTAAGAACAATTAATAAGTAAGTTCACTAACTAATGCCAACAACCTCTAAGGTTACGAGACAGAGGTTAAATAGAACCTCAACAAAAAACATGAATATAAACCATGTCAATAATTTAAATAATAAAATAACACATACATTCCAAGTAAGATGATTTTACAACAAGCATAGTAGATAACTTTCAAATTCATTAAACCATTCATTTAAACAATAGGGTTAAAATTCTCATTCCCGAATGAGGTAAATATAATTTAGACATAATTACAATTACAATTTCCACCTCAATAACAAATGAGGGATAATAAATTATAAGAACAACTGTAATGAAATCAAGCAAGGACTGTAACTGAAACCATGAGCTCTCCAATTGGAAGTCTCATCCACATGAACAAGGAGAAAGAACCCAACAAAGAAAGGTAAACGTTCCACCCAACCAAGTGGAACCCAAAGGTCCACCCCCATGGTAGGAGATAGTAACAGGGATTTCTATCCAAGTACATCTACCTCTAGATAAAGGCTAACATAACCATATTGAAATAAATACAATGACATCACTATCACAAGGTTACAATGCTTCCAAAATTTACATAATCAACTACATCACTGATGCGAACATACTATGAACCTAGGAGAAGTGTCATCCAATGTTACATGGGTTATCTTGGTGAGTCTTCTGAGGCCCCGACCCCCATCTTGGGTTATCCTTGTAACCTCTAATGACTTTCAGCCCATCATGTAATCCAATGCGGAATCAATTATCTTTTGTAGAGACAAGATAATGATCTTGCCATTCCAGGCCTTCTCGTCTCAAACCAAGTCTTTACAAGCCCTTGTGTTCATGAGCGAGGCATAATTATCTTATTAAGTGTTTGATACTACGTGATACTCTAATCAATTAATTAAGTTATCACTGGATTAACTAACTTACAACAAGTTATCTTGGCACCAATTCGTGTGCTGACCCTTGTTACAATCCACTCCTCTAAGATGACATGTGGAACAACTTCCACAACCAAAGGGTACACAAGTGCGACATAGGGGTACCACATCCCCAACCATGACATACAATCCACACACTCTCATTCGTGATAACTGGGAAACAAATTGGTTATGCACTACCCAAGGCCATCTAAAGGTTAACTACATAGTATGATAACCCAAAAACTTGAAAACCTAACTAGAAGACTTGCTAAATGCTAAGACTCACATTTCCCGAATGGCGATATGAACAAATCAAAACAAGACAAGAATCAAATCTACTTTGGGTTCACTAAACCCATTTCCTCACTAGCATTCAATAATCAATGCGTTAAATGAACTGAATTAAATACGCCATTTAAAAATCATTTTATTTCCACGTAGCATTTAAATACACGAAACATTAACCCATATCTCAATCAATTTAGATGAAAGCAAAATCCCCTTTCAAATAAAATATTTGTTCCATATTCAATAAAACTCATTTTAAAAAAACACATTCCCTATTTAAACAATATAATAATAAAATGAAATTCTCATTTTCAAAATAGTAATATTAAAACATTAATATGATTACTATTGTTTAAATCTTCTCATAAGGTTATAAAAATCATAATATTAAACTATTAAAGAAAACATTTTAATATTATAATAAATCATAATATTAAAATGTAATAATATATTGTAATATTAAAATATTATAATAATTATTATATTAAAATATTATAAAAGTTATAATATTAAAATATAATAAATTATTATTATAGTTTATTTAATTTTTTTAAAAGAGCCCAAGGAAAGAGCCTCGGTTCACGCACCAACCCCTAAGGTTGAGTCGAGTGACCTCGGGCTTCGTGCATAGGGATGTTGGGTGGAAAGAGCCAGCCACCACCAACGATGGTGTGGCTGTGCGCTACACAACCAACCACTATTGACAGTGGTTGCGGCTGCGCAGTCTGCACGGCCATGGGGGAAACTAGGCACGCTCCCCATCACCACTTCCCATGGGGGCGGCGGTGGGGTGAGCCCCAACCCCCATTAAAAACTCTTTTTTTTTCAATAATTTTTTTTTTCTTTTTATAAAAAACCCATTGTCATTTTCCAAAAAAAAAAAACTAGAACTTAGAAAGAAAACACAGACCTCTTGAAAATCTCCAACCTAGAAAAAATTATAAAAATTTTGCCAGCATAACCTTATAAAACAAAATTTATAAAAAAATATATATATGAAAAGAAGATATAAATACACATAATTCTCATTCATTCAAGCTTGAATCTTCAAACGAATTGAAGAATAAATTGAAACAAAACAGTATTGAAATAATACTTTGCAACCAAGAATTCATTTCCAACTATGAACAATATTTTCCAATTCATTAAAAACAAGATTTCAACAAGTTTTGTCATCCACACAAAAGCCATTGAATTAAAAAAAAAAAAAAACTAAATACAAGATGAGAACCTGATTTTTTTTTGAAGTGTGATGAAGATCTTGATGGTGCTTTGAAACCCTTTTAAGCTCCACAAATTCTATGAACTTTTTATCCAAACCCACAAAGCTGAGCAATCCTTCCTCTTCTCTTCTCAAGTTTTCTCCAAAAACTCCATTAACAAGACTTGTGAAGAAATTCAAAGATAATGCAAATTTTTCCCCAAAAATCTTACAACCACCCTCATAAATTCTAGAAAACAAAATAGGAAATATCTCTTTTTTTGAATTTTTGAATTTTCAAATTTCTAAATTGACTTTTTAATCATCTTCTTGATTTTTAATGTCAACTCAAATATGCATGCATTTCCAAAATGAATAATGTAATTCATTTCAACACAAATAACTTAATCAATTAATAAAATAAATCTACTACAAGATTAAATCATTTATTAATTAAATTAAATTACTCAATAATTTAAATCACATTTCTAACATTTTTCTAACTTCCTAAATAAACTAAAACAAGGCAATCAGAACAAAAAGAATAACTGGATCACACTAGGACCGACGACACACTATGACCAGGGTGACGAATCAACACAGAAATCCTAGCTACTATCTCTCAATAGAATTTCATTGGGAAATGGACACACTCAAACTTGTGAAACCAGGTGCAGTTGATGTCTTGTACTTGTCAACCTACAAACAAAGAATATATCCACATGCAATAATATGTCATAAATAAGGCACACTGTGAAGAGGAATCACGAAATCGTAGGGCACTCGCAAGTGAGTGATGCGATCCATCTTCTTCACCAATATAGTAGTACTAACTGATGCATATAACATAGCAACATATTCAAAACATAAAAAATCATAAATTTAATATCCACTTATGCCAATTCCAAACATGTCATAATAATCACATCAAAATATAGTATAATCACATCAAGATACATCACGATAAAACAATGATCAATTGTAACCAAGCACAATGTCAAAGTACAACATAATACAAAAGCATAAAAGAGGAAACAACATAGTTTGCACAATAGAGCAAAACAGAGGTGTATTACATCCTCCCCCCCTAAGGTCAGGCTTACTCCTAGAAGCCTACAAACAAATAGGGATAAAGTTCCCATCATTCTAGCTACATCTTCCCATGTGGATGACATGTCATCCCTAGGATCCCATTGAATCCTAACCTGATCAATATCTCACCCTCGAAGGGCGAGCGTTCTACGCTCCATGATGGCCACAGGCTCCAAAGCCAGCTGAGCATCCTCTACCTACAATGCATTCCAATCAAGAAAATGAGAATTGTCTGGATGGTACAGCCGAAGAACTAAAACATGAAACACATCATGAATGCGCAAGAGACTAGGTAGTAAAGCAAGACAATAAGCAGCAGAACCAATATTCTCGAGTATCTTGAAAGGTCTGATAAAGTGAGGTGCCAACTTAGAGCCCTTTCCATAATAGATGGGACTCTTTCAGGGATGCACCCGCAAGAAGACTCTATCGCCTACAAAAAACTGACGATCCACTCTATGCGCATCCACATACTTCTTCTACCTATCTTGTGCTGCCACCAAGTGCTCTCTAATCCTATCCACCTACTACTCCATATCCTGTAGCATCTTAGGACCCAACACTATCCTATCCTCCAGTCGATCCCAACTCAAAGGGGTGCAACATGGTCTCCCATACAATGCCTAGAATGGAGGCATACTAATGGAACTCTAGAACCCATTATTATAGAAAAAATCTACCAAGTAAAGATAATCCTCCCATCCTATCTGCTGGTCCATCACATACATACGTAACATATCTTCAAGGATCTGATTAACCCTCTCATTCTATCCTTCTATCTCTAGGCGATAAGTTGAACTGAAGTTCAACTGTGTCCCAATCACATGCTGCAATGACGTCCAAAGAGCTGAGGTAAACACTAGATCCCTGTTAGAGATAATCTAATGTGGAATACCATGTAGCCTCACTATATCCTCCATGAACACTCTAGCTATGGATGATGCAATATAGGATGAGCGCATAGGTGAGAAGTGTGCCACCTTCGTCAACCTATCAACTGTCACCATTATCGCATCATGCCATCTCAAAGAGTTGGGTAAACCAACAATAAAATCCAATGAGATTATATCCCACTTCCACTTTGGTACTAAATAAGGTTGCAGTAGTGTTCAGCCTTAACTCGCAGACACTCTAGACATCATGACAAAAAATCTGTGATATCTCACTTCATCCCTAGCTAAAAGTACAAGTGACACAAATCTGCATGCATCTTCTTCACCCCAAGATGGGTTGAATAAGGTGCATGATGAGCCTTAGTCATGACAAAGGTGCAAAGACCATCTGAAGGAGGAACGTATATGTGTCCTGTGTGTCTCAATAAATCATCTGAATCCAAAGAATATCTTGAATGTCTACCCTCAAGAGGTCTACCTGCCTCTATTACTGTCCTGACCTCTTGGTACCAACTATCTGCTGGAAGGGCAGAAAGAATCTGACTCCATAAATCCACAACTAGAGTCAACTCAGATATCTCATGCCTCCATCTACTGAGTGCATCCACTACAACATTCTCCTTCCCCTATATGTACTTCACCTCAAAGTCATACTCATAGAGGAACTTCATCCAATGCCTTTGCCTAGCATTAAGGTTGGGTTGTGTGAAGATATACTGAAGACTCATGTGATCACTATGTAGCTCAAACCTATGGCCAAGAAGGAAATACCTCCATCTCATCAATTCATGCAAAATTTCCACTAAATCAACATCATGGGTGGGATAGTTCAACTCATGATCCTTTATTTTCTGTGACTCATATGCAATTACTCGACCCTCCTACATCAACACTGCACCAAGACCTTCCAAGGATGCATCTGTACAAACTACAAAGTCCCTAGTTGGATTTGGTATAGCAAGTATGGATGCACTAGTCAGCATCTCCTTGAGATTCTAGAACATTGCCTCACACTTCTCTAACCACTCAAATATCTTCCCTTTCCTCTGAAGGGTAGTAATAGGATAACCTATCCTTGAAAAATCTTGCACAAAGCATCTGTAGTAACCCGCTAGCCCCATAAAGATATGTATCTCTGCCACATTCATGGGCATAGGATAATCTGAGATCGCTTGGATCTTTGCAAGATCCACTGAAATACCCTTCCTTGAGATGACATGCCCAAGATACTAAACCTCAGACTTGAAGAACTCACACTTTGACATGTTAGCAAACAACTGATTATCCCGTAGGCACTGCAATACCTACCACAAATGTTCCTCATGCTCTACCATAGTCCTGGAATATAATAGAATGTCATCAAGGAACACAAGGACAAACCTATCTAGGTATGTACAAAATATATCATTCATCAGACTCATGAACACAAAAGGTGCATGCATCAACCCGAATGGCACTACTGTGAACTCGTAGTGACCATACCACATTCGAAACATTGTCTTATGAATATCAGAGTCAAAGATCTGAAGCTGATGATATCCTGACTTAAGATCAATCTTCGAGAAGATGGTGGCATCCTTGACCTGATCAAATAGATCATCAATCCTAGGAAGCGGATATTGGTTCCTAATGGTCACTTTGTTCAACTGTCGGTAATCAATACATAATCAAATTGAACTATCCTTCTTCTTCACGAAGATGACTGGTGATCCCCATGGTGAAACACTAGGGTGAATGAAGCCCTTCTCCAACAACTCCTTAAGCTATAAACAAAGCTCCTTCAACTCTTGGGTGGTCATACAATAGGGAGCTTGAGAGATGGGTTGTGAACCAAGTATAAGATCAATCTTGAATTCCATATCCCTTTGAGGTGGCATCCTTGGAATCTCATCTGGAAAGACATCGGAATACTCCTGAAGGATGGGGTGACTATCAAGAGAGACTTTCTCTTCTCCACTACCTAGATCCAAGTCATCCACTATGAGAGCAAACAACTGGAAACTCTAATGTACAAACCTTCTCTACTACATAGCTGAGATGACCCTCAAAGAAATCAGCCTTTGGACCCCCACTATCTCTACCTCTCTCATAGATGCCTCACTAGATCGAATTGACTTGCGTAGACAATCCAAGACCGCACTATGAGACTCCAACCAATCCATCCCTATGACGATGTCATAAGAACCCAAAAGAATAACTCAAAGGTCCATTGTAGTCTAGAGAGGTCCAAACTCTAATCTACACTCTGGCACAAGGGAATGCGATGCGACTTTCACACCCGAAGCTAACTCTACCTGCCACCTATCGACTTGCCTTATCGCACCCAATCTACATTATGACACGACTAATGAAGAAATGAAGGAGTCTGTCACTCCTGAATCAAATAAAATGGTAATTGGGTTACCCATCAACATACCATATGTCTCGGTGACAATGCCCTAATGCTCTGCCTAGTGGCTATCAACCACTGCAAAAAATCGATGCCCTCTACTTGCATCACCAATTGTCGGCTCAAATGTCACTGGCCCCTATGAAAATCCATATGCACCCTTGTTGAGATA
Organism: Sequoiadendron giganteum; assembly: GCA_007115665.2. Lineage (NCBI taxonomy): Eukaryota > Viridiplantae > Streptophyta > Pinopsida > Cupressales > Cupressaceae > Sequoiadendron > Sequoiadendron giganteum. The sequence goes on from CM021107.1 coordinate 277,546,239, forward strand.
GCTTCTAGCCATGTGACCCTACTGACCACATGCAAAATACTCAATACCTCTACCATAGCCTCTACCCCCAGATGGTGCGCTAGACTGTTGCGCACTACCCCTGAAAGTAGACTGCAAACTATGTGCTGGCTACTCGACGCTAGAGCATTTCGTACACCTCCAATTCCTATCTCCCTATCTCGACTGGAAACCTTTACATTTCCCCTATGATACCTTCTACTACTGCTGCTGACCACCTTGAGATGGCCCCTGTTGAGACCTAGGAGGTAAACCTCCCTGAGACCGCCCTCCTCTAGCATTAGATCCTGCCACTGCACTACTACCAACTAGAACACTCATGTGCCCTCCAAGTACCATACTCAGATTCTCCTCAACCAAGCATGCTTTCTCTACTGCCACTTTCATGGTCTTGGGTTTGAAAACCCTCACACCACTGTTGAGATGGGAATTTAAGCCCCTAACGAAATGGTGTACCAACATAATCGCTTTGTCACCAATCCCTGCATACTATTTGATCTTGTAAAAATTTCATTTGTACTGCTCAATAGATAATTCCATCTGATGCAAAGCATGGAACTCACCGCCTTGATGCTGACACTAATTCTCAGATAAGAACCAAGCTCTGAATCTCTCTAAGAAGATCTCCCAAGATGTAGTGTGAATTTCAATATGGAGATTTTGCTCCTCTAGTCTCCACCAAGTGAATGAAAATCCTCTCAATTGCATGATGGCATAATGAGCTCTAGTGTTACTACCATACAGATGCATGGAAAAACACCTATCTAGGTCTATAAGCCAAGTCTCGGCCTCTAACCCTATACCTGATCCATCGTATAATGGAGGATGCCCCCTAAGTGGGTCCCTCATGTGAGACTCAGACTGGGGTGGAGCTTCCCTCACCATTGGGTTAACCTAAAACTCTACCTGCCTCAGTCCAAGGAGTGCCAAAGCCTCCTCTAGCACTCTATGTGCTACCTCAATCCCTGCTAGATCCTGCTGATGATTACCAATTCCTAGTGCATTTTGTGATGTCTGTTGTTCCTCCTAATCTAGGATAATAGGAACTAAAGGAGGAGATTCATGTTGAATCTCACCATGACCACCTATATGGCCATGAACACGCCCTCTACCTCTTTCGTGTCTGGGAGTCATATTCCTGCATAGACACTTCAAGGTATTAGGCAAGATATACAACTCAAAACCAAAATAGCTAAAAGCTTAATGGTTCCATCATAATCCTAGAGTACCCAGTGTTTAAACCTAGGATTTGATACTATGTGTAATGCCCCGCCATGCAACCCTAAAGGAAGTTGCAAAGAACTACTTAAACATAATATATTTTTTTTGTTTAAGAACAATTAATAAGTAAGTTCACTAACTAATGCCAACAACCTCTAAGGTTATGAGACAAAGGTTAAATAGAACCTCAACAAAAAACATGAATATAAACCATGTCAATAATTTAAATAATAAAATAATACATACATTCCAAGTAAGATGATTTTACACCAAGCATAGTAGATAACTTTCAAATTCATTAAACCATTCATTTAAACAAAAGGGTTACAATTCGCATTCCCCGAATGAGGTAAATACAATTTAGACATAATTACAATTACAATTTGCACCTCGATAACAAATGAGGGATAATAAATTATAAGAACAACTATAATGAAATCAAGCAAGGACTGCAACTGAAACCACAAGCTCTCCAACTAGAAGTCTCATCCACATGAACAAGGAGAAAGAACCCAACAGAGAAAGGTGCATGTTCCACCCAACCAAGTGGAACCCAAAGGTCCACCCCCCGTGCTAGGAGATAGTAACAAGGATTTCTATCCAAGTATGTCTACCTCTAGACAAAGGCTAACATAACCATACTGAAATAAATACAATGACATCACTATCACAAGGTTACAATGCTTCCAAAATTTACATAATCAATTGCATCACTGATGCAAACATACTGTCGACCTAGGAGAAGTGTCATCCAATGTTACATGGGTTATCTTGGTGAGTCTTCTGAGGCCCCGACCCCCATCTCGGGTTATCCACGTAACCTCTAACGACTTCCGACCCCTGATGTAATCGAATGCAGAATCAGTTATCTTTCGTAGAGACAAGATAATGATCTTGCCATTCCAGGCTTTCTCATCTCAAACCATGTCTTTACAAGCCCTTGTGTTCATGAGTGAGCCATAATTATCTTATTAAGTGTTTGATAATATGTGATACACTAATTAATTAATTAAGTTATCACTGGATTAACTAACTTACAATGAGTTATCCTAGCACCACTTCATGTGCTGACCCTCGTTACAAGCCACTCCTCTAAGATGACATGTGGAACATATTCCACAACCCAAGGGTACACAAGTGCGACATAAGGGTACCACATCCCCAACCATGACATACAATCCACACACTCTTATTCATGATAACTGAGAAACAAACTGGTTACGCACTACCCAAGGCCATCTAAAGGTTGACTACATAGTACGACAACCCACAAACTTGAAAACCCAAATGGAAGACTTGATAAATGCTAAGACTCACATTTCCTGAATGGCCATACAAATAGATCAAAACAAGGAAAGAATCAAATCTACTTTGGGTTCACTAAACCCATTTCCTCACTAGCATTCAGTAATCAATGCGTTAAATGAACTGAATTGAATATGCCATTTAAAAATCATTTTATTTCCATGTAGCATTTAAATACATGAAACATTAACCTGTATCTCAGTCAATTCAAATGAAAGAAAAATCCCCTTTCAAAATAAAATATTTGTTCCATATTCAATAAAACTCGTTTAAAAAAAAAACACATTCCCTATTTAAACAATATAATAATAAAATGAAATTCTCATTTTCAAAATATTAATATTAAAACATTAATATGATTACTGTTGTTTAAATCTTCTCATAAGGTTATAAAAATCATAATATTAAACTATTAAAAAAAAAATTAATATTATAATAAATCATAATATTAAAATGCAATAATATATTGTAATATTAAAATATTATAATAATTATTATATTAAAATATTATAAAAGTTATAATATTAAAATATAATAAATTATTATTATATATTTTTTTAAAATTTTAAAAGAGCCCAAGGCAAGAGCCTCGGTTCGCACGCCAACCCCTAGGGTTGAGCCCTACGACCTCAAGCTTCGTGCATAGGGATGTTAGGCAGAAAGAGAACTGGCTGCGGGTTTTATCCCAGGTGGTGGCGGTTTTGATAGTGAGCGACTAAAAGAGGTGACATCTCCAGGATGAGGATGGCATGGGATGAGCGAGCGGAGGCCGCAGTGCGGTTACGGGCATGGGGTTGCAATTCGGCATGATGCGGGAAAAAAAAAAAGATAGTCAAATAAAATTAAAAAAAAAATAAAAAATTAGCCTGTTTAAGTAGTAGTTTGCAAGTTGCTCTAGGGTTGTGTGGTGGGGCGTTACAAATAATCTAAGGTCTGTGTAAGGAAGTGATTTTGAGGTAGACATTTTTGAGTGAATTGGTAATTTTTTTTGGAGAACTTTTGTAGCAGAGTAGAAAATGGGGAAAATAAGTGTAAATCTCAGCCCAATTTTTCGTTCCAAGAGGCTTAATCCTTTGGAATTTCAAAATTATCCTTAGGATGAGGAATGTGGACCAGAGATACCAACAATGTCGGTGAAGAAGACAAGAGCTACCAAAGGTTCAACATGAGGTGTTCTTAAGCGTGCCTACCACCTTAGGTGCCAAACCATCTTAGAGGAAATGATCAAAGGAAAAGGTAAAAGGGTTGAAAGTTTAGAAAGAGAAGTTGCTCAATGGAATAGGTATCACCATGCTTGTATGGGATGTCATTATTCTCCCATTGATATTTTTGATGATCCTTCTGACAGTGGGGATGAAATTGATTATGGCTATCACCAATATCTTATAACCATGAAGGATTGGGTTAATTTTGAGGATGAGGTGATGATGGCTACTCCTCTGAAGATAAGGATACCGAGTGGGAACACTTATTCACCTAGTGATAAGGCAAAGTAATATCCTATTACTTTCCTTGTTAGGTGCTTGGGTTTTTGGTCCTATCTGTTGTTTTCTCTCTTGGGTTGGTGTCACATGAAGTGGGTTTCTAGCCTTTTTGGCTTTTTATGCTGATAATGATTCTTTTCGGGGTGATATGCATCTACATGTTTTTTGATGCTGCCACGATGACACTTTTGATGACTGGCGGGTGGCTCTGATTAACAGTTCCTTGGACTCTATTTTTGTTTTTCATTTGAAGGATGAATCCCCAAAAATGAGTTGGGAGATATTTTCTTGTTTTCTATTGAAATTCACTTCGAAATGAAAATGAAATGTAATGTGAAATTTATTCCAGCCTAGTGCTTGTTGCTCCCTTGGATTATAAAAGGGATTCTAAGGCAAGATACAAAGGAACAAAGAGAGGTCAATAGGTCAAGGGGTTGATAGTAAATTGGTACTTATTTTCATGGAAAATAGATACAATAACATGGATAGTAAGTTTTAAAGTAACATGTTTTAGAAGCAAGTCAACCAATATATGTTTTGGATAAGCAATACAAATGATAAAGTGATATAATTTTTTTCATATTTTCTCTCCTACATGAAAATTATACAAACTATAAATACGATGATAAATGGTTATCTCATTTATCTCTGTTGAATCCCAATGGATTTTTAGTTTCATTCATGCTTGTTCATTCAAGGAATGCATAGAAATGCTTGAATTTAGAATTAGGTTTGGTATAGTCTATGTATGAGGGTGTTAATTATGGATATAATTGGTGGGAATATTGTAAGGAAATATCTCTAAGGATATAGGTATTTTTTGTAAAATACAAGTTTTTATCCAATCATATAGGTTTATTGTTTGAATCTGCTTCATGGTATATGGCACTGGCCTAGTTTAGTATTCATGCTCTCTTTTGGTAATTGACTTGACTGAAGATCACACAACATAACTAAATTGTCCTCTGAATGTTTCACTAGGTGTGTATGAATGTTAATGGGGCCATATATTGTCTTGTTTAAGTTCATCATTATTATGAAATTTTGCCAAACTTTCAAGGTATGATGCTTTCAAGAATATAAGGAGAACCATTTGTCTACTATGTGTTTTGATACTTGACACACCGGTATCTAGAAAAAAGTTGTTTTGAGATTACCCTCCTTGGTTTGATAGAGCTTAAATAGAAGAAGTAGAGATTCAAAAGTCTTTACTTGTGTGTTAGCCAATCCTTACCCTTACTGATAACTGTTATTGGAAAGTTCATAGATTTATGGTGAGACTAAGTTTGGTTCTAAAAAAATAACCAAAATAAATGGTGACTCCATTGGGGACCTATGGAAAATGGTATTTATAGTAGATCATCTTGCCTTAATAGAGTCTAGGAAGTTTTTTTTTACAAATCCTCCTTGCAAGTGAGTGGTGACTTTGAAGAACTCAGAACCAGTGGAAAATATTGTAGGGACTTCAAGTGACAACCAACTAAAGAAAAATCTATTAAAATTGTTGGTCCTCTACAAAGTATGTGGTGACTCTATGAAAAGAACCTGATAAAGTGTGATGCCCGCTGATACATCAAGGTATTCTCCCATGTTTTAACCTACAAAGAAAATAGATCTAGATGGGTAACATTTTAAATAAATTTAAAAGTAATAATGCATTTCCATATCAGTGAATTAAATCACTAAGAAAGGGAGTAGTGAAGATTTTTTTCATGCTTCAATCATTCAAATTTATAATAAGCAATAAATTTATATTGAAACTTGCCAACTTGAGAGATTTTGAATATTTTTTATTTCTAAGATATGCATTGTAATATTTTAAGATCATGATAAAGCAAGAAAATAGGCTGGTAATCAACTATA